>WBNO01012835.1:64755-152415 GCA_013400575.1 Peucedramus taeniatus | reverse complement strand
CATTTATATCATCTTAAAATATATTTGTACATAAATACTTTTTAAGAATATACATTTTATTCCACTGCATGTGCAGTACATTGTGTAATAAAGTGTGAATTTATTATGTATCCTGTAATGTATAATCCTGTAATACATAATTTTCATGTGTATTAATATGATATTGTTAATATTGCCTATGTTATATTTAGTAATATAATATGTAGTATTATATAATATATATAACATATGTGTAGTATATATGTAGTATATGTGTGGAGTATGTGTAGTATGTAAGTTGAAACTCCTCCATATATATATATGAATATTGTAGAATCATAGGTTGGAAAAGGCCTCTAAGATCATCAAGTCCAGCCCTTAACCCAGCACTGCCAAGGCCAGCACTAAATCATGTCCTCAAGTTCCAAATCTGCACAGATTTTACATCCCTCCAGGCATGGTGACTTGTCCATTGCCCTGGGCAGCCTGTTCAGTGCTTGACAACCCCTTCTGTGAAAGAAAGTTTCCCCTAGAGCCAATCTAAACCTTCCCTGGCAAAACTTTCTCTTGTCCTGTTGTTTGTTTCTTGGGAGAAGAGACTGATCCCATTCCTCATACATGTATAAAATGCATAGAGAGATAGACAGACAGACAGACACGTGTAATATATAAACCTCAGTCTGACACTCTTGGGCACCCTTGCACTCTGCAGTGGGTCTGTGTTAGCCCCAAAGCCTCCCACTTCAGTCCCCATTAATGCTTGAAGCAGGGGGTAAATTAGGATATTCTTTGCAGCCATGTTTTACAATCAGTCTTGTAATCACTGCTGTTTCTCTTGCTGCTGATGGCTGTTGGACTAGATGATTTACGAGGTCATTCCAACTCAAACTGTTTTGTGACTAATATTCTGAAAGTGATTTCTGAATCCAAGTAACAGCTGAATATTGGCTTCTGAGTGTTTGACTGCTTTTAGTAGATTAAAAAAAAGGTGCTCTGTGTGGAATAATAAGTTTGAGCTGAATTTTGACAAGAGTCCAGCCCTGCTGTTGGTGTTCTACACCCATTAGGTGCTGTGCTGTAATATTAGAGGAGTCCTTGTTACCCTTCAGACAAGCCACAGCTCTTCTGATCTCTCTGTGTGTGATAAAGGCAATGATCCCTTTCAGAAAATGGTGTTTCATTCCTCTTCTGTTTCCCTCTCCGTTTTGGGGTTGGTTTGTTTTTTTTTAGTGTCACACCTCTACTTCCAAGTTTACTCCAGCAGCCAGTGAGGACCCTCACCTACTGCAGCCTACGGAAAGGAAAGAGGAAAAGTGTGAAATCTGTGGTCAAAAGGTTCCTCCGGCTGCACAACGGCCTCTGGGTGAGGAGAAAGGTGAGATTTCCTGGATAATGAGAGCTGTTCTTTACAGACAGGGTAAAGTGTCATTGTTTTCCTTTGCTTGGAGAGCAGTGGCTGGCATGGAAGTTATAAAAGCTCTGTAGAGAGACTCCCATTTTCCTGGAAGTGGGGGATTTATCCAGGTTTGCTGAGCAGTGTGGCTGTGTTTGTGGATTTGCAGTGACCTGCTAAGTGGGGTTTTTTTGTGTGTGTTTTCTCCTGACAGTCTGGTTATAAGAAGAAGCTGTGGAAGAAGTCAGCTGCCCAGAAGAAGCGTTTGAGGGAGCTGGTGTTGTGCACCAGGACACAGTGTAAACTCCTGGATAAAATGACCACTTCCTTCTGGAAAAGAAGGAACTGGTACATTGATGACCCCTACCAGAAGTACCACGACCGCACGAATCTCCGTGTGTAGAGATCTTGGGTTTGCACAGCTCTGGGAAAGGGGCACTGGTCGTGTGGCATGGGCTGGGTTCTGGAACATACATCTGTAATGCCTCTTCTTTTTAAATAAACATGTGCAAATCCATCTGAGCAGAATTATGGTAATCAATGTCCACAATAAAGGAATACTCGAATTTATCTTCATCCGCAGTTTGTTTTAGCTAGCAGAGGTCAGGCTGGTCACTGACACATTCTGATGTCTGCTGGTTTCCTGTGATTGTCTGTCATGGAGAAATACACTAAACAGCACTAAAAGTGAATAATTCAACATACTTAATCTTGTCTTTTTAAAATGAATATGTTTAAATAACCCCAGAATCTATTTTTCTGTATCCATACTTGGTGGTGGCTCACTGAATGGAGTCTTCTGGGGAAGAGGAAAAAGGAGAGCAGGGTCCATCTCAGCATTGTTGCCTGTCACAATAACACCCTATTGCCTTGTGTCCAAGCTAGAAAGGGTAGGGGGAAAAAAACCCAAACCAGAGTTTCATAGCTACATCCTGGTTTTATAACTGATTTTAAAATGTATTGGCCACCAGCTTTCATTACAGGACTCACATTTTGTGTCCTCTGTTGGTTTTTGAGTAGTAGAATCTGCTCTTTTGTGTCCTGCACAATATTCTCAAGCAGACAAGTCAGAGTAAATTCTTGTTTATTTTTCCTTTAAGCCTAAATAGACCTCATTCTGCACATTCCTGGTCACACATAAATGAAACAAACCCAAGGGTTTATCGTGGGGTCTGTTTGGAATGAGCAGATCAAGTAGACCCTGGTTTTGCTAAGGGTTGGATCAGATGTTTTCTCTACAAAGCTGATACTCCAGCAAGTTTATGAAAGCAGTACTTTAAGGCATTCCCTGATGCCCATTTTTGAGCAGACAGTCCCTGGTTATCAGCCCCAGAGCTGCCTGTGGAGCAGAGGTGGTTTGCTGTACAAGGCTGTAGCATTGCAATGAATTCACTAGTTACTCAGAGTGTTCAGTAGCTGTATTTTGTTCTTTTTCCAGTTCATGATACAGAAAGTTCTGAAGGACATGCAGCACTTAGTGAATACATCTATATACAGTCAGCCAGAATTGAGATAAAAATAATACAGCGATCAAAGTGATTATTCTGGCCTGCCAGATACATTGAACAGACTAAAGATGTTTGGTTTTGTTTTTTGTTCTTTTTTTTAATAAAGAAAAGATTAAGACTTTATTCAAGATGTATATCAAGCAGTATAACAAAACCAGCAAAACATCAACCTTTGGAATACTTTTGTAATGGCCAACCTTGTGAGGCATCAAGTGTACCATTGTATCACAGACCTTTTCTACCCATCACAGGAAAGAAATCACACCAAGTGCACAATTATGAGCCTTAAATAGTTTGTCTAAACGCAAATCCCAACGTGTTCTCTGCTAGTTCAAATGTGCTGGATGCAGAACAGGTACCTGAAACTAACAGCAAAAAGGAGACTGTGGGTGAGGAGCACAAGGGTTCATCACGACACGAGGACTCGCCAGCAGCCAGAGGCAGCAGGTTGTTTACAGGAGCAGCATCTCTCCAAGCAGCTTTCTCCCTCCTAGCAGGAATAAATTGCCTGATTCTCTTTCCTTCTGTGCTAGGTTTGCACTTCCACAAGGTTTTTAGCTTGATTCATTCCAGGGTGACAGGGACACACGTGAAGTCTGTCTTGCTTTTGATGGGATCCTGATTCAGCAGTTGGTGACTGCTGGAGCTGCACTGATGCTGACCCCTACAGCAGGGGAGGAGGCACAGAGGGGAGCACTGGGCTGCTCCAGGCTTATTTCTTCATAACTGTGTGAGTTTATAGTAAACTGGGGAGGTCATTCACAGGCCTGTTTACTACAGACCACCTCCAGCTGCAGTTTCTCTCCCCTCAGCCTCAATTTTATGTGATTAAACTAATGCACATTTTACTGGAGCCTTGAAATGGGTAAAGGCTGTTTCCTAAGGCTGGCCTGTTCAGAGTTCCACTCTCTCAGCCCTCCCTGAGACATCAGGAGGTGCTTGTCTGCCCTACAGGACTGATGGTAGGGGCCAGCTGCCTGGAAGGCCCCAAAACTGGGCTTTTTAAACTAAGCCAGATCTGCTATTTTAAGCCATCAGCTGAAAGATTGCTTGATTTTAGGGGGAGAGATCTGGAAGTGCTCAACACACTCAGAGCTGGAACGGGAGGGGAGCTGAGAACTGCTCCTTTCCAACACATGCCTAGAAAGCATCCATCCCTCCATCCATCCTTCCATCCATCCATCCATCCATCCATCCCTCCATCCATCCATCCATCCATCCCTCCATCCCTCCATCCATCCACCCATCCCTCCATCCATCCATCCATCCATCCATCCATCCATCCATCCATCCATCCATCCATCCATCCATCCATCCATCCCTCCCTCCATCCCTCCATCCCTGCCTCCTCTCCCGAGCGGGGTCCTGCACGCCCTGGTTTGCCAGGAGGGGTCAGCAGCAGCGCAGGAAGGCGAATCACCGAACCGGGCTCGCTCCTTGGCAGAGGCTCCGGAGAAAAGCTGGAACAAAAGACTCCACGGGAGGCGTTTATCCGGAATGAACACACCGAACTGACAGGCTGGGGGCAGCCCCTGTAAACAACCTGTGCGAGGAAGGTGAGGAGTCAAAGCGAGTGGCTGCTCTCGTCTGTACAGAGCACTGGAGCACAAGGAGCACAAGTGCACGAGGTCAGGCATTCACATTTCTGTCTATCTATACGCAAATATACAGCTCCGTTGATAATACTTTTTTTTTCTTTTCCAGAGATATGAAAAGGTTTATTTTTCTCATTTATACAGTGAATGTTTTGAGAGATATAAGGCAACTCCCTTGTCAACATTTCACCTCAGCACTTAAGAAATGCTAAACAGTCAAGTTTACAGTAAAACAGCAGATTAGACGCACATTAAATAGTTTTAGTGAGAGTCAATGTTAATACAGCGTGTCTGAGATTAGAACTTGTCAGGTGTTATGCAGCTCTATGTTGTTTGGGTTATTTGGCATAATTGAGTGCAAACTTGTCAGCTTCTTTTTTATCTTACAGCAGCCCATTGCATAGCAGGGAAACATGGCTTGCTTGCAACAGGATTTTATTTTCTGCTAACAGTGCAGGCAGTTTTCCTATTTCTTTTTAATGTTAGCCAAAAGAAATCAAATAAACTCTAAAGCTGCTTAGAAGTAAAATACATAAGCTTAGCTTCTCAAAGCTTTTGCTGAGTATCTTCCAGGGACCAACTCTTCTGTAACTGCTCTTTAGACAGGTTTGTTTGGGGCTTTTTTCTTTAATTTACTTTCTGAAGAATTTTTCAAAGTTTGCAAAATATGACTGAATCAGCACATGGAAATAAAATTCTCAGGTAACGAGGCCAAATACTGTGGCAGACACAGGAAACACCTGCTTGGTTTTCCATTTCCTAGCCAGGTCAGATAAACATTTCTGTGTGCGCGTAATTTTTTTATTTCTTCCCCACACATGTAGGAAGCTGTGGGGGTGACCTCAGGGATCCACCAGATGGGCAGCTGGGATCTGGATGCACATCCAGCAGAAAAATGGTTTCAAAGGCCACTTCTGAGTTATCTCTGAGCCTGGCACACTCCAGCTGTCTGTTGGCACCCTGGGCTGCTGCACCTGAGCCAGATGAGCAGTGACACCATCAAGCCCCTGTGCTGATCCATTGGTGATGGCACATCCTACATAATGCTAAATCCTTTTCTAGTCTATGTGACAGGTCCAAGAGCAAACACAAAGGGTCACATAATTAACTTATGTGTGAATCTCACATGCTCAACACTTACAAGAGACACCAACTTGAAGCACAAATACACAAACCCTACCATGTCTTCCTCTTCTTTTATATTTCTCATTTATATATGGATTCAAATAAACCACTCCATCGGGGTTTTGTGGTTCTAACCAAACTCCATACTACAGGAGAAACTCCAGGGTTCAAAAAGCAGCTCAGACCCAGCACCCTCCTCTGCCAGAAGCCCCTCTGCAGCAGAGCAGAGTTCTGGGACTGACACTGTTGCAGCAGGGGAGAAAGGTGTGTTTTCCCCTGGAAATGCATCACTAAAGCAATTCTAATTTCTGTTGCTGCAGCTTGCTCAAGCCTGGCTTGCTCACACTTTAAAACTCGCAGTAGAACATTGGCCACAAATGGTGGGATTTAGTTCTTCTACACATCATTTTCCACAAAGTACTCTCCTGGCCCAGGCTGATCAAAATTAGGACTCCCCCTTCATTACATCATTGAAACAATTTTTTTTCTCTTGCACATCACTTCCTCATCCTCTGTAAGTGGTTCTGTCTCTGTGGGTTTAGCACAATGATTTTCTCAGAACATGTGATTTACTTGCAGAAAAACGCAGTTGCAGCTCAGCTTTCGCTAACAAATCTTGGACATTTTGTACAGTCAAAGTACTTTGACATTTGTTACATCATTCACAGTCTTGAGGAGGAAGGGAGGAAAGAGAAATCCATGAGTTCTGCAAATCCACTTCATCCATGATAAAGCCATAAATAAATACACTGTCAATGTAGCATCATGAGTAACTGATTATTGTTGTTTCCTCTGGGCATTCACAGAGCAAGAGCTATGCAGACACAAATGAAACTGTAAATGTACACTGTGGGTGGGTGCACACTCTGCAAACCAAACCAGGACCCCTCACCTGCAGGTGCCTGCCAGACTGTCCTACCCACGTCAGGGACAAACGGCAGCAGCGCGCCACAGAAGGATGCGGAGAGAGGAGGGAGAAAGGCCCTGTCTGCAGTGCTGTACATCAAAGCACATCCATCCCACTGCTGCTTCCTACATCATGAACGAGTAGCTCTTTAAGGCAGAAGAGAGACATTCTGTGGATCTTGGTGCTATTGGCTCATTGCACTCACATTGTTTCAGTGGCAGAGGACGAGGTACTTTTCTTCCTGAAGCGAGGTCTAAGGGTCCTAGGCGGTGCCTGCAGAAAAGCAAGACAAAACTTCAGAGGCATAGCAGGAAACATCTTTTTCTTCCTTACAACTCACCCATCTTGGTGGGACCTCTGTGACAAGGATCCCATTCCACTCAGGAAGTAATGCATAAGTTTTGGCCCTGAAGATCAGTAATAATGACCAGCTGAGGACTAATCTCTTTAAGAAACCTGTTGTACACCCAGGTGTAATCAACACATTCCCCTCTGATGCTTGGTTAGAGGTGTGGCTAAAGATTGCTAAAAACTCAATAGTTGAAAGAGCCAGGTCAAACTGGTGCCATTTACAGCAGCTCATGGATCTGGAGATCAAACTGGTGGCAGGGAGCCAGCTCTGGTGTCTCCCAGCCCATCCTGCCCTGTCCAACCCATCCACAGCTCCTCAGAGGATACAAAGCTGAAGGGTTTCCCAAAGTGAAGGGTTTCCCAAGGTGACACACACCAGGCCTGTAATTCTCATGAGGCAGAACTCTTTAAAATCACGCTCTTGCTTGGGAAAGAGGCCAGACAAAATCTGTTGAAATTATTTTAGAAACCAGCTATTGGAATTCTGCCTTGTAGTCAGCTGGTGGAGAGTTTTTACAAGGAGCCTGACTGCCCAGGAGGAGGCAGACCAACTCCATGAATTTGGTTTCCTGTGGTTAACCCTGCTCTCCAGACTTACACAGACATTAGTCAGGCTAGCAAACAAATGAAAGAAAAGGCCCTAATCTGCAGAACCTACTTCTCTCAGAAGAGTTCTGGTGTGGCATTGTGTCTCATGAGCTTCACAACAAGAAATGGTTATCAGATGTTGTAACAGGGCATGGATTCTCAGTGTGGAGGCCTGTCACTGCATCAAGTAACACTGCAAGGTGTGGTAGGCTCTTCCACTAAATTTACATAAACATCCAAACCTTGTTTTCTTAATAGCATTAACCCTTGTTTTCTTAATAGCATTACCCATATTTACCTGTAAGGGCCTGACAGGACCAAAGTGAGGACTTTGTCATTTCTGTTCTGCAGGACTTTCAAACCCAAGACAGTGCCACGTTTCTGCATTCCCATGGTGCAGCAAGGTATAACTATTCATATAGACAAGGGACTGCAGCACGGTGAGGTTTTGTTTAGACTCCACCTAAATCTCCTTTTCTTCTAGCTTGACCATTAACCAAAGTAGTTTCTCACAGAGAGGGGAATTAATCCAACACTTCACCCCATCTTCCAAGCCTGAAATCTTACCCCAGGTCCCCACGGTGAATCCCCAACAGCACAACAGATCTGGATGGGATGGCTGTGTCCAGAAAGCACAGCTGGAGCAGAGGTGAGGAACAAAGCTGCTGTGCACAGCAGTAATGGATCCCACACCACAGCTGCTGGTTTGGAGGAGCTCTCTGTAAAGCAGGAGCTCAGGGGGACAGCCAGACAACCAGAGCAGCACCTCCTGCAGCCTGGGAGAAAGCTGCTCTTGGGGAAACCAAGCGGTGCTTAAAGCAAAGCAGCCATTAACTACACAGCCAAGGCTCTTAAAGGGGGCATGAACAGCTCTGCCTCCTTTGGGAGGGCACTGGACAGCTCTGGGAGTAGCTGGAGAGGCTGCACCTTTCCATGGCTAGAACAGAGCAGCCCAGACTTTGGTGAAAGCCCCCACAGGCAGGACAGCCCAGCAGAAAGGATTGCAGCTGCTGACCAAACCACTGCTCTGCTCCCTCACACTTAGCCAAGGGAAGGACTTGGGAGGGAACAAACTCAGCTTCCCACAGGTGGAGATGCCAGCTGCTGGCTGTGGCTCCATCCACCCTGCCCAGACCTGCAAGGAGTCTCTGCCTACAGCATCCCCCACAGAGGTTTTATTTCCTCCATAACAAAATGTTGCTAACATTTTGGCAAATCAGAGTGAGATCTGCATTTCCTTTAGTTCTTTTGTTTCCATGAAGCAACTTAAAGTGTATTTAGTGAGCTTAGACCAAAGACAGGTGTTTTTTCAGTTGAAGATTCCAGTTGAAGAATCAAGGAATGTCATAGCAGGAGGAGTCTTGACAATATGGAAGTACCTCAAGGGGTTGATCCTTCTTTTTGGGCCTTTTGTTCATGGATGCACAATCGTTCTCTTCATCATCTGAGAACACTGAGCCTTTTGTTTCACAGTTTGTCTCAGGTGGCTTCTCATACCTAATGTCCACACTTATTTCACCTATTTAACACAGCCATTTGCAGCCTAAATGTGAAGATACAGGATGAGGTAATCAGTGATGGTTTGATTCACACAAATGTCACTCACTGCAAAGCCATGCTTCTTCCAGGGATTAATAGACAGAAGGGTCACACATCACACTCTAATAATAGCAGCTGTGGGGTTAGAAATCAATAGGCTCTTGTTTACAAAGCCATTATAAAGTCTATTTTGATTATTTTACACAGAATTTGGACTAAATTCACAGCTTCTGCTGTTTGGGAAGTTGACACTAGAAAGAGATTATTTTTTTGTTTGTTTGCTCAGGGATAAAAAAATTAACTGATTTCTTGAATTGCTGGTTCCATCCATAGCTCCTGTATCTACTGCTTCCTCTAGAAGACTTGAAATGGGTGCTGAAGTCCTCTGGTAAGCACAGAGAGACCTGCCTGGGATGCAGAAATAGGAAACACAGCAGACTTACAGACTTTGAAACTGAGAGTGGTCAAGGCAAGCACTCAGTCTGAGATCCACTGAAGTTCTCAAAAAGCTTCACGAGGCACCCTCATCAAGTGGGTGTGTTGCTGGAAAACCAGTGCAGGGAAAAGTCTCTCTTCTGTCACTCTGGAGTAAATGTGGTGGAGCATTGGCTCTGCTGATGGAGCTGAAGGCAGTTTATGGCCTCATAACTTCAAACCACAAACACTTGGTGGTTCTTACCCTTGTAACCCATGGCACAATCTTTGTGGGACTGGTCATGTTACACAACACAATCCATTTGCTGCCTAAATACACACAGTAAATGAGACTATTTTTAATGACCAGCCCAAAGCAAGAGGTACAGAAGAGGCAACTCAACATGACCAAGTTTCCTGCTCTCCATGGTTTCTTACCAGCAGGGCTGGAGGTTTCTCTGTTTAATTGAGAAGGCTTTTTGATTCCAAAACATGGCAGGAGTGGAACTATTTGCTGTTTAGGTGGCACTAATCAGAATTACTGGTCTATACTTTGTTGCATGAACATACATAGAAATAATGCTCTGTGCTTCTTGTCTCAGCCTGATTGTAAGAGTCTGCTGGACCAAAGACTGAACCCCAAAGACTGAAACCAAAGTGGATTCTTAAACATCTAATATTTAGTAATCCCTTTTGATTTTTAAAGCCCAAAAGAACTGAATTCTTAGACAGCTCTTTCATTTGGGTAACAGACAGAGGGGAAATGATTTGGCTACAGCAACACCACGAGTCACGAGCAGGTCACTGGGGCTCTCTCCAGTGCCAGATTAAAGTCAGCAGCTCTCAGCCCACAGGATGCAGCTGCTGCTCGAGACAGCAGCCTGTGCACACCATCCTCTGCCCACTGACCCCTTTATCACCCCTTTTTTCTACCCCTTTATCACCATTCACATGGGCAGGCTGGAAGACACCACTGCAGGTTTTCAGGAAGAGCTGGAAGTTGACTTTTTCCCCAGCTGTACTGAAGATGTTGATAGTCACGTTGCAGAGAGGCCTGGGAAAATGCTGAAATGTTTTTCTTCTGTGTAGGATTGTAGTGTGAAAAGTGCACTGTGAGGAGAATTAAATGTTCTCTAGACCACATGACAAAACAGTACAGAAATGTTTTGGTTTGCTATTTTATCCCTCCACTTGGGAAGTGATCTACCCAGGAGCTTAGACCCTCTTGGATGTGGAAGCTGCTCTTTGCTGCCTGCCTAAGCCAAATCAAAATTTAGTCAAGTCTAGTAGAAGTGGGTCAGAACTTCTTTTAATGGCCTCACTGAGGTTTGCACAGTGGCCCAACAGCACACCTCCAGCCATGTGCCACTGAGAGCAGACAGGGGCTTTCACCAGGGAAAAAAGGCTTGGAATGGGACAGGATGGAGGGGTGTTGGAGAACCAGAGTTGGGGTGGTCAGTGACCAGAGTGAGGAGACACTGGCTGCTGAGGCTGAGTGAATAGAATCATGACAATGTGGCCTGCTCCCATTCTACAGTCAGCCACTCCACTGGAAAAGGAGACAGAAGGAATTGTCAGCCTGATAATGCTTCTGTGAATTCCATGGTTTTGCAGCATACATTGCTTTCTTCAGTACTGTTCTCTCTCTTAAATTATATGCTGGGCAAAAAAGATACCCAGTGGGCTCTGCCACCCATGTCACCTCCACAGCAGGCACAGTCTCCTGCAGGCTTTTCCATTCTCCCCATCAGTCCAAGCATCACATCCATGTCCTGAAGCTGCTTCCATGAAGGTCAAGAGGAGAACTCAGCCTCCAAGCTGGTGCATACTGCTTTGATCCCTGCAGCTGAGAGGTCTGTAAAGTTCACCAGAAGTTGGGCTGACACCCTCTTCTTCCCTGCTCCACATCATTGTGAGTGGTACTGAAAACCAGCCAAATGGGAACCAGTTTAGCTTCAGCTTCACTGAACTGGGAAAAGGAAGATGCCTCTCCTAGGCTTTTTCACTACTTTTCTGGCCACTGATAAGAAAAGATCTTTAATACACATGGCACTTTCCTTAAGACCTGGAACAAGAAGGGAGGATTCCCTGCCCATCCTGCCTTGGGAAGGACATCTGTGTTGTGAGCAACCCAAGCTCATATTGATCTGCCAGACTTTGGGGTGCCAGCCTTTGTCCCACATTTATGGAAGCATTCTGCTGCTGTGGGATGGCAGAGAACTCAAGTCCAAAGAGCGGCTGCTGTGTGAGCCCCAGCTCTGAAATTGTTCTTTTTTGTGAATATGGTGATGACATAATAAAAAACTTATTTTCTGACACCAAGTGAGTGAGTAAAAATGTAAAGCAGAGGTTAATCAGAAGAACAAACACACATGTGAGGAACTGCTGAGAAAGGAGATGGAGGTTTAAAGTGAATGAAGGGGTTCTGGGACACCAAGGTTTGTTACCAGAGAAGGCAAAGATTGAGGAGCAAAACACTGTCAGGGCTGGAGCATGCATTTTGAGGACAGCACTTGGCCTTGGGTGACCTCCTGTGTGTTTCTAAGAGCCATCTTTATGATCTGAGGCTGTGGGGCCTCAGGTCACTATCAGATGTCCCCAAAGCAGCAGAGTCAGCAGTGTGTGCTGCTCCAGGGAACAGCCAACAACCCCAGGGACTGTCACAGCCAGGAGGTGGCTGTGTAAAAACATGGATCACACACCAAACCTTTGCCCTGACTCTGTTTGGGAGACTCTCACTCCCCATCCCAAGGTGGGCTGTGTTTTAGGTGTCTCCACCTGTTACACTCATGGCTCCACATCTTTGTGTGCTGGTAAAATGAATTGCTGCAGAAGTGGGAAATGGGCTGGTGTTCCAGGACTAAAGCTGCTGCTGCCTCTTGCAAACACCTTTTCAGTGCACAGACCAGATTAAACTCCTCTCTCCACTAAAGCAAGACAGAATCTGACTGTAAACAGTCTAAGTAAACAGATTATTTCAGTTAATTCCCTTAATTCCAGTTCCTATCATTCCATCATAATTCCTCCCAAGGGAACTGATGCCGCCAACACTTTGTGTGGGAAGCCCTGAAAATGGGCACATTTCAAGTTAAAGTAGACATTTGAGTGCTCTGCAGAGTTGGGATCTGAGCTGTTAATGCACCTCAAGGAACAACCCAGCACAGACCAGGAAATGTAGGGCCAGATCACTGCAATCTTTAATCTCTGTGGTTCAACAAGGCTAAGAAATTTCACTTGCAAAACTCTTCCTTCAGCAATATCTGGGATTCAGTAGAGTGTGCTGTTTTTTCAGCAATCACTTTGGTTCAGACTCTGGTCCATGCTGCCATGTGAATCTGTAGAAAATTCCTGTGGATTTTCATGAGTACGACAGAAGTCAGGACCTGGCCCACTTTAAGAACAAATTACTTTGATTTAGATCCTCTGAAAAATCTGGACACTTTAGTACAGTTACAGTGGGAATCAGGCAACTTTGACATTGGACCTCCCCTTATTTTGCTAGGCACAATACTTCTTTCTCCCTTCACTTTAATTCCTCAGGAGCAATGGGGAAAACCACAGTCACAGACTACACAAACCAAGAGTGAGGTATTGTATTATTGTAATGGAAGGTGAAGCCACTCCAAAGTTAAGCCTTTCTAGGGGATCATTCTTATAAAGAGGTTTTGCACACCACTTAATAAACACAGGAGAACAGATATTTATTACACGATGGCCATCAGCTTCTTTCCCCTGCAACAAAGATAAATTCACCATCATTTCCAAGAGACATTGACCCAAGTCCTGTACTTCCCCAGCAGTTTTCATTGCCAAACCAAGGAGTTAGGAGCAGCCAACTACACCAGCACACACTGCCCAGGAGCCACCAGAGGCAGACATCCTTTCCAAAGCTGGAGTCAAATACAAACAAAGCAAACAAGCCTAATTACATCAACAAAGTCATCCGTTAATGAAAACACATCCCACAAATGAGTGAGTTGTTAAGTGCTAGTCTATTCCAAACACCTCAGAGGAAAATTCATGCAATCTGTAACACTTACATCAGAGTCCCATAATATTTACATAGAGAAAAAGAAAGAATAAACTGTTAGGAGAAAACATTTGGGTGCAGAGGGGGAAGGAACATTGTTTCAGAACACAGAAATATTCATCTTTGCTTTTATCATATCTGCCTATCAGCTGGAGTTTATTAAACAATAATTAATGTTTTAACTTTCTGCTGGTAAAATGCAAATGTTCTTAAAAAACTACTGTTTTTCTGTGAAATTGTTTTCTTCCCTGAAGTAACCAAAATACATATGAAACTATTTTTAAATCTCAAAAAGAAAATCACAAATTGCTATTCAGAAATACCAGCACAAAGTGATGCAAACCAGCCCTGAAAAGATTTTCTTCAGTATTTAGTAAAGGGAAATTTTAAGGAACAAAATGCCTAGAGCAACAGAAAATTGTTGCTTGTTCTTTAAGTTCAATAAGGTTAAAAAAATCCTCTGAATGAGAGCTGGAAGCAAAACTGGCTAAGAACCAAAATAAAACCACCTACACAATTTAATTGAATTAGTTCAGAGATGTACAATCAGCCCCCTTGACATAAAGTCAATTAGTGTTTTTAAAGCACTTTCCACTGTAATAACTCATGTGCGCTTCTGAGCATACCACAAAGAAGGGGTTGGATTCAGGTAATAGACCAATAAGGTGATTTATTTAAAGCACAATTAAGTGGATGTCCCATCAAGGTCCTTGGTGAGCTGCACTGCTGGTGGTGTGTGATCTGTCACCTTGTGGAGCTCAACCCTGCAGTGCACACCCAAAACAGACCCATTCATCATTAATGTCCCTGCACATTTCTTACACTGCCCAAGGCTTCTGATCAGCATTTTAGTATTAAATGCCCCCTCAAATCACAGAATCACACGGTTGGAAGAGACCTTCAGGATCATCGAGTCCAACCCGTTCCCTGACTCCTCAACTTGCAGTCCCAACAATTCTCCTGATATACAGCTGATTCTTCAATTCATATAGATATATTTATTCTCTGCAAGAATTAAAATGGTTTCTCCCTCTCAACCATGCCCCAGGTCTTTGCAACAGCACCTAAGTGATGTTAGTTGAGAGAACACCACCAAACATAATTTTGTTACTACTTAAATGCTGGTCGCAAGCAAGATTGTTTAATATTGGACAGCATTTGAGCATTTGCCAGGCACTGCCAAAAGACAAACAGATATCCCTGGAGATTTTCACTCTGTCCTCTCTGAAAGGGAAAAAGAGCTCTTACATAATTGTACCATTGCTCTTGAATGCTGCAGCCTGACTTTCCACAGAACACAAAGGAGATAAATCAGAAACTCGGGTTAAAACCTGGAAGGAGTTCCACCAGCAAAGGCCTGGCCCCGAACAAAAGCAAGAGGAGCTGGCAGAGGAGCTGTCAAAAAGATGTGCTGGAGTACATCTGTCAAACAGGCTTGTGTTTTACTGAAGCTGCCCAGAGCAGAGGAGGATGAATGTCCTGAATTTTATCAATGCTTTGTCCTGTGCAGACTGTGAGGCCAGTGGGAGTGATCCAGATGGGCAGGAAAGGGCTCTCCTGGGGAGCCAACAGCTTCAGCACAGAGAATCCCACCACTGCTGAGAGGGACAGCTCCAGAGCAGAGGAGCCCATCAGCACCCAGCCCACCACCACTGCTGACAGGGACAGCTCCAGCTCAGGGGGCTCAGGCTGTGCTCAGCCTGCCTTTTAGGCTCTGCAGAAATGCACACTCCATGGCACCTTCCTCACACCTTCTCTCAGGGTATCATCTAGGGAGGAGAATGCCTGGGCTTTTGCTCCAGCAACCTCTGCTCTCCTAAGAGCTGAGGAGCTTTATGTGAGTCAGAGAGTAAAATAGTTGAGTTTTACCTGCAAGAGCATTAATGCAACTGCTCCTGCCAAAAAGACTGCACCAAGGCTCTAAAGCAGCTTTTAATATCCCTGCTTGAGGAAAGGCTTGACTATCTGCCCATTTAGATTATAAACTCTTTGGAAGTGAGAGCTGTTAATGATGGGACTCTGAAATTGGCTACACTAAAGTTTGCACCAAGAAAAGATGAGTGCCAATAGCTCAAGGCAACTTAGTCCTAACTAAACAAAATTAGATTCTTTTTTCCCTCAGCTTTTTGTGGCACTGAAAAATGTTCAGATGACATAGTCAGCTCTCCAAACTACCAAAGATGCACTTACAAAGGAGCATTTTAATGGCAGGCCACTGTCTGAGAGTGCATTAATGCATCAATTGCCTTGGAGACAGAGAAAGAGCAGCCTGTGGAGACAGAATGAACCCTCTATGACACAGAGCCTTGGCACATCCCTATTGACATGGTCTAAGGGACTGGATTATGTTGGAGAGGAGGCAGGAATAGTAAAACAAGCCAATGTGAAAGACAGGGTATGCAATTCCAACAAGATCCAAATTACTTTGGGTCTAATTCATAAACATATTGGACTGGTTGCTGCTTTAGCATCCTTAAAGGACTTTCCTAAGATTACCTCATGACTGTTAAGCCCATAAGGATTCAGTGATTCTTTTTATAAATAACACTTTGAAATCAAATCCATAAAATAGGTTTAGGCTAAAATTAGAAGAGTTCTAATAAAATGCTCTGTGAATGCAAGTGTTTCATGGCTGTTTCAACACCTTAAACATGCTTCATTGTCCTGCACAATGGCACACTCACCCAGAAAAGGAAGGGTAACAAATCAAATATGAGGGTGGGTTTGCCACCCACGCAGGGTGCAAGGAGGCTGTGCCAGGCTGGAACCATCAGCCCCCAAGCACCCACACTGCACAGGGCTGTGGCACCAGGTGCAGGGCTGGGGGGAGGCACAGGTGGCTGCAGCACGGTGGCAGCACTGTGATCCTTTAGTCCTTCTGCTGCTGTCTCCAGGTTGATTAGTGTGCAAAATACACAAAAAGCATGAGATGAGAAGAAAAGGAGTTACAAAGGTTTTTTTGCTTCCACCAATATGAGACACTGCCAGTCTGTATTTCTTTTTTCTCCCCAGACAAGCTGCTTGGCAGTCCCATCCTCTGGCATGCCCAAATTGGAGTTCTCCCACTCCTTTCATCTGTCACTGGGAAAAAATGCAGAAGTGACATGTCTGGGCTCTTAGCAACCGAGCTAACTGGCACAGCACTGAAAAGACCACCAGCAGCTAAACCATTCACTGCACTCTGGGTTTGTAAACACAATAAATGCTGGGGACAGTGGGGACATTTTTCAAAAATGCTTCTGCCAGAGACTGAATCAGGGAGAGTCAGTTCAAGCCTATTTTGTCTTACCAGAGTCTGCTGCTGGGATTTGCTACATACCCTGTTCACCCCAAGCACAAATGTCCTCTCCACCAATGGAGAAACATGTGCCAATCCTTAGGGAACACAGCAAAGCAGGGCTGGGACTGATGAGGTTTTGCTCTTGCTGTAAATCCCAGTAGATTTACACCAGCACTGGGGGACATGGGGCAGAGGAGTTACACTGCACAGCAAGGACATGGCACATCCTCTAGAAGAAAAAGGAATGAAGTTCTTCTCCAGAGGAACAATCCCCATCCTTGGGTAACACAGGTCAGTATGGTGAGAAGCACTGCCATGAGCACACACACAGCTCCCAAACCCACTCACAGCCTGGCCTTCCCCTGCTTTGCACCCCTGGTGTTAGGAAACCCAGTGAGCAAGAGCATCAGGAGCAAGCCAGGCTGGGGGATGCAGCCATGCCCAAAAGGGATGCATGGATACCAGGACACAGGAAATCCAGCACTCACCTCTGAGGAGTCGGCATACCGAGCAACACGTGCACACTGAAAGAGGAGCTGAGCGTTAGGAACTCGTGGGTGAAGCCACTCACTCTTAGAATACACTTGGCACCAATTTGAAATGGACTTCAAGGCCCTGGTGTGCTCAGGGAGATGAGTGTCTCCACTGAGCAGCATGGAGCACAGACTCAGGAATGTGCCTCATCCCAGGCTGTGTCCATATGGGTGTTAGGGATGGGGTTAGGCACAGCTCCCTGGTGCTGTTCTCAGACCACTGAACAGAAGTAACTCCTGACTGGAGGGACCTGGGAGTGTGGACAAGCAATGGGAGCATGGATGCATAACCCAGTGCAAAAGGCTGTGTGATAACAAACACAGGGTGCAATACTGGGATTGCAAGGCTATGTGTTGTGAAAAACCTTGACCCTTCGTGGTAGGGAAGAATGATGCTTTCACTCCATGTGATCAGAAGGCTATTTTATTATTTTATGATACTATATTATATTAAAGAAAACTATACTAAACTATACTAAAGAATAGAGAAGGATACTTACAGAAGGCTAGAAAGATAATAATAATGAAACTCGTGACTCTTTCCAGAGTCTCAACACAATTTTTGTGACCATTGGTCAGTGATTGAAAACAACTGACACCAGAGACCAATGAGGCTCAGCAATTCAGGTAAACAAATTCCTAACACACTCCACATGAGCAAAACACAGGAGAAGCCAATGAGATAAGGATTGTTTTTCCATCTCTAGGGCTTCTCTCTGCCTTTTCAGCTTCTCAGGATAAAATCCTGAGTGAAGGAATTATGTTCAGTGAAATGTGAACACCACAGCTATGTGCCTGGATTTTTTCAGTAGATTTAGAATTCTTGTAGAAGTCTGGCTGCTGCAATCATTTACACAGCTTCCAAAGAAATCTATCCACACATCCCTGATCTTCCTAAACCAGGAGGGTCCTACAGGAATTAATATCCTGATGGAATTGCCATAAGAATGAAAGCAACCAATGGAATTGCATTGCACCCTTCAGTGAAAGCAGGTGATTCATAACTGTTCATGAACATGTGAAGTTTACAGCTTCAGCTTGTTGAAGTACAGTTTGTGTTCTAGGAAACAGCCTAAAATTTCAGTTTGAGTCTTTCAATTTAATGCTCACAATGGCATCAATGACTCCACATTAAAGAAAGTTTTTGAAGAAGAAAAGGGTTTGAGCTCTGTGTGATTTTTTTAGTTATATTATTCTGCACTGGAGACACTGGAAGTTCTTCTATAGTCACAGTCATTTTAAAGCAGCACCATTGAAAGCAGCTGTCTCACTGTCCCTTGCACTCTGACCTCCACCTTCCTTGTCCCATTGCTGATGTCTGTGCTGCTGCTCTCCACTGGCTCGAGGATCTGATCCAGATCAAATGCCATCCCTTACTTTCAGGTTGCTCTTAACTTGAACCAATTCCTTGACTGGGGTCAGCATGTAAAAGTAAGATTTAAATGCATCCAAAGGAAAAGACAGATGGGCCAGAGGCAAGCAGCTGGATGACACCCTTTTAGTGGGAGTGCTGCTTCCCATTGGCTGGATGCTGCTGTGAAACTATGGCCTTCCTCAAGAGATCTGCTGTGGGCTCAGCCTCTGTTTTTACACAGAAGGAAGTTGATCACAGTTTTATGACAGTTTATTCTCTGGGAGTTCAGACAACATATATCTGGGTTGTTCAACACATCTTTCTGGTTGATGGGGACTGAATACCCAAACACATCCTGATTACTGATGTTCCCCCACCTCTGTTCTGTACTGCAAAGCCTTTGGTCCTTCAGCACAAGACCAAAAAAACAGCTTTGATTCTCTCCTCCTCAGAGGAATGGAGAGTATCAGAAAGCACACTGTCCATTTCTGCTTTGAAATCATTCCAGGTAAGAATGATCTTAGCCTGGGACAAGCTTAAGCAGAAAGAACACTGGGTTTGGGCAATGCAGAGGGTGGCTGCATTGTTTGTGATCCTCTGCCCCAGGCAACATCAGCTCTGCACACTGACTGTCCTGTGATGCAACACAAATTAAGGTAATACTATAAGGTTAAGAAGTGCAAAAGCTCCTGTTAATAAAGACAAGTCTATATGTGGATTGTTACTGGACATTTGCCAGAACAACAGGTTTCCCTTGAAAAATATTTGGAAATATTGTTCTGGAATTTACAGTTTTCCATAACAATGCACAGCCACATGACATTTACAGCTCCCAGAAGAAAGAGGCAGTTCTGCCTGTGGAAAGGGCACAGGTTGGAACAGGCATCAAAGTAAAATGTCACAGTCCATCATCTGGGTGCAAGGACAATAAAGTGAGAAATGCTGAACCAAGAGTGAAGTGAAAAATCAGATGAAGAGGTGGTGGGTGATGAAGAGGTGGTGGGCCTGCTACATGGAAGAAGGGGATCATTGTGTGTCCTTGGTGGCCATCAAAGGAAGGTGTGCACGTTTCCCTGGAGCTGGTGCCTCATGGGATGTGCTGTTTGTGGGGTCAGCAGACACCCAGAAATCATGGCAAAAGCAGCCTCTGCCTCTTCCTGTCAGCTGGGTGTGGCTTTTGACTGGGTGTGAGGAAGAGGAGAAGGGTCTTTTTGAGATGAGTGTGAACACACCTAGAGCCCACAGTGTGCTGAGCAGTCCCACTCCTGCAGAAGGACCTTCCTCACAGCAGAACTGCACAATGGACAGGCACCACTGAAAGGCAGCAAGGACAATAAAAGGAAGAGCTGTCTCAAAGACAGCTCTTGCTTATTCTATTTCTTGGCCTCATAAGACACTCTTCAGCAGGCAAAAAAAAAAAAAACCTTTGCTTTATCTGCATGAGGTTGTTACAAAATGCCAAGCTCTTCACACAGTACTTTGTGTCAAGAGGGGATTCAAAGGATCACAAACCCATCTAAGCACCATTCACATTACAAAAACAACAACAGTGGAAACAAAACAGGCTGAGTGTTTGTGTAGCCTGGTCCTACAGGCAGCGTTTGGCCACAGCCACAGCTCACTGGTGTCAGGAGAGCCTTTTCTCATGCTTCAGTGGGCTTGGAAACGTGCCCAAGAGTTGCGAAACCAGAACCCGAACCACTGCTGGTGCTCACAGGGGGCTGGGGGGTTTAATACCAACAAAACTGAGTTTTAGCACTCCCTTCTGTGCAGGAAAGACAACAGACCTCTCTCTATCCCCCTGTCTTTCCAAATCACTTTCTTTCAGGTATCACATATCTGCTCTTAAACAAAAGAGTCACACAACAGGATTGGAACCAGTAACACCAAGTTCCACACCAGGTCTGGCTGTGTGTCCACTGCTCAGGGAATGAGACCCATATAAACCACTCTAAGCTCAGCCTAAAGAGCCCTCTCTTCTCTTTGTCTCACTGCTCTAAGTCAGAGTATGCTTCCATACACCATCTGTTCTGCAGCAAAACTGGCTTGAGGAACTTCCAGTTCCTGGCCTCTTGATCTCATATCTCCCTGAAAGTCTCCCAAAACAGAGATCTTGGAGGCTTCCAATAAGGCAGATTGGCATATTGGCTCAAACTAAAAATAATCCCTCAAAAATAGTACAAGAAATCTGCATTTAATCTGCATCAAAATCAGGATTTCTTCCTCTGAGTTCACAGCTCTCTTCTACTGGACAGCTTGAGTAGCCAGAGCTGGGCTGTTCAATCACCTTATACCAAAACAGATTATGGGCAAATAGAATCACAGCATGGTGTGGGCTGGAAAGGACCTTAAAGATCATCTCTTTCCACCCTCACTGCCATGGGCACAGATACCTTCCCCTAGAACAGGTTTCTCCAAGCTCATCCAACCTGGCTTTGCACACTTCCAGGGATGCATCAGCTGCAACCAAAGTTTCCCTGATAACATAATGATAATGAAAATAATAACAACAATAATGTAAAACCCAAGGAAACTCTCTTCAGCATAAAAGAACAAAGATCAGTGCCTGAGGAAGGGACCAGCACAGTGCAAAGCCACCACTTCTAGCTGGTATTTACAGCAGACCCAAGTGGGGTCAGCTCTCAGCATCCTCCATGGCAGGTCCTGTGTGGTAACAGGGGTTTAGCTTTTATTGGCTAATTTAGTTAACATGTATTTTTATGTTCAGACATCATTGTTCCAGCTATACCTTAATTCTAACCATATCAGTTTCATAGTTCTCATTAAAAAAAAAGGGTGGTGGTTTTGGTGTGCTTCTCTTTCTTGAATGCTTAATATAAAATTCTATAATAGCAAGGCTATTACCCCTCAGAAACTGAGCTCTGCTGTCTTGTGAGTCAAAGAAAACACACCAGGTAAAAACAGGGCTCTGTGTTTTTCACTGTGAGCATGACCTCCAAGTCCAGCCCTCAGCTAATCCCCTTAATTAGTGTGGTCACAAAGAGATCAAGGAGCAGGCACAATTCTAGCTGGCAGCAGTCAAAGACAATCAACATAAGCCTCCTTTGAATTATATAAAACTTTAGGTTTTCTTTTAGGAATCATTATCCTCCTATTTTAAGGTTTCTCTTAGAACACCGGGAATGAAGTGTTTACAGAAGGGAAGGGTAAGATGTTTCCTTTTCTGTTGGTTCTTTTTTTAATGTTAATTTTTAATGTTAATATAACTTGTGGATTTGCATTGGGACTAGGATGGAAGGAAAAAAGAGAGGGAAATACCTCTAAAAAGAAAAAAAAAATCAAAACAAAAATATCTACTTTAAGTCTGCCTTGGATGATAGGTTGCTGATGTAAGAGGTGATAGAGCATCAGGAAAATAGAAGTACAATGCAGGTTCTGTAATTCACAAGAAAAGTTGTCTATTTAAAATGTGAACACCCTCATGCCAAACACATACTCTGAGTCATTTTTGCTGACTCCATCTGACGCCACCTTGACTATGTCCCACTATTTCTAAGGCAGGTAAAAAAAGAGGAGTTCAATGTTTCTGTGAGGCAGTGGGGACATTTGGCAAGGACATTTATGCCATCTGAGGGCTTTGAGACAGGAGAGAGGGCTGTGTGTCTGCTGCTCTGTAGTGAGTGCTCATGCACATTCTCACATAAGCATACATTACATGCATGTACAGCACACTAATGGACAGAGGCAAATTCTGTCTCTCCCTTGCTTATGTCCAGCTCTCCAACTAAACAAATATGAAAGGTGAAATGATGGAACTATGCCTGGGCTTAGTGTGCCCAGAGCAGTGTCATCTCACCAGAACATGGCCCTGAGGATGTGGCACAGTTTGGAAGACACATCACAGTCTTACACACACACACAAACACACACACACATGACAGCTGACTCTGATAAATTCTCCCCTCCAGACATTCTGACCACACACAAAATGAAACAGCACAAGGACTGGAGAGAGCAGAACTGTATCTTTCACTTCATGTGATCAAAAGTGAGAGCAAAGCTCTTGCTGGAGTCTCCCAGCACCTGCAAGAGGAGTCTGTTTGTATTCTCTGCAGGTGGAGAATTAAGCACATCAATGAAATCACCAAGTGAGATGGGACAGATAGAGGTCTTGGAAGACTTTGCAAATTTGTGCAGTTTCCATTTTAAAAAAAATTAAACCCAGAATCTCAAATTACTTGAATTCAAAATTTGTGATAAACACTTAGGCTGAGTTCAAAATGTTTATGAACAATTTTTCAGAGATTTATTCTGAGACATCCTTATACACTGTGGATACAAAACCAGACCAAAATAAAAAACTCTTGTGTCTTGACACAGGAGTTTGTGACCAGGTGAGCTGACTTCACTGTCTCAACAGCAAAACTACAAAGGCTGCTCTACTCAATGTGGAATTAAGATAACTAAATTATAGTTTATTTGTGTCATTATTTATTTTTGTCTAAATAAGTGACTTTTTAAGGACTTTTTTATTCTGTGTAAACACTTTATTTTCAGATAGATTACTTCAAGAGAAGTGTATACAAGACCTTATATAAAGATGAGAATAAAACCTGTGCACCAGCATTTCAGTTTACCCATCAAGAAAATGTATTCAACAGATAATATTAAAAAAAAAGGAGAAGTCTGATTCACAGAATTTGTAAAAGGCTTGAAGGACACTCTTTAGGAAGCATGAGACAAGACATTTCACATACCATCTCAAAACTAAAGTAAAGTAGAAGGGGTAGCAACTACCCAGGCTTGAAACCCTGCAAGTGTTTGCACAGACCTCAACACACACAAGTTGAAACTGCTGAATTTCTGACTTGCCAGCATATGCTTCACAAGCTACCAAGTGCAACACGCCTGCAACTTTCTGTGGCTTCTCATCACAGCAGTGGAGTTGAGTGATCTTTGGTGGTGTGTGGGAATCCCAGAAGCCATCTGGAGCCACCTGCTTGGGATAACCCTCCATGTCTCAGTTTTTGTGATCTAATCTGCAAAGCTTTTTCCAATTAAATGTTTTGGATTTGGGCTCAAAAAGGTTTCATTAACCAAGCTTGAAATAAATTTTTTAAATGAATCCTCAGGAATGGATCTTATTTACAGCATGATATTTTTTCCCTTTGTTATTTCAGGATTAGAAAACAAACCATGGTCCTTAGGAGACACAGTTTTTCAGCATGGCTTGCAGCCCCCAGCCCAATTTTCCAGCTCAGGTTGCAAAGACTGAGTCTGGCTTCTCTGCACACTCAAGTCTCATCCTTGGCACCAGCCAGGAATAGTAACCATCAAATGATGATACTGTTTTTTTTCTCCCAAGTGCCAAGAGACTCAACAGCATGTCTGTGTCCTGGGAATTCTGGTATGTGCTGCCTGCAGTGTCTGTTTCTCTCTGTTCCTGCCAAGGGCATGACTTCATTGAACAGTGTGATATTCCAGACAGCACAACACTGAAAATAACACTGGCACTTACCTGAGCTGCCAGTGCCTTCTGATGCACTTCTGGATGGTTTTGGGTGGCTCTGTTTGCTACTTGTTCTTACAGTGACAGAAGGAGGGACAGTGCTGCTGCTGTCTCCACGGATCGTCGAGAGATCCTGCATGCTAAAGCTCCGTAGTCTCTCAGACAGGGCTCCCTGTCCCTAGTTAAACAAGCAAGTAAATAACACAAAGTTAGATCCAACATTTTGAGACTTTTTTCTCTCTTGCTCTTTGAAATCCATCAAGACAATAGGAAGAGAAAAAATTGTGTGGCCAGTGACCTAGAGATGACAAAAATGTGTTGCTAAAAGCATCGTTCCTTCTCTTGGCTCTTCCTTTTGGAGTGGTTCTGTGGCAAACATCTCTGATTCTTCACTGCAGTGATGTGAGCACAGAGCAGCCTTGGCCATGTGTAAAGGAGCAGGATGTTGTTTTATCTTTCTAGTAGGTACTTTCCTTCACTAGGAATGAGTCAAACAGATGCTTGGCTTCAGAATCACAATTAAATGGCCTGCATCAAAATAACTCCCTTTTAAAGTTAGTCATCTATGATGATATTCACCCAGCCATTCTCAGCAATATACAACATTTCCAGAGCACAGAAAATCTGAAATTTTAAAGTAATGAAAAGATACTGTTAAATTCCAAGAAATACAACAATGCTTTTTTTCATGCCGCTTAATGAAGAAATTAACTAATGCAATATTTTGCTTTCTTTTTACACTAATTCTAAATCTGACAACAAAGATATTCCTTGGAGAAAGAAATGTAACTGTAAAGGATGGGAGGGTTAAATGACACTTTCTATTACAACTGCATCCCATCAAAAGGTTGACTGTAATTATTCTGTAACCCTCATACTACATCACAGCCATAAAGTAGGAACACCAGAAAATTTAATCCATACAGAATCATAGAAGTTTTGAGCTACATTAAATAACATTCAGAATATAAATTGTGTAACTGATAAAAATTGCATTTATGTTTTAATATTTTATTGAGGGGGGAGGATCTGAAATATACTTCAATATATATTTATTGAAAAAAATACTGAAGTAAACACATAGAGCCTGATTCTAACATTCCTTCTGCAACTGTAAATTAGGAAAAATTCAACGGATGGTTTGACTGAGATGAAATCAGCAAGAAGGCAAACAACACACAGTAAATATTGTCCTGTTTAACAAAAAGATAAGGCAACCTGTAGCATTCACCCAGCACTTTCATCTAGACTTGTATTTGTCCAAGCAGCACAGCCTGACCTCTGCCACAGGACTTAGGCTGAGGGGGACCAGAACACATCACTGCTCCCTTCTGTGCTGCAGTTTTGAGTATCCTGACCCAGGGTGCAGAGCAAGGCCAGTGGAGAGCTCACTCTGGTGCTGGTCTGGCAGAAAGGACTCATCCTGAACATCCACAATCAAAGGTAAGACTGAACACATTCCTTGCTAAAGCTGTTGGGCAACACTCCTGTCCCCTATACACTGGCATTGATCCATTGGGAAGGCAAAACAATAATTTACTTACTGATTTATCAACACATTTCAGAAATTTTGCATGCAGTAAAGGAAAATCAGTGCCTCTACCTCATATTCCTCAGCACCTTACTTTTAGGGTGTGTAAGTAGAGAGGACATCAGATGCTGATATCTACAGTCACTGTGACAGATGTACTTTTTACATTCAAGAAAACTGACAGACCAGTAAGCTCCAACTTTTCAGCCTGAAGCTTTTTGTACAAGAAAAATGAGTTCAAACTTCCTTCTCAACTCCACATTTAGCTTTCCTGCAGACTGTTACAGAGAAGCAGCAGGTTTACTTTGCTCTTTCCCACTAGCCTATTCTATTTATTCTAAGTATTCTATTCTGTCCTATTCTTATTATATTCTACTTTTTCTAAGTATTTTAAACTGATGGGGTTTCTTTGTTTAAATACCAAGACATATTATGTTGCTGATTTTATAAGCATGGCAGTGGAGTCCTTAGAACTCATGTTTTGCTAAACTCTCACCTCAGCCCTTGCATTCTCCAGCCTGGCACAAGAGTCCATGCCTGAATTTTGGCTGCTCCTGCCAGTGGCTGAGCCACTCTTGGGGTATGTTCTCACTCCAAGAGGCTTCTCCAGTTAATCCTCTTGGGCCAGTGTAAGCTACATTTACTCAGCAAATGTTACTGGGCTGGTAACTGTAGTTGCCTTGCATGGCTGGTCAGCTGGGTGAGATCTCAGCTGCCCAGAGCTCAGTGCAGTTCTGGATGGGTTTTGGAACTGAATTCCTGCACAGACACCCTATTCTCAGTGGCTGATTCAAAGCCAACACAAGATATCCTACCCTGCAGCCTGATTACAACAGGCAGATCTCCAGTGAGAGCAATCTGACCATTAAATAATATTTTGCTATTGCAGAATGACTAGGCCAGCAAAGCCAGAGGGTTAGCAACTGATGAACTGTAACTTGAGTGCTGTATTCCTCCCTCACAGCCAGCTCAAGTGTCAGAAGGGCTCAGGCTTTTAACCTCCCCCCAGCTGCTCTGCTCAGCCACCTAAACCAAATTCCATTTCATTCCAGACAGCAATTTATGTATGTGGACATGAGTCAAGTTAGAGATGAGATTCATGTGTCAGACCAGCCTGGCGGGGAAGATGACACCAACACATTGAAAATGAAGAAGATGTGTTAATATTCTTGCAGTGCATCTTGTGATACAGCAGCACAGAATGATCAAAGGCCCCAGAGAGAGCTCTGAAACAGGGACTTGGGATGTGCCTGTCATCTATGGGTCTGTTACATCAGCCTGTAATACAGAGCCTTGAGCACAGACTGAAACAGCTGAACTAAACAACTTTGACTTTCTCCAGGAAAAAAAAAGAACTAAAATTGCCTTTTCTTAATATTTGCTTTAATTTAACCTGAGTATCTAACAGCAAAAATAAAGATTGTTTATAAAACAGGTAATAGCAAAATATTACTGTTACTGTTCCTACCATTCTATGAAACAAATTTTCCGAATATCAGAAATGGCAAGAACAGCAAAGGCCTGGGCTGAGTGAAGGCACTGAACACCTGTGAAAACCTGCACAGTTCCATTTCTTTTATTTGGCCTTTGTAGGGATAGACTTTATTTACTTGCTCCTAGAATAAAGTGTAACACTCACAGTTCTTTCCCAGTTATCACAATTTTACTTGACCCCAAATAGAAATGTGACAGAAATTACCACAGAATGGGGATGGTTTCAGAGTAAAATGGAAAATATTGTTTACCAACCTTTATTTCCCTGACACATAAGCAGCTGGTGTATATGAAATCACAAACATTTGAAAAGCCAGCATGGTGGGGGTTTTCAGAGCTGTGTTTTAGAAATAAAGACTTTATCCAGATGTAATGTTTATTATTCCACAAAAAGACTTATTAGCAAAAGAAAATAACAAGTTAATAGCTTTATGTCTTGACAAAATAAATTTAGCACAGCACATGTTTTGGACTGTGTTTTGTTCAAACAATCATGTGGAAGATGAAGAGCAGCTGTTTGGGGGATTTTTGTTTACTGTTGTGGCCATGATCATGCAGATGCTCTTCCAACTGCTATAGACATGAGAGATATCCCAGGAATTTCAGCACAGAGAGAGGATCCAGGTCCTGAAGCTGGGCCTATGCTGCAGGCCAGAGCCATGTTTGCAGCACATCCCCACAGATCTGGGCTAGTTTTATCCTGGAGAGTGTGACAGCAGTAACATGACAGTAGCTGTAGTAACACCATTTCACTGTGTCAGCAGAGAAACAGCTCAATGTTATTACAAAGCCTTCTGAAAATTGTGACTAGGAGGGCTGTGGGGCTAAGGATGACACCATCTCTCTCTCCTCCTCACTGAACACCAACAATTGCCAGGATGATTGTGCTGGCAGCGTGGGACCTGTGTTTTCAGGACTTTAGAGGACACAAGCATGAAACGGTGCTGGAAAACTGAGCCTTAACTTCCCTGGGCACAAGACTCCCTGCCTGGACTCAACTTCTCATCCAGCTTCTCTTCAGACATGGACCACCCCTGTGGGCATGGCACTTCTGATTTTACAGTTTGCTAGACAGTGAGGTTTTGGGGGCCACAGGTGGGAACAGGTGTCTCTCTGTCCCCTGATCACTGCAGTGCATCTGTTCCCAAATTCATCTGATCTTGCCCATAGGTGAAGGCACAGCACAAACTGAAAGTGGAGCTCTTCAGGCTTCCTTTGCCTTTTCTTCCCCCAGAATCTACCAACCTCACAAGTTCTCTTTTTACAGAGAAGAGCCAAGGCTCACTGCTACTGAATAGGATAAAAGACAAACACTAAAAAGGACATGGTAATATCACTGCCCAGTCACTGCTATCACTTGATATCAACCTTATTTAGATTCATGACTGCACCAACAGTTTGAAGGCATTGGCCATCAAGACAAGCTGCAGAAGCTCATTTGTGATTCAAAGTGAAATTAAAGCTCTCATCCACATGGCATAGTAATTAATCTAAAATTAATTTAAATATATCTGCCTGATTTGGTCAAAATGACAGCATTATAGACATTCCTTCTTCACCCACATCTAGCACATTCTCTTCTTTTTGCTTTAAAGACTATGACAAAACAGTATTCAAACACTGAGCTTCCAAAGCCAGTAACCTGCACACTGCCTTCCTCTTCATGTTGCAGACATCATCATCATCATCTCCAAAAACAAACATCAACCTCTCTGGGTCCAGAGCACAAACACTGATGCAACCAGTATTTGCCTGGAAGGATCAGAAATGCTTCAAAAAATTGACATCTGCATAGTGACAAGCACTGTAAAAAGCACTCCATCAGAAAGAGCTGGAACTGTCTTAATTTCTTTTACCACTTTATAATCAGTCTCTGCATTCCCATTTGAACTAAAACTTTTCAGAAGAAAATGCATTTAGGAGTCTGGGGAAAACTGGGTTTACATTTAATGGAATTATTCGTTATAAATATTTCATGTACGTAGGTAGCTAAAGTACATAAAATTAAACACATAATTTTAAAATCTGCAATTTGTATAACAGTCCCATTGAATATGATCTAAATATAAACATATAACAGCATCTAGATTTTCTCATTCCTTCAGCCTGAAAATATGAAAAAATTCTGTAAGCATTATTTAGGTTTCAAAACACCTCTAATACCTACAAATTCCATTTTGCAGCTGTGGAAACTATGACACAGCATGACAAATCAGGAACCCAAAACTGCCAAGTCACAAAAGAGAAGCTTTTAATACAATCAGTGTTAAAATGCAGGATGGCACCTCCTGGCCTTTTGTCTCTTAGGATCAGCAGTTAATGGACAAGCAAGGGAACACAAAGTCACACTCAGCACACTTCCAGCACAATCCTCAATCTGTTAATGTTCTCCTCTCTTTTTTGCTGTGACTGTGGTGGTTAGCAGTTCTCCACAGATGTCTGCATGCACATTGCAGCCTCCATCCTGCCAGTGTCCACTACAAGGTGCAGTGCACGTTCCCAGGATGCCAGCTGTGGCTCTGGTGTCAGAGCTGTGGCTCTGGTGTCAGAGCCCCAACCACACCTGAGCCTTCAAAAGCTCCACTGCAACCCCAACCATCCTCACAGGGATCACAGCAGAGGGAGAGAGGCTCCCTTCATCCATTAGTGAGAACACAACAGCACACACAGCAGCTTGGCCCAGCAATCAGCAGCAATCAGCCCAGTTAAATGAGTGTTCCATGTAAAAGCTCCCTGCCTGGAGCTGGAATCTCTGACTGCCAGCAGAGGACTTGGAAGGCAATTTGCTGATGAGATCAAGGACAGGCTTTTAAAGCTCAGCACGCAGGATCTACCCACTGGAAGCAGAGCAGACAGCATTTGGCCTCAGACCAATCTCAGCTGAAAACAGTCCAAACTAGTCTAACAACTAGTCTAACAACTAGTCTAACAGGGAGCAGACATTAGTTAGGGGTTAGTAAAAGCACTCAGCAGATTACCTGCCCTTTTTTCTGGTCCCAATACAAGTGTAAATGGAGTAGCTGAGAGACCTAGCAAAGGGAAAAAAGAGAGCCATTGTGGCAACACACAGAAAAGCTTTGAGAATAAGATCTATTTGAAGCATAAGTAATCGAGGTGAGACATGAGCATGACACTGGGCACCATGTGCAGGGACTCACATACACATAAAAAGCAGGGACACCCACCTGTGGACTACACCTCTGAACACAGGTTCTCCCTTCCTCAGCTTCCCCAGAGAGATGGAGAAACCACTCCATAATCCCAGCTGACAAGGTGTTACCCAACACATGTTTTTAAAGAGTAAAGCAAATTATAAACACAATGGGCTGCTACTCCACTCCTTGCACTTGATTGATGCTTCCCACTGGAGAAATCCCCAGTGTCAGGCCTAATGACTAATTTAGGCACAGGATTATGTGAGGGACACGTGGCAGTCATTTCAGTCCTGGTGACTGACAGTTCTCCTGAGCAGTAGGGTGACAGTGGGGAATTGCTCATGGCAGTGAACAGGAGCTTGCACACAGAAGCTTCCTCATGTCTGGCTGCAGGCAGGCCCTGAGCAAAACCATCAGCTTTATGGTCTGAGCATAGGCATGAGAGAAGGAGTAAATTGCTTCTGCCACCATATGAACACAAATATCCTACAAACAATGTCCTTATTTATGGCCAGGACCTGCCATGCCTAGTCTGGAAGAGCTACCTGTTTGGAAATGTCAGACAGTAATAAAGACTCAAAGGAAAACCAGCTGACGTTAATGTTGGTGGTGGAAACATAATTTCATCCACCCTTTTTGTTTGTGCAATCAATTTCCTCTCCAGGGAACTCTTTGTTATTATTTCTCCCACACTAGTCTCTCTGTATAAATTTATTTTTTGTGCATTCAGTGAGTGTTGTTTGCTTGTTGGAGACACCAACCAAACAGCCAACATGAAAGACAAACTGGAAAGAGTTACCTGGATTGTAACTCAAACAGCATTGGGATCCTATAGATTTGTGTTAAAGACTTCTGAATAAAAGATGCATCACACATGACAAGAATTCTTCACAAAGTACTGTAATCAGTGGCATACTACCATATGTTTTAAGAAAGCCATTTGTTGTTGCTCTTTATTGGTGTAAAATAGCTCCAAGATCTCTGATCCCAAATGGAGATCCTTTAAAAGAAGCTACTTTCAAAAGCAACAAGCTCAGCCCCTCTGAGATAACAGTAAAGTGTCCCCAAAGGCTTCTCAGACTGTGAACTCTAAATCACTCCTGACCTCTGCAGCTCTAGGCCATGTCACTGATGAGGGCAAATGATGTGGCCATCACAGATGTGGTGCTAAGCAGATTGGTCAGAGCTGTGCTCCCATATGTTTGCTCAGCAAAGGAGCACTCTCCCTCTGAGCATTGGGATCTAATAATTACAAAGAGGCTTTATCAAGCATCTTAAGGGAAAGGATGCTCCCCACCCTGCCTCCTCTCCCAGTTCAAGTAGAAGTGCAGTTCACCACTGTTATGCCACAAAAGGCAGCATGTCTCTCCCACACAAGTATTTTTCTCCCAGTTTCCACAGTAAATAGGTCTAGACTGGCATGGTAAATTAGGGATCTAAATATTGATTTTCAGGCAATTGTACTGGCTACACCAGCTGGATACTAGAAATTAATTAAAAGATGCTGTTTGTCTAAAGAGATTAAAGCCTAAATCATCACCAGCATTCCCCTCCCAGTGTCCTGGTTTAAAAAAACACCAAATGCACTGAAAAACTTCCTGATAAATTTCTTGGGCTAAAGTGCCTTAAGGTAATGAAGCTATAACCCTCCAGGGGAAGGTGAGCCCAAAGGTGGAAATAGAAATGAATAGAATAGAAATACCAGCCCAGACAGGTGGTTTGAGGCTGCACTGCTGGGCATTAGTTGAGCAGGTGGATGAACATCCTGAACCCTCCTGCCTGTCTGCGTGCCTGCTCCTTTGAACAATATGTGCAGTGACTGCTGGCTCCCCACATTCCCCACGCATGAGAGGCTCCTGGACTGTTTCTCAGACTTATTAGGCACAAATGGGCTTTTCACTGACACCAGTCATGTGTGCCTGCTCCCTCCACCTCATTTATCTTCTCCTGCCAAGGCTCTGCACCCACTGCCAGCACCATGCTGTGCCCCACTCCCCTGTGTAAAAGCGGGCACGCAATGGGCCACAGCACCAGCTGCTCTGCCACCTCACCCACAGAGGGGCAGGAGAAAGGCAGGGGAAGGTACATCATAAAAAACCTCTGGAGTACACTGATCTGTTGGCAGTGGGATGTTTTCTCCAAATCCCCTTTGAAAAGCAGAGTTGGAGCTGCAACTTGGGGATGGTTAAGTGGTTGGGAGCAGGATTTGTCTTCAGGTGGGGAAAGATGTGGGTCTGTTTGGGAGAATTGGTTTGTTCAGGGTGGGGAATAAGGATACATCCAAACAGGATCTGGGAAACTCAGGAGCTTGAAAGAGAGAGTGAGAGAGCTGGGGGAGAGTGTAAAACTTGTGATGTGTGGGTTGTAGAAAGACAGGAGGCAATGGCAGGGCTGGGCAGGCTTCTGGGAAAGCAAGCAGGGATAGAGGAGTTGGGGACTGGGGACATGGCAAAGCAGCAGGTGGTAGCAGGCTCAGGGTGACAGGAGGAGGGTAAGTGCTGGGAGTGTGGTGACAGCAAGGGAGTACATACAAGTGTGCTGGAGAAGGCTGGTGCTGCTTCCAAGCCACTGGAGCCTCTCCTTGCTGCAGCCATGTGTGTCCCAGCTGCTTGCACTGAAACCTGACTGGTGGCAGTGAAAAGCTCACTTATGCCCAGGATCCATCTGAAGGATGCACTGCCTGGCCAAGGCCTTGCAGCAGCCCCTCAACTGGGGCTGTGACAGCCCTGCTGCTGCTGCTCCCTTCTGCTGTGACCCAAAAGCAAGCTTGTTTTCTCTCCACCAAGGTGAGCTGGAAAGATGGTGGTGGTCAGGTCTCTTCAGGAATGGAAATGGCTGAATTAGCTGGAACTAATTGAAAATACACAAAGAGCAGCAGGATTTACTGCCTGGTCATTTAATCCTACCACTTAGGACTGACCCACTTGAAGTCACCATATGTGACAGAATCACCAAGTGATGAGGACAGGATTAGAGCCCCAAATGAGATTAGGCTCCTAGGTTGGGGATGTGAGCTGCTAGGGAAAAGATCTGTGTGAACACCTAACAAGGGTAATAAACCAGATATCAAACATTCTCTTTGCCTAGTGAGCATCAAAAATAGACTCTCCAGAGAGAGAGAAAATACCCAAGTGAGCCAGCTGGGCAGACTCGGGGTGCTTGGGACACTGACAGCTCCTTAGCCTGTAAAATGAACTGGCACAGGTTTGTGCCAGCATTAGCACAACTGTGGCTTCAAAACAAAACAGAGCAGGGGCAGGGAGCAGGAGGAGGGGAAGGACAAGCCTGCAGTTGGCTTACTAAAACCATAGGGTATTTAAGATAAAAAAGAGAAAGGGACAGGGGATCAGAGGTAAGGAAGGTGTGGCTGTGCACAGCTTGCAGCATCTTAGTCTGCAGCAAACATATAAGCAGCAGCCTGTCACACTCAAATGGTAATCAGAGAGGCAGATACATTGTGCTGCATGAATAAAAAGATTATGGATAAACAGGATGGATTAAAAAATACGATGGACAAAAAGAATGGATTAAAAAAAAATATGATGGATGAAAAGAATTAAAAGATAGGCCTTGCCCAAAGATCTTATCATGAAAGACAAAAGACCATGATGGATCACAGCTCAGACAGAAAGGAGAGGACAGGGCTAGGCACAGCATGAGATGTTCTCCAGGTAAAGGAGCCATTAGATTTCAGCTAATTTACTGAAAACAGATCTGCACAGAGTTCCTTTTCAGCCCAGCAGCTCACTCTGTATTGCCACTACGTGAAGTTGATTTGCAAAGCCTGAAGGTCCATTTCTGCATACAAAAGCATCTTTTCCTCACCCAGTAATCCAAATGAAGCAGTAAATAATCCTCACATTCACTTGCTGGTAAAAGCCATGTTTTCCATGGAAGCTGCAGGAGCTCAGTGCTATTGAATAAATCATCATCTCTATAGGTTCCAATTTGAACACAATCCTTTAAAGGCTAAACCCAAATGAACTGCTCACTTTCCCATCTACACTTAACACTTATCACAGACTAGCTGGATACCCTTAAATCTTGGCATTGGGAAAGCCATGATAAGCCTTAGAAACAGTGTTCTCTTTCCTTCTTCCCTGGAAACTTCCCCCTAAGGACAGTACTGCAGTCTGGTCTGGCATCTGTCTGCTCAAGTGTTTTCCAGATAATTAGCCATTTCAACTTCTCTCACTCAGGATAATCTGTCTCAGTTATACCTTCTCAAGTGAGCAAGTAAGGGCGTTGACACGTAGTTGACAGCAGCTGAAAACCAGGGCAACAGAAACAGTTCCCAGCCCTGCCTGTTGTACCACTCCTCTCTGGGAAACAGCTCCCTCCTCAGCAGCAGGGACATGGAGACACATCCACATCATCCACCCAATCACATCCTGAATGCCTGAGGAGCCCAGCTCAGCACTCCTGCACTGCAGCACACCAGGCTGTAACTCACACCAGGCAGCTCTGCCTGCCAGAACACAGGCACATTCCATCTCAGAAGGGCAAGGAACAGAAGCTGCTTTAACCATCCCTGAATATTACACTGGGAACAGATTGGGGTGTCCTTCCATGAACAGCACAGCTAATCTGTCTGCTTCCCAAACCAGGAAGGGATGATCTTGCTTTCCTTTCCTCTGGCCATGCTCCTCACAATGCAGTTCAATCCCTTTCCTTACGCTGGCTCAGCCACTCAAGATAAGTTTGTGGGCTCAAAAGAACATACCCCTTTTCTTTCAGGGTTAACTTTCTGATAGATTAGAGATAACCTGAGGAGGTCCAAAATGCTGGTGCACACTGGGAGCTGGAGCAGTACTCCGTTTTGGAGGAGGAGAGCTGTCAGATCAGCTCACACTCTCTGTTGGATCTTCACCCTGAGACACACAGAAACAAGCAACTTGCTGGAGGCCACAAGCCAAAGTAGTGAAGGAAGCCAGGGGTCCTATTTTTTCCTCATATATTCAGAGTAATTTAAATGTCAAGGCTGAAGGAAATACTTGAACAGTCCTTGCTTTGTTGTAAAAATCAATCAATCAATTCAATAACAACCTCTCAATCTTATTAACAAATCATTTTCCCCTCCCCAAAGTAGTGTGCAAGAAAAACTCTTGTGGCCCATTTACAGGTTGCAATATCTTAAGAGTTTTCTCTCAAGTTGTGTTGGCAGATGTGCAGTACAATAATACCACACGAGTCAGAGTTGTTTTCTTCCACCACTGAATGGGGAGTTTCATCAACTATGAAAAACAGCAGCTTCCTTGTACCATGGAGACTCTTCCCTCTTTTCCCCATTGCCACTGGAGCCACATTTCAAGGCAGAGAGATTCTTAAGAAAAACAGCAGAAAAGTGGAACAGTGGAAAGGAAAACTGTGGTGCTGACGGTTCATTCCAGTTGAACAGCTGATGCAGACACTGTTGCAGTCCTGATGGAGGAACAGGTTGGCACTGTGGGTTTGGGTTACTGTTGAGCTTCTCATATTCAGGAGCTACCTAGACAGAAGCCAGAATTCCTTTGGGATTCACATAGTTTCTCACTGTGTCCTAAAAACAGCTCTAGCACAGACAGTCTGCAGCACCATGTAGGAAGGGGGTCAGAGCAAAGGCAGTGCTGCAAAACTGGCATTCCTAGAGCCTATTTATGTCCCTAGTGTGACTTCTTCAGGTTTACATGGCAGCAGCAAAAGTGTTAAGTGTCCTGGAGACATCACAAAAATGTTATTTCATTGGGCATACACAGCACTGCCCTAACTCCACGTTTATCCCAGGTTTCAGTCCAGTTTTGGTTTATCTCACAGTCCCTGGGTTAGAAGAGTCTCCCTGCTGAAGAACAACAGTTCAGGAGAAGACAGGCCTGACAATATAGTCTGCACAATGCTAGGCAGTGAAAAGGGAGACAATTTTTGGGTTTGGCATATCCTTGTGATCCCATGAGCATGGCACACCCTTTGGGCTCTCCCCTTCTGTAATACCTTGCATTCAAACAGGCTTTATAGACTTTATGGTATTTGGCCTCCCAAGGATGCATTATGCATTTTTGCAGGAAGCAAGGCCAAGACATACTAAAGTAATGTGCCTGAGGTCATAGGAAAAGCGTTTGGCAGAGGAAAGTAACTTCCTTCAACTCCCATTCTCATGTTGTTCCTACTACCAGTACCCTCCTTGTCCATATGTCTCTAACTATCCTTTTGCAACAGGCATGGTAGCCAAGTCTCACCCCCAAAACACACTGTGCACATCAACTCTAAGCCATGATAGTCCATGGCCAGAGGGCAGGACCCCAAAATGCAGTTATCAAGTCCTTGCAGCTCTTATGCAAGAAAAGGAACAACAGATAACAGCTATTTTCTGGGTTTGGCTCTAGGCCAGGATGAGAATATAGGATACACCCCTTCAGATGAGACCCTTTATCCAATATCTGCTCATCCTCCAAAAGCAACTAATGGCACTTCCCATTCACTCTCATATAACATCTCAGCAGAGAATTAGACACCAGTTATGTTACATATGTGTAAGCCTTGCAGAAGAACTTTTCACCTTCATGAACTTCATCTTCTTTCCTGTCACCACACAAAATTATAGGCCACTATACAAAACAATGAGAGAATCCCTACCCCCAGCATCTCTCCCCCTCCACAGTGTGGCTGCAGCTGGCAGTGGATGCAGAGAAGATGTTAATGAGTCACCATCCTGACCTGCACCTTTACCTTTGAAGCTGCCATGACGGCTGCCGTGGCTGCAACGTTCAGCCCCCGCTTCCCAAAGTGCACAAGGGCATCGTAGCTCCGGTCCTTTGCCTGGATGAGGCAGTCATCAATCTCCTGCCAGAGCAGAAAACAAAACAAACGATTAAAAAAGCACAAGAAGGACAAGTTCGGGATTATGCTCCCAGCTTCAAACTCTTGGCAGAGTCAGGTCATACTTTATGGAGGTGGATGTCCTCCCTGTCCTCCACTGTGGCTGGAAAGAAGTTCACAGCCAACATTTGCAAAGAGGGAGTTTGCTGGGGGGCTCTAACTTCCATTGCAGGATTGGGGAACTCTTTATTCTACAAATGGAAGATTGGGTCCTGGAAGCAAGAAAAATCTGCCTGTGCAACATGGACTGATAGCCATTTGCAAACCATGCACTCCAAAGACAAATGGGGTTGCCTCATAGTTAAAAATAATCATATGATGACACTGGGCAGCTGAAGCTGCACTGCCCTGTGTCCAGGACAGGTGGCCTCAGAAATATCTGGGATATCTCTGCACATCACAGCAATGCCCAGCTTCAGATGCCCATAGAATTGGTAGGCCCAGAGCTTCTGGACTTTGATGCTGCTCAATAGACAGTGAAACAGTTAGGGAGATTCCTGTCCTTATTGTCCCTCCCTCAGGACTCTGGGGTCTGGATGATAATGATAGCAATGACTTCTGGTACTCAATTGGTGGATGTGCTGGGTTAGTAGGGATTGGAGGCTGTGAGAAGCTGCTGGCTGCTTTCCCTATTCCCTGTAGATAAGGGATTGCAACTCAAAATGCATGAGCCCTACTTGGGAGAAGCACAAGCAAAGGGAAGCAGAGACAGGGGCCTGATTCCCACTGTCCTTCTTGGACAGGACTGAGATCCAACTGCTCCTTCACTGCCTGTGGCTAAAGAGAGCTTTCATTTCCAAGTTGCCAGTACAGGAAACAGTTCCTCACTCAGCAGTTTTCAGGTTGGTATGTGACAATAGCTGTTCTTGGTCCATTTATTCTCATGAGCCAAATGGATCTGCCTGACCGTGTCCTATTCACAGCCACAGGAATCTCCCAGGCAGGCAAATGATCCAAGTTGTAATGTCCCCCTCCCAAAATTAGCATCTTTAATTTGAGCAAGACATATTTTAATCTAGGATCTCAACATGCTACATATGCCTTTTTTCACCACACTACACAGTCAGGCATGTGCTTGCTAAGCCCATTTTAGACTGCCTGGGCTGTTTGTCTCATTGCTGTACAATGTTTTAGGCAGAGCTGGGAACAAAGTTGAGGAGTCCTGGCTGCCAGACCAAGTTTCTCTGTTTGTTATATCCAGCCACAACAGAGCACTCCAGCTATAATCAGCCAGTACATGCAAAGCAGCTCAGGAGGTATTTTTATCCCCCTTCCTCCCACCTTGTCAACTGAACCAAAATGAGTTAATAAGTGTGAGTGCACTGAACAGATGCCAGTATTTAAAAACACAACAACCACAAAGAACAAAAACACCAACCAAAAAGAGAAGATCAAATGATAGAGGAAGAGAATCAGCAACTCCCAATCCTTCCATGAAAATGAATGATACAGGGACTGAAGTAAACACACCATAGTTCTGTTCCACCTAGAGAGGACCAGGCACCTGTGATTACCTTTTCTTTTGAAGACAGAGTTGGATGAACAAATTTTCTGTACAGGAGGCTGGAGCCTTTTGTGTATGGAGACAGCAGCCAAGCTACAAAAGCTATTTTGAGTTCATAGTAGAATGGAAACCTAAAAGAAAAAGAGGGTTACTGTCTGCTCCCAGTTTAAGCACTGCCCTTAATTAGAAATGCTCAGCACAGGTAGGGATTTGCCAGCCTAGCTCAAGGCTTTTGCTTACCAAAAAAATCTAAGGATTAAAGTGTATTGACTTAGTTTTGAGCACATCTCAATGACACGTGGGTGAATCTTTATTTGGTTATCAGAACAATTATTTAATGGTCTGGAGGAGACTCTGATGTGTGATAAGAGGAGCTTTCTACATGCAAAGATCACAGGTGCTGCCTTCACAGTATCCCCAGTCATTGTGAGAAAGCAAAGACCAAACCAGCCAACCAATATTTCATTGATATATATATTTATGCACTTTCCATCTCTCTGCCTCTCAGCTTTTAATCTAACACTTACATGACTGAAACTGAACTACAAAAACCTTTGCTGTCCAAGCAACATAAAGGTACAGTTCCACACTGAATTTCAGGTAGGGCTGCAAAATATGGAGGACATTAACAACAGGGTTATGTGCTCTCATCCCAACAGAGGTCACCAGGAATCCTTCCACTGGCACCAGAGAGCCACATCAGTGTTGACTGTCACTGTCCTCCATCAAACCAGAAACCCAGCCTAACCAGGGATGTGTCAGGCAAAACACCCCAGGAACAACCACCCACACAGCAACCTACAGTCTTGTGCTGCAGGGCTGTTTGTACCTGATCCACAGTCTGTGTATTTACTGTAGGATACAGCCAGGCAAGTCTAAAACTCTGCCTGTAGCTAAATCAACTGTTATTTATGTGATGACCTCTGCAAGCATCCAACTGGGCAGTCAGCTGTGCCTCTCTGACAGGCAGGGCCTGAGACTCCAGTAATGATTTCCCACTAATGAGATACCACTGAGCCTTTCCACTTCTGTCTTTTTTCTGTTTTCCACTGAGAAAGGAGCATATCTCCTGCAGACAAAAACCCTCTATGCACTTGAAGCTGCTGAACCCCTCTACAGGAGTCAGTGTACCTTTGTGTGCCTTTTTTCCCCTTGTAAACATTTCCATTTTCTTTTCATCTCTTGCCAAAAAGCCTCTCCCCTCTGGTGCTTACCAGCAAAGAAAGATATCCGTGAACGTCTCTGCTGTCGTGAAGAGCGCGAATATGATCCAGTACATCATCCATTTGACCTGGTAAACAAAAACACTCTCAGACTATCTCTTACAGGCACAAGTGCACAGAGTAACTCTCACAGGAAAAGAAATTCTTACCCCCTCACCCTCCCCACTGTGTATTTAGCAATTACTGTGGACTTGAAGGTGCCAGTTTGCCCCACTTCAGCTCACAACACGCGTCAAATTTACACAGCCCTTAGGAAGGTGATTGTGGCCCTTAGGACTGGTCTTAGGAAAAGAGGAGTAGCCTGACTCTGTCCTTACAGAAACTCCACTGGCCAGTAGAGCATGACAGCCCTAGCACAGGGCATTAAAAATCTCACTTGGCTCATGTTAATAGCAAATGTTAAAATAAGATTGTTGGCCAAACTCCAGTTAAGACAAAATGTAATTAACTTACATAATACCTACAGCCAGGAAAAGGTAAAGAAGTAACTGCTCATCCCATAATTCAGAGTTCAGGAGCACAATCAACTGACCATGACTTACTGACTCAGTGGGCAGCCCTGGATGGCTGTGCTTGCTCCCACCCACACCCAGTGCAGTGACAAGGACAAGGGCAATAGTTTCAATCCCTTGCCTTGGGCTAAGTGGGGAGTGTTTTACCTCACACTGGCAGTGAGAGCATGTGCTGTGTTGTCTCAGTTCAACTAGAGAAACTCCACTGCCAGGGATGATGGTTTCCTTTGGGGTGACAGCAAGAGAGTCTTTGGGGATGGTGACTTGGTCAGATAAACTATAGTACCTCAAGTAATTCAGGAATTCAGAAATTTTTGTCACTGAGCACTAAATGGCACCTAAAAGCACAGTTTAACTACTCTGAAGTATGTAGTATTGGTTCTTAGGATGGAAAAAGATGATGAGACAAAGGTTGTTAATTTAACTGACAACAGTTGTTTAATTAGGTGTATTTGAAAATGGAGATCCCTAAGCAGCTTTGCTGGAATGTTAGAAAGATTAAGGAAGTAAAACCCATGAAAATCCATGAAAATCTGTGAATTAGAGAATTGGCCCATGTTAGCTAAGGCTGGTACAATTGCAATAGGCTAAGGAAAGGCTGGAGGGAAGGCAGTACAAGAGAGATACCTACACCAGGTGCTGCTCTGGGGAATGGAAGATGGAGGCATCAATAAATCTGGATCTCACCAGCTTGAAAATTATATCCCCATCTTCTCCCTGATACAGTGGGATAGTACTGATAGTCTCCACTCCCTGAAGGTACTGGAATTGTTCCCTGAGCACCTGTCACTCTGCTACATAACTGCTCTCCTGGGATTTATATTTATGTGCATATTTATATCTCTAGGTAGTGTTACAGCAATAATGGCACTGCCAAATGCCTGAGAGCATCATCTTCCTAGTGCAGCTTCTGCCAGACTTCTTATGTAACTGTGACTCCTCAGAGCCCCAGTGCCAATATGGCTCTCTCACTTAGACATTACTGCCAGCAAAACTTTTAAACACAAACCAAGACCTGGTGTGGATGGGCTTGGATCAGCCTAAAACATTCATCAAAATTACTATTACCAAGCAGAATAAAATTAGTTTAGTGTGATATAAGCTTTGATTAGTAAGTGAAGGTTCCTCCTGTGTCAGTGTAAATTATTACTTCATGTATTATATTTTTAATCAGGCCTTAATGGATACATTGCCACAACTGCTGTGTTAAACTGAAATCAATTGTAAGGGCAGACCAGGTCTTAGATCAGCTGTTCTCACACTTGCATCACAGCCACAAGTGTCTGATGTGTGTTCCTCTTTTACAATTAAATTTCCAACAGGAATTGGAACCTTCAAAAAATATCTTCCAGTAAGGGACCATGGAAACATTAAGTGGCAGACACTGTTTGGAGATGCTTGTGCACATCTTCAGCATTTTCTAGCAAAGAGGCCCTGAGAAGCACATCTGTGCAAGGGCTGCAGAGACGTTTTGCCTTAAGTATCTGCTGTGTTCTGTAACACTTATGATTCTCACAATACCCAAAACCATTTTCTGAAGAAGGAAAATTATAAACAAAACTCTTAGCAGCCACAGTGATTCCCAGACTGAGTTTGCACTAAAGATTTAATGGGATCGACATCTGTGCTGTTATCCAGATGAGAAAATGGCCTTGTTATCCCTGGGATCTTGAGAGGATTGAAGAGTCAAGATCTGGAGGCTGAGCTGGGTTCAATGAAGTTAAAAGAGCTCAGGTTATGAAGAGCACTACAAATCCTGCAGGACCCCAACAGCATCCAAGTGCTTTTGATTCTCCCTCATTTCACTTTCCCTGATGGCCCCATATGCCTTTAGAAACCAGGGCCCAGGGAAGATTTTTCAGCAAAAAGAAAAAAGAGAGCACATCCAGCTGCCAGACCTGCCTGTAAATAGGTCGCTCTGCAAGGAAGGATGTTTCTGTCTGAGGATTCAGTCATATGTACTTCTAGTTGCCTCCTCTTATCCTTGTTTTGAATGAGCAGTTAAAGCTTCAAGGCTTTTTGAAAAGGCTTTGATTTATGCTGCTCTTCAGAAACAAAGAAGAGCACACAAAGCTCTGGATGCCAAATGCCTTTTAAGTCTGCTGTATATCTCACCACCAGAGGAACAGCACACATTTGTCGAGGAGCACATCAGCTCTGCACTGGAGCCAGAAGCACAAACCCAAGTCTCATTTGTTCCCAGCAATCAACCAGTCCACCTTCAGGCCAGCCTGCCCCTTGCACTGCTTTATGAGCATTCCCAGAACACAGGCAACACCTTTCCAATGTGGTGAGGAGCAATCTTAGAAAACAGCCCCCCAGCACAGCCACAAACCTCATTACTCACATATTCTTTGATGTCCTTTGATTTCACGGCTTTGTAAGAATAATATGCAGGGTAAAGTGTGCCAAATATAAGCCTGGAAAAAAACAAACAAACAATAAACGGATTAAATTGATTTCCTGTCACAGGGAAAGATTTTTTTTTCCCCTGTGTTTTAAATGTGGTTTTTGCACTGGTAAAAAGTGTTAGGATTTGATTTAAGGTCGAGTGCACTAAGTACGGCACAAGAGTGATTTTGCATCACTGAATTCAGAGCAGCTATTGCCAGTGACTTGAATGAAGAGCAGAGATTCAGGCTGATTTTCCTTTTGCAATGGTTTCCAAAGCTGTACCTTATGAGTTACACACAAAGCAAAATAACCAAACCAAACAAAAAAGGCCACCACCACATTTCAAAAGGAAATTAAAAGTCTGATCTTGAAACAATCTACTGCAACACCAGGAATATGGGAGTATTGCTTTCAGAGAGAGAATTATTTGTCTAAAATCCCTTCTGCCTCTATTCAGTGCTCCGAAAAGCTGGCAGATGATAAAGCAGGACCCAGGTTCTACTGGTGCAAGGATTTAGGTGCCTTATCCTACATTAAACCTGGTATAGGAAAGAACCTTGCACTGTTCAGTAAAGTCAATTTGGGCTCATGAAAGGAAGAGGAATCTGCCCACCAAGATATGCCAACATGATCAGGCCTAAAAACCCCAGCTCTGCTGTTCTTTCAGACAGCTTCCTTTCATTTTCAAGTCTGAAAGGGATGCTGTCAGCTTCAAGATTTCATGTAAGAAAGTAAGTTAAAAATAGCACTACTGAGGAAAAAAACATGGAGAATTTTTTATACTAGGTTCTCTCTGCATCACTGCCTACACGCTTATTCACTTGGATTATTCTGGACATAAGCATAGGCTTGTCAAAACCACTTTGTCCTGCCCAGGTTTCAGTCAGTTTTATTCAAAGCAGGAGGATGATGCTGCAAAGTCTAAATTTAATAGATTGCAGGGTAATGTTTATTGGCTTGCAACTACTCATTTTTACGTTGAAGCATTTGCATTAAATTCATACAACTGTTTCCTCTGCTCCTGGGAATGGAAATGATCAATGTTTCAATTCCTAATTGTGGAGCCACATGGACCCACAGTCATCTTTTCCCACCCTGCCAGCAGTGACTGTGTGCCGAGGGACTCGTAATTACAGTCGAGTCCATTACATGTATAAGACATTAAACATTAACACTCTGGGATATGGTGCACCATCACACTTCCCGGAGCTCAGGAAGGTATTTATGAAAGAATGGGGTGAGCCAGCACACATCTTGATTTCCAAGCCAGTGACTGAAGGCAATTTGCCTGCTATTCATCATGCTCACTGTAGCATGGCTTAGCAGAACCTGAAGCACAATGCAGACTTCAGGAAAGCAGCTGTGAGTGAGGAGATTCAACATTTTACACAGGCTTCACACTGGTTTCAAAAAGCTTTGCTGGAAGCAGTCAGCTCCGAACCTATTTCACTCAGAAGGGCTTGTGCTATCTGCAAGGATCAGATACAAACACTCAGAAAGATCCTGGGAAATCAAAAGCGTTTTTGTCCCTTGCAGTATCCCACCAAACAGCAACATGGGTTAAGGCAAGGACAAACATACAGACAATGGCTTGATCCTGCTCTCACTGAGGCTAATAACAAATATTCTGAGTTCAGTGGTAGCAGGACCTAATCCAAAGAAGGCAGAGTTCACAAAAGGAAGAAAGCTACAATATTCAGAAAATAACAGCTGAGCACATGAAAAATATTTTTGGCTCTCCTTATAAAAAGCACTGCAATGCTGTTCTTCCTTCTTGGCCTAGGCTGGCTGCTATCTCACAGTTTTATTTCCTGCAAATAATCACTGAATGATTGATATTCATTTCCTCAGTTTGTGCCAGTAACAGAAAGTCACTGGATTCTGAAGAAGCAAATGGTTTATAAGAATACTGGAAAATAATTAGTTGCAGACAATAAATACCTGGGAAAAAAATCCTGTGAGGGAAGGAAACTGAAATAATTTTGCATGTGCAGAGCAAGGGACAGTTAATAAGGTGATGCCATCTCCCTAAACTGGAGATTGAGAGTTTCACTGATTTGCCTTCCAGTGTGTTGTGTGCATATATGGACATTTATCACTGCTGTGGTTTAGCAGACTGAATACTGTTTTAAGGAATGTTGGAAGCCAGTCTTGTCACTGCTGTGGCTTACTAAGTGGCTTGGGGTCAAAATCTCTGGGTACACTCTACAAATGGAAGAGGAAAGATGTTTGGGCATTTCTGTAAAGCATATTCGGGGTTTTTAAGACAAATATTTGCATATAGGGATATTCCAAAAAGTCTCTTGAAGTTACTGTCTTCACTTGGCTTTGGAGCAGGGTTGAGTACAATTGATTTAATTCAAACACACACATCAATCCTCCATCTCTTCCCTCAGTTCCTCTACCCTGCTGAAGACAATAATTCTCACTTCCCCCTCATCCAAGCTTCCTGCATAATTCAAGTTATTGTTGATTCCTGCCTTCCTTCATCTCCATGATCATAATGTTGCCAAATCACTCTTTCTGCACGCTATACCCAAACCTGAGGCTGACCCTTTGTCCCTCCTTCGTCCCCCGAAAGCTATAAAGTCTTTCCTTGTCCAAGTCTCCTTTCCACCTCCTTGGTGTGGTCTCTACCCCACCTGGATGCACCCATGTTTAAACCTTTCTCCCCTGTCCCCATCACCCCCACTCCCAACCTAACAAGCTGAAGTAACTTATCTTTGCTCTCCATGCCTGAAAAACGTTGTTCCTAACCACTGTTGGTTTGCTCTTTTATCACATCCTACCTCAGTCTCCTCTCTCCTTTAATGACTGCAGTGCCACCACCCTCTTCCTCTGCTGTTCCCTGCTTGTATTCTCCCACACCCTGGAGCTCCTGTGCTCCTTGCTCCCCATTGCACATCAGTCCATTGCCTCTAAAACAAGCTGTTCCCTGGCAGTCATCCTGACAGCCCCCAGTTTGAGAGACAGCAGCCCAAGCCACAACAATTCAACCACATCATTCCCCAGTTCTCCTCATCTCTATATTCTTCTTCTGCCACACTTCTGATGTTCTCTGAACCAGATCACAGGACCTTCAGCTTTCTTCCCACATCCCCAAAATCACAGGACTGCCCCTCAGTTCCCTCCTACAGCTGCCAGCTGAGCTGGGACTCAGAGGTGCTGTGATTCCTCCTGTGTACAGGCACTGTCTGTCTGCCTGCTGCTGGCCAGCCAAATTAATTACCTACCTATGGAGTCAGCACTGCAGCTTTTACCTCCTGGCAGACAGTGCTATAAAACAATCTCCTATCCAGCAGCTAATTCTCAGGAATAACGTAGGAAATTTATATTTGAGACCTCTCTGACCCATCTATTTTGGCCACAACCACTTTGCAGATCCAAAAGTTTTGCAGCAGTGGAAAAACAGACAACTTAAGTCTCATTTCCTTAGGAAACCAGCATCAACCCACTCCCCACCCATTTCCATCTTTCAAAGCTTCTTTTAATGAGCTGTGTACCCAAGAAAGCCTTGGCCCTTTTACCTTCTGTGCAGAAGCAGATATCCTGATCATCAACCTCCCAGAGCTCTATGCAGAGTAGTTCTACATTTAAAGGTACAGAAATGTTCTGCAGTCTGGGCTAGAGCAAGCACACACCCTCGGGGTATAGAGGAATTGGTGACATCCATCAGTGAGCTAGGAAAAGCTCACTTGCAGCACTAAACAAATAACCACTACAGCCTGACAGTTCTTACACTGCTCTGTGCTGGAGGTCTACACCAATTACAATCACCTTGAAAAAGGACAAAACAGCAGCTGTAAAGAAATCACTGAAGAGTCAAATAATTGTGCAACAGGAGGCAAAAATCTAAGTAAAAGGTTAGTCTGCCTGAAGAATAGGATAAGGATTAATGCTGAAAATCCTATAATCCTATTAGGCACCTCAGCAGCAGCAATCCCCAGCCTGGATCATTACATGTGCTTCCGGTCATTCTTTGTCAAAAGGGAGGCACGAAGGCAGGAGGGGAAAGAGAAAGAGGGAAAGTGGAAGTGCACTGGAGAGGATCCATAAGAGGGAATGTAAAGGCTGTAATTGTTTCTTTTGCAACAAAGACAAATAACTGAAGTTATTTACTCCTCCTGATGCAGTGCAAGGGGATGCTCAACTCAATAAAGAGAGCAAAGGCAAAAGGAAGGGAAAACCCCCTGTAGCACCAGGAGATATTGTGTGGAATGGATGAATTGCATTTATTAATAGAATTACATTACGTAGGACTTGGGCTTTGGGTTTCATTATTCAAGTTTACCATTAAATGACACAGGAAAAAATGAAGCTTCCTATATTGTGGGGTTTCCTGATTGTCAGGGGAATAGTAAAGCAATTGAACTGTTGGCTCCTCTTTAACAAACCCTGTCATATTCCAGGGGAGCAGCTGCATCATCACCAAAGCTCCTTCTGTCTCCACTTACCAGGAGAGCCACAGTCAGACCTGGCTATTATATCCTTCTGTTCCTTCTCTGGATCTGCTGGAGCAGTGGCCTGACCATCACAGGGCACAGGCTATCCCACATGTGACAGTATTCCTGATAGAATCTAGGCTACAGTCTGGGGGACAGCCTCAGAGCTGCTACCATGACCTGGGAGGGTCCCACAGAACATCTTGAATTCTGATTTGGTGATGTTGCTTTCCTCATGGAAAAGTCATTTACCCACAGAATTAACTCTCATGCTCCATAAAGTAGCCACTGAAATAAATGGAAAGGCTTTTAGTGATTCTCAGGAGTTCTTGCCAGGACTCAGGTTACCTCAAGAAATGCCTGCACATCCACTCCCTTGAGTACTTTTAACCACAGGGGTATTTTCTGGGTAGTAACCTGCTGTTACAAATATACCAGCATGGGCTGTCTACATCCCAAGCCATCCAAGTTTTTCTCCTCTAGTTACCATGCCACCAGCAGTGTTTGGGCTGCCCAAACACTTAGAACATTGTACTACCACAACACAAATAGAACAGCCCTTATTTTGCCCATAAATAATAAATGTTCCCATTTCATCAGCACACAGCAGCCAAGATGGCAACTTCTGTGCACAGGGATGGACACATTTAGGAATCATTGAGATATTTCCTATTTTCTCAACATGTTTACTGGCTAGTGCCTGCTTCTTACACAGAGAGCAGAAGCTGAGCTGTCACCATGCCAGCATTCCTCAATGATACCACCAAGAAGGGTGCCAATAGGTTTGTGTTCCTTATTATCAGTCCTAATTAATGTTCACACAGTGCCACAGATTAAAAATAAACATCGCTGCCTTTGCACTGAAGGTTCCCAGTTGAATCCAGCAGTCGGGGACGTGAAAATAAGCAGTGCACAAGGTCAGGGAAAGGGTTAATTTGAGTCCCTGAACAGGCCAAATGCCTGATATTCAAGAAGGGGCTGGGGTGGAGGAAGCACCAGCTGCAGAGGAGGTTCTGGGCTATATTCCCTAGGAGGTGGCTCCTGCAAATTCTTTGCAGTCACTGTGCAGCAGAATGGTGGCTCCAGGGAAGTCGGGAACTCGCCTGTTCCCCCTCAGGGTGACAGCTGACACCATCCCCACCTTGGGCCCCAAGAGATGTGGATACCTGACCATGCCAGACTGACATCCTGATACACTCCAAGAATACTCATGACAAAAATATCTCTCAAGGAAAGCACTGGGTCCTGATACCCCTGAGACAGATTAGGCTCACTTCAAACTCCACTTGCAATTTGAATCAAACATCCTTATGGGACTGGTTCAGTGCCCAAGGACAAACGTGCAGGTGTGCCCATGTCACTCAGTCAGCCATGCACTGCCTTTGCAGGTAAAGCTCCACTTGCACAGCCACCCAGCACATCCCTCTGCTCTGGGAAACATTCCTCTGCACCTCCTTGGTGACCTGCTTAGCTCTTGTGACCTGCTAGGACCATGTCCTCACATCTGCACTTCCAAAGCACATACACACCCCCACCAAGGGAGCAGAAGACACACCCAGGATAGCTCTGTGTCTAACACAAAGATGCTCTGCTTTCCATCCAGATCCACCTCTGACTTTTCAGCCAGGTTACTACAGAAGCAAAACTTCATCTTGGCTAATGTAACCTAATGGCTGCTGAAACCCAGTCACTCCTCCTGGCAAAACTGCAGGGCACAGGGACACCCGACTGGCCTTCCAGCAGAAACAGCAAGGACTGTCCTTGATGCTTCTAATTTAAGCAGTCTTCATCTTCCCAAAGCAGCACATATTCCTCTCCAGTTGTCATGGCCCTTTTTTGTTTTCCTCACACAGGAGCTGGCAGATGGCCAGGCACAAACAGGTGAAGAAACACAGCAGCAGGGATGGGTGGAGAAAATGGCCTTGGCCAGCCTGGAGCTGTCACACAATTACACTTGGGTCACAACAACCCCATGCATTTGGGGGCAGGGTGATTTGAGAGGCTGCTCAGCAGAAGGAGACCTGGGGGTGCTGGTTGACAACCAGCTGGGAATGAGCCAGCATTGTGCCTAGGTGGCCAAGAAGGCAAATGGAATTCTGGCCTGTATCAGCAATAGTGTGGCCAGCAATTCCAGGGAAATGATTATCCCTCTGTGATGGGCATTGGTGAGGACAGATTTAAAGTGCTGTGTTCAGTTTTGAGCCCATCACTTCTAAAAGGATGTTGAGGTGCTGGAGCATGTCCAGAGAAGTGCAACAAAGCTGGTGAAGGGCTTAGAAGACATGTCCTATGAGGAGCAGCTTGGGGAACTCAGGTTGCTTAGTCTGGAGAAAGAAGAGGGTCAAAGAGACTTTACTGCTCTTTAGAACTGACAGGAGGTTGTAGTGAGGAGGTGTTGGTCTCCTCAGCTGTATCTATAGCGACAGGATGAGAGAAAATGGCCTTAAGTGGCACCAGCGGAGATTCAGATTAGATATTAGGAAAAAAATTCACTTAAAGAGTGAATTGGGATAAGTTGTCCAAGGAGGTGGTGAGTCACCATGTCTGAAAGTATTCAAGAGGTGTCTGGATGTGGCATTTGGTTTAGGGGTGACTGTGGTTGTATGGGTTTGGCAGTTGGACTGGATAATCTTGAAGGTCTCTTTCAAACTCAGTGATTCTGTGAACTATTACATTTGTTCACATTGAAATCCTACATTCAGATTGGTCTAAACAAGACCAGTCTCCACTGTTCTCTTTTCTACACTTCCTGTAACAAGAAGAAGATAGAAATGCTAAAATAACTCTATTACTGATGGAGAGACCTTGTTAAATATTGGAATTGTTATGATAATGCACATGATGCCTACTAAAGCCTGACATTCCTAGAAAAGCTACCAGCAGTGAAGGGTCTTCACAGGGTTATGTTCACATGGGTACCCTTGAGTATTATATTTAAAGTCCATCCAAGATTAGGCAGGTACTTAACCCTTCCCAGGGTTACTGATCCAGACTCTCTTCAAACTCAGGCAGAATTCTATCAATTCACACTCAAGCCAACACTTGAAAGTTCTCTTTCCAGTCCTTCAGAACAGAGAACGCCTGTGTAGCTGCTATAAAAATACCCCACAGCTCTGCAGCTATTTTAGGAAGCAAATTCCTTGCAGGTGGAGGTTTACTAAGCTGGTCTGTTCTACTTCACACTGCCATCAGTGGAGCTGCCGGCCCAGAGCGCCGATGAGAGAGAGGAATTTGTTGTCACCCGGACAATGTTTGAAAAGGGGTCTCTGTGGAGAGTGTGTGGGGCTGGTGTGGGGCTGTGAGAAGCTGCAGTAAACAAGATCGCTGTGCCTGGCACACCCCACGAGGCTCTGAGCAGCTGCCTGTCGCAGATAGGGTTTCGTGGGCCTCGCCAGAGGCATTTGTGCTGCCGCTGCTCCTCCTCTCTCCGCGCTCCAGCCCCGCAGGAGGGAACAGCCCACGGCCCCCAGCTCGCTCCCAGCGCCGGCACAGCCCACGGCTGCATCACTCTTTCGGGGAAGAAGAAGCAATCAATCAAAGTGCGATAATAAGGGCAATAAAATCTGTGCCTTTTAGAAAAGAAAACATTCCTGTTCTGTGACCAGGTCAGATCTTCACCCAGCCCCACTGCTCCAAAAAGGCGGGGCTCAGGGTCTGCGTGTCCCGATGTTTTCCCTATCCAATACTGACCGGAGAGTTCCGGCTTTGAGAGCTTTGTTTTTTTCCAAGCCAAGTAAATGGCAATTTGAAAACTAAATGGTATGTTTTAGATGGGAAGGGCTGCTTTTCCTGACTCTGGAGAGGGGGATGTTTATGTGGGAAAAGGCTTTTTTAGAAGCACTGATATTATATTCCAGAGATGACAGATGGTCCAAAATCTGCATTCTGAGTTAGCCTACAGATTTATGGTAGGCTCATGATATGAAAAGGAACAGAAAAACTTATAACCTAACCAAACTAATTTCTAGGATAAAAAAAGATATAAAATATGGATTGCTTATCAACAGAGAAGCTCCGCATTATTTTCATAGAAAGCCACATCATGTTGCAAGTATTATTTTGGAACTATCTTGACTGCTACTATGTGAATCACCTCTTAGGAAGTGTAACCACATACAGAAATCCTAATTGAGGGTATAATCCTACTATTCTGTATCTGAAAACTCAGTTCAGGATATGGAAGACTTCCACCATCAAACCATAAGTGCTACCACTCTCTGAGGAAGTGGCGAGAAACACAAAAGCTCCTTTCCTCTACCCCTCACTGAAAGACAGCTTTAGACTTCTTGTGGTGTACTCATGGGGCAGAAAACTGCAATAAAAAATTAAATTAAACCATAACACATCCAAATCAATTGCAACATAACCTCCTTAGAGTATTGTTACTTCAGCTTCCCAGGGACAGAGCATTACTAGAAGTGCTTAACTAAATGCAAGGAGTATTTCAGCTCAATGTAATTTCAAAATTAAACCAGATCATCTTTTTGGCCCAAATATTCAGCTAAAGCAATGAAAAATATTGACTTTCCATGGATTACCAATGACTCAATCCGCTGTAACAAATCAAGCAGTCCCAAGGTTGCTGTGAGTACCTCTGGGTCTTGGAGCTCTCCAGAAGCTCTCAGAGGAAGACAGAAACCCAGGGTAGATCTCTCCACTAGCCAAGGAGAGCAGTTTGGTACAGAAACAGCTGCCAGGCATAGTCATGGCCAGCTTGGTGCAAAACAGCCTGAGGTGAAATCTTACTGCTATTCCAACACCTCTGCCAAGGGCAGGGCCACCTTCCATGAGTAGGGTGGATATGGCAGATGCTGGTAAATTAACAGTAAGCAGCATAACTCCTTCCATCAGGAACTGACTTTCTTACATTTCTGAGGACCCCAGAACATTAACCAGAAAACCCAGAAGACCAAACACTTTGAGGGACCAGACTCACTGAAAACAAGTGGGACCCAACTCAGTCGTAACCAGCATGTTCCAGAGCCAAAATCCACCTCTTAGTTAAGTAATCAAACAAGCAAATAACCCACACACATCTTTAAAACATTTCTTCTCATTTTGATAACACATTTCAAAGTGCAGTATAAATATTATTGACATGAATATCAAAGCTGGTGGCATTACTCCTGATTTCAGATTATTTCTATTTCATTAGTGGTTTATGCCTATCTTAAATGATAAGAAAGTGAGACATTAAAATCATACAGGAGGAATCATATCAGGATATGATACATCAGTGCCCAGTTTTCAACTCCAGTTTCAAAGCAAGAGTGTAGGAAAACTAAGGCAAGATGATTCTACAGGTAATTTCAGAATATTCAGCCCAGCTCCAAGCTTTGGTTAGCACGGGTATCAGAATGCCACATGCTAAATATAACAGCTGCAAAATTGCCGGGAGTTCACAGGACATGCAGACCAAGTTTCTCTTTCTGGCCCACATACACAGATTGGTATTTCTTGTGGGTACTATAAACATTTTAGGGAGTGGCTGGGCACCTGCTTTCTTACTAGGACCTGCATAATTTGTATTTTAAAACAGAGGAAAACAAGAAACTGTCATACAGCTTGAAAAAGAGAGACTTCTGGTCTTTTCTCACAGGTATTTGACTGGGGTTTCTGGTGTGAATTTAATAGAGTTCTTTCCTCCAGGGTCTTTTCTCATTTCATTCATCCTTTTTAATCCCTCCATTTTATACAGCTAATAACAGCATTGTAATTAAATGCATGGTGCAACTGAGATAAACATGAAGGCAGAGATCTCCAGCTGGAGCTAAACTGATATAGAGCAGCCTCCAGTCTAACTCAGGCATAAGGGAGAGGAAAGCAGAAGGAAACACACCTCTTGTCTGAAGCCATGGACCCCTAATGAATAATCAATCAGATCTGCTGGCTACACCTCTGAGTTCAATTTCAACTACCAGGACAACTCTTTGTCTGTAATTAAAATAAATTAGAAGAAAAATGACCGTTTAGTGGCTAATCCTAAATCATGGTGTTAGGATAAGTGGTACAAAACAGCAGCTGGGAGAGCCTAAATGATACCCTGACCTGGCACCTCTCAGGGCTGTCCCAGGGCAGCATCAGCCCCACGGGGGTGACACCCATCATGACACATTAATGGGAGAGGCTCCCCAGAACCCTTCACAGACTGGGGGTGGTTAGTACCTACAGGGGTATGATACTCATTATGGGATGCATGGACAGACAGGGGACTTGGATTCACACACAGAATGAAAAGCACACCAAAATGACAGCCCAGTGGCACCTCTTGTTTCACATCTTCTCCTTCACATACCCACCCACAATGGTCATGGTGTACCTACTGAACCTCTGGAGTTCTCCTGGAGGACATATGGGACAGCCAGCACACAGCACTTTGGCTTCTGAGCTTCCATCAATAATGCTCACTGCAGAGCAAGAACCCTTCCTCCAGGATGGAATCTGGAGGAACCAGACTCACCCAGAAACAAAGGAGCAGCACCAGTCTCCTGCCAGAGATAAATTATGAGCCCCAGGCCCTGTCCAGTCAAATTTTCAGTATCTTCATCTCTGGACTCCTGTTCATGCTTGCTTACCCTTGCTTTGAAGAACTCTTTTCTTTATATGTAATGAGAATTTCCTTTGCTGCAACTTGTTTCCATTGCCTCTCCCCCTTTTGCTGTGCCTCCACAAAAAGCTTTCTCTGTAACAATCCTCCACATTTTTGAAGACAGCAATGACATCTCCCCTTCACCATTTCTTAAGGCTGAACAAACATCCCACCCATCTGTCCTGGTGCACCATGCACTCCAACCCTCTCCCACTTGACTCATTGTTGCCAGGGCCCCCCTTCTACCAGGGAAACTCAAATGGGATATTCTACTCCAGCCAGCAACTGTGACATCCCCCCCCAGCTGTGAAACAGAGAGGAACAATCACTTTCTTCAATCTGCTGGATAATCCTCTTACTAACCCAGCCCTGTGTTGAGATCTGGAAGAGAACAGCACTACATCAATCCTATGATCAGAGGTACAGCAGTGCCAGGGATCCACTCCCTGAATGATGAGATGATTCCTCCTTGCTGCTTGGAGAACCTTCTTCCTCAGCCCCACCACACCCTTTCCTTTGCAATTGGTGCTGTCCTCGAGGAGCTAAGTTGGGGAATACCTACTGGATTGCCAAGGGAAGCATGTGAAGAATGGCACCACACTGTCTTAACTCTGGGACTTAACACAGAATGGGTGCTGTTAGCAGAGCTTCAAAAAGAAGGGCAGGGAGATGAAATGAAGATTTACAAATAGTGCTCTAATTCTCTTGCTTAGCCATTTTTTGTGAGCTAGAGGAACAGCTAGCTTTCCCTTATCTCTACAGCCACACACATACAAGGCTTTGTGTCATTAACTGTGCAGTTTACTATAATGGTTTTATGGTAATGTTGTTGCATGATCTATTCTTACACAAAGCCATGAGTAGAGAGGTCATTATCATTATAAATTTACCCCTATGCCAAACACCATGGCCCACAGTACATATCTGGAGATAAAATGACACAACCTTACTTCTGCTGGAGCTGGGAACCCTGGGAAACTCACAGAGAAAGTGGATTACTCATGGCTAATAGCCATGCTATGATAATTTTTAAAAAGATCAAGGGCTGCAAAGCCTTGATCAAGCTAAAATTGATTTAAAGGGCTTTCTTAAATGACAATCTCCTCCAGAGACCCTAAATTCATCCTTTAGAAGTTGGAGAACTTTATTTTCAGGTTAAATTAAGAAAGATTAAATGAAACTGCTCCTACAAAAAGTTATATTCAGCACTGTTAAAGAGTTGACCTATGTTAGTAACAGGACAAATACACACTCCAGAGTCCAGGAATTTTTAATTTTTCTGATCTAATAAAAGGCTTTTCAGGGCTGTACTTGAGGACACAGCAGAACCCCAGGCACAAAAATACCAGCACCTCTGTAAGCCTTCACCATCTTCAATTAGTTCTCTCCAGTCTTTGGGAAATAGCTGAGTTCTCATATCCCCTTTGTACATTTTGTACTTTGTACATCAGCCCAGCTGAGCGTTCCCCTGGCTGGACATCCATCATGCAGTGTTGACACACAAAAGCTGCATCTCTTGTGCCTTTAACTTGCTTGGGTTGGGCAGGATATTGTCACTGACTGTCTTGGTTTGAAAGACAGGTATCTGCCAGCAAAAGCTGGAATCTCCCTTTGAATAGAGAATGTAAACCCCCTCCCTCAGATTATTATAATTTTGCAATTGGAGGCTCTCAGGCAAAGATTTGGGAGTGGGAATAACAGTTCTTTACTAGGAATATTAGACAAAGCAAAGACAAATACAAATGTAATAGCACTAAGAGACAAGCAAAAACAAAGAAACAACAAAACCTCAGAAAATGCCCTGACAGAGGCAGGGATGTGACCTGACACCCTGGGTATCAGGGTGGTGAAAGCAGTCCAGATGAAATCCTCCTTGAGCAGTAAATGCAGTTCTAAGAAGTGGAAATAGTCCTGTAAGAAAGTCTGATGGTGACGAAAAATGTGTTCAGTCTTCCTCTGGAGAGAAATCCAGTGGAGAGAGAGAAAACAAGCAGGGTCCCCTGGTACTCCAGTCCTTTCGGAGCGGTGTCCTCGGACCAAAACTGCCGCTCACTGCTGTTCCACCCAGAGAAACCTGCTGCCTCCTTTGTTTAAGTCAAGTATCCATAAAGTACCCAGCAATTAGTTACCTAGCAAACCATCAGGAAAAAATTCCACAAACACAAAAGAAACAGATCCAACCCCCAACACTGACTCTGGCTCAGAGCACACAGTGTGGTGGGCTAAGATAGCCCAGGTGGAGATTCAGTTGCCCAGCCTCCAAAACTCATGCCCATCCTCTCAGTAACACTTGCACACTGCCCAGAACTGCAGCTGAAGTTAAATACTTCTATCTTGCAACTCCCTTGGCAGGTGCATGGGACAGACAGAACTCATGCAATTTGTACAGAGCATTCTAAAATATCTTTGGTTTTGCTCAACAAAGAGTATATATGTACAAGTGTAATGCTGGAACTTAGACACATTTCCTTAGCCACTCTGGGATATTTCTTAAAAGGCAAGGCTTTTCTTCTGAACTTTGAAATCTCTCTACATCTATTTAACTTTCCTACATCATGATGCACCTCACAAGTGAATATACTTCTGCTAGAAAAAGACAATTCCTTCCTATTCCTCCCAAATAATTTTATCTTTTTAAGTACCTCCAGGTTTTGTATTCCTTGACCAATATTCAATTTCTTTTTAGATTTCTGATATTTTCCAATCTTACTACAGCTTCCCCCTGAAGCTTAACAGGTTAAACACTTTCCTGTTACACCGAAGACTAGACTTCAATCCCTGTGATATTCTAGTAAGTGAAGTTTGGATCTTAACTAAAGGTAAGAAAGAAAGGGGTTTCTTTTTATTTCCACTGATTTTTACAGCACAGCTACTATTCATCTACATCACATTTTTAAACAACCACCTATTACCTAAAGTGCAGGCAAGACTCACTAGTGAGGACAGGATCTACTGAAGCATTTCCTGGCACAGCAGCTCATATTGAGAGCTTTACAATAACATCTGACAATGTGAGATCTTGGATAAATAGATACCTAGGGTAAAAACTTTCAGAGAATGCTGAGATGACAGATATCTACATATTCCATTGACCATGCTGGAAAAGAAATGGCTTTCACCACTGGAAACCAGCAGCTTGGTCACAGCCCAGGCAGTGTGAGATCTAGAAAGAGAAGTGGCAGTTTCCAGGCACTGCTTCTGTGCCACCCCCATCATTACACAGTGAGACAATCTCACTGTGAGCACATCTTAGCAATTCCCACATTTGCTCATTTATTCTTGTCAGGTGATTTCTTGGAAGAAATTACAGGAGCATTTCCATTCTAAATAAAGTATCAGGCAATAGTTTCTCAGAAAAGAGCATGCACAAAACCTTGCAGCTTCAGAATACAAATCAAAATACCTGATGCCCACAGATATATGCACATATTATAGAAGTTGGGATTTAAAATCCAGTTTCACAATTTGATGAAGACATTAGTTTTTTTTAATGCCTCAATACAGCAGTATTGCTATCCAGATACTCAATCTTCCTTCTGACAGAAGATGTCATGTTCCCATTTGCATTCAATTTTGATCTCTCCCAGACTTCTCATGTCTCTGAATTTCAGGCTTTAGCTGAGAGCCTTAGAGAGTAAAAGGGATAAGTCATGCTGCTCTCTTCTATTCTGCATTTCCCCAAACACAAATGTGTTGAGATCAAAGCCTGTGACACAGGCACAGCTCCATTCCTACACCATGAGGAATATCACTTTGTCTCAGGCTTGGGTAAAGACCCTGTGCATTGCACAATTCTGAACAGAAAGGGCTTTGCCTCTCTTCTTTCTTTTGGCTTAGTGACTTCATCTCTTTCCCATTCTCACCTTCCCTCTCACACATATACCTTTCAGCTGGCAGCCACTCAAAATATAAAATAAAATATAAACTAAGGCTTAGGAGCCAGAATGAGACTTCACAGAAATAATTTGAGAGGAAAGCAAAGGGGAAGACAGCCAATTCTGCAAGGACCATTTCAGAGATTTCTAAATAAGCAGCTGCTTGAGAAGGCAGCTTGTAGTTTTTGTGGGAACACCCACACTGTTATCTTATGTATGCTTTTCCATAATTTCTTATTCATTAATACTGCTGGGTTAAATGCCACAATCCAGTGTTTGTCCTCTTTCTCAGGCAAGGGATTTACACAGGATGACAATGTTGCAAGTACCACTCTAAATAAATCATTGCTGCTTTGAAATGAAATGGTTAAACTGTTTCAAACCCATGTAGCTGTATAAAATGTGTCTGGAGAATTGGATTTACACAGACTTCAGCCATTTATGGCCTGACTGCTCGGAGTGAGGTTTCTTGGTTTCAAGAATATACATAAATTATAATAGCGTTCAAATAGGGACCTGATTTGTTACAGCCAAGTATCTGCAAACCTCAGCAGAATAATAATTGAAAAAGAATGGTGAGCTATTCCAGGGGCTGTATAGCACATCTGAGTGCAAAAACCTCAGGACACACTATATCAAAGAGATGAAAAATATCTCATCTATGAGTAAATCCTTTGGGGTGGGGGGTATGATTTTACAGAATGGGTTTACATGAGATTAAATATGAATTACCACAAACTACATGGAAAGCAGACTGGTTCATTTTTAAGTACCATGCAAAATCAGACATAATATTTATAAACTTAAAATGTATGTCCTGCTTCATGGACAGCAGGCAAGAATCTTTCAGTGGCTGTCTGCAATCTCTCAAGCAGCTCTGATTTTGCAGTCATCTAGGAACAATATGTAGAAACAGGCAGAGGGTGTGTGTCATCAATCATATATGTCTCATGCCCTCAGGCTCTGGAAAGGGCTGTCAGTGAGCTGCTGGGATGCCCAGTTCTGATAAGTCTGCAAAGCAGCACTGGTTTAAGGTAGGCAGGACCAGGGATGAGCTCAGAGCCAATGGCAGCAGCCATGGTTAGCCAGCACCCTCTGTAACAGAGCTTCACACAAGGGTACAGGCATGAAGCAGGAGAGATTACAGAGTTTCTACCTGTCTGATGTGATTAAAGTACCTTTAAAAATATATATGCTAGGGTGCAACAAGGCATTTGGATTCTTTAGATTGAATCTAAAGAGAAGGTGGTCATGCTCTTCATCCTCAGCCTTCAGTGGGTATTACCACTTCTTAGAGAAAAGCTTGATAGTGAAGCTCATCATAGCTCCAGAGTGAGGTCAGAGGTGTCTTGATTACAGGCTTTGGGATGGCCCATTCCATTGGCTTTGGTTGCTGAAGTGAAGGTAAAGCCATATCCCTATTTAGTGATAAAATTCCCAATACTAAAATGGAAGGATCATGACAGAATTATGCTTTTAGGAGCCCTCTATCCTTGATCTGTCACCACTCAAAGGGCAGTTTAACTCAAAGCTCATAAAGAACACAAGTCCTCCATTGAACTGGCCAACTTCTGTCCCATAATATTCAATTTTCTAGGATGCAGCTGGCACCCTCTACAAGGCCCTCACCATTCTGAGCTACACACACAACCGTAGGTCTCCCACCTGGGTAGATTTACACCACTCACTGACCTCAGCAAAGCACAGTAGCTGACACAACTTGAAGCTCTGGTATTATCCTAGGGATGAGAAAATAATTGAGGTTTACATTGAAACAGCATTTTTCAGCTATTTATTTAGTTTGTCGGCAGAAAATTCAGCCTTGATTCTTCAGGTTTACCACAAACCAGAACTGGGATTTTTTTTTTGTGGCAGTTCTTGCTAAAATTTGGCAACGTACCCCTTAGCCTACTTATAGGGGCAAAATAGAGAAGCTGTAATTATTCCTGATATGAACTTTTTTCCCCCTCCCTCATGTACTGTGACTTCTTTCTTAGTTACATTCAGAAGCTTTCTATTCAATTCCATCTTTTTTGTTTGGATGATCACACTTCATTTCACACAGATTTTGTAACTGATCCCATGGCTGTAAGGCTTTTCTGAGCACACAAAATTATACACTTATTTGATTGCTAGATTAGAGGAAAAGAGTTTGTGCAATTCCTGATGGATTGAAGAATCTCCAAATCGTCTAAGTGAATGTGTGGTTCCTCAATTATCTCTAAGTGTTCGGGTGCTAAGCCATCACCATGAATTCCCATCTTAGAGTCAGCTGTAACAGCACACACCATCCACAAGGATCTCACAACACTGTCCAAATACTGATGAAACCAGTTTTACTCAGCACAGTGAGATGGGAGATCACAAGCAGACACCAGGATAGGCAGCCAGAACTCCAGGACTTTTGCAGAACTGTTCAAAGAAGTCTCCATTGCAGGCTCATGACAGTTACAGCTTCATAAATATCCAGATATGGATGTATCTGTGAGGTAGATTATATCCTGAGAAAGCATCATTAGACCTCAGGTTCTCCACAAATCATTAGAGTCAGCAGGGGATGGGTTTGACTGATTGCACTCTGACAGTTCTGAAAAGAGGTGAGCACAGCATAACAAGCATGAGGAAATTCCTACAGCATTTATGCAGGAAACCATTTACTCTTAGTTCAGTGTTTGTGTTTTTAAGGTATATTTTAAAATAGCAGCTTCCTCTCTGCATTTGATCCTATGAGAAAGATCCTTTCTGTATATAGGACAGCAGAGTGTGTTGCCATGGAAACTATTATGATCTACTTAAATTCAACAAATCCAGCCTTATGGGGTATATTCCCCAGAGTATCTCAATTTAATTATTAATGTTCTTTCTAAACAGCAACTTCTTTTTTTCTTGACCGAAATCCTTATAAGCAGAATGAAAACAACAAACCTGGAAAGCAGAGTCCTTTGTTCAGCTACAAAACAGGTACAATTAAGCCAGGGAAAATGCAAACAGCCTCCAGGCTGCCCTGACAATGTGCTTTAACTCAGACCTAGATGAATTGTTTGGAAGGTGGAAAGTCTCATTCAGTGCTTGTGTCCATCACACCCCTGGCCTCTCTGCTGTGATTTCCAGTAAAAAATACCAGCTAGGATAGTGGGTTTTTTTCCAGAGGGACGTGCCTAGTGGAATCTAAGCACTGACCATCAATTAATTTTCAGACAACCACCTGTCTTGCAGTCATTCTCAAGTCAAACCACTCAATCTTTTTCCATGAAATACATGACTGAACTCAAAGCCTTTTAGCCTCAGGGCAGCACCAGCATCCATCTCTCTCTTTCACATGTCACCATGAATTCTGCAGGTAGATTTAGGAGCCAGATGGTGTTATTGAACCTGATCTAACATCAGGGATAGTTTCTCGTGGGTCACATAATCTGAGTGGCTTGTAGGTCTAAGTTTAGATAAGCACAGACCATGTCCTCCCAAGTCCACAGCAGAAGAGGCAGCAGGACAAGCAGAACCCTTCCATGAGCAGAATGAGGCTCAAGAGCTTCAAACTGCTCATCCACAAAAGGGCCTAAGGCAGAGCACAACCCAGAGCAGTCCTGTGGGAACTGCCCAAGCTAGAACAACCACCTCATCACGAGGGCTGTTTGATGGGACCTGTAGCTGGAGAGAGCAGCTCTCCTCACATGCTCACAGCAAGTGTCAGAGCATTTGTCCTGAAGACATCAAGAGAAAGGTGACCATGAGATATTGTGTGGTGAATGGAGAAGGTCATCTTCCTGTAATTGCTCTGCTCTTTACCATCACCAGGTGTTTCCCATCTGTCCTCCCTGCAAGGGTGTTCTTCCTGAAATGCCATACAAGATTCCTGGTTTCACTTTTCCATGAGTGCTCCTGAGGGACTGACAGCCAGGAGAGCTCTGCCACAGAAGCAGCTTCTCTATGTTAAACATCCCAGAGCACCCCATGACTTCTGACCATTGGCTTGGAAATTTCAGCTCAGAATTCATATTTACCTGGTCCCTCCAATTCTGCTCCAGTGGGGATGCCCACATCATGGCTCTGCCACATGTAAAATAGAACTGGTAGTTTACATTGACAGAGATTATCACTAAGACTGTTTTACAGTTGCCAAATCAGGAAAGAATAAATAATTTGCCCTCTTCCCACAGTGAATTTACAGCACTGTACTGAATCCAGGTTCTTGGTATTCTCATAAAATCTGCAGCACAAGCCCTTTCCTTGTATGAGGCTGGTTTTTGGTTATAAACTCCCTTCAAAACATGAGGCAAGAAATATCTGTCAGTTTTTGGCTTTCCGGTGTAAACATTTATTTATAGGCTGGAAACAAGAAATAGAATAAATGAGCTGAATGAAAGGAAGCAGCAGTATTAACTCAACAGAAAAGAATGAACTTCTGCAGGAGCTGCAACTGTTCATTAATGCTGACAGCATTGGACTGCCTGGTGAATTCACAGGCAGGTACACACATGGTCCTGGCATCCCTGGGATCTGTCCAAAAAGGCACAACATTCCAGACATGAGGGGCATTCTTTGTAGCTTGTCACAAAGAGGTTCTTCAATATTGGTTTTGTTCTCATGTAAAATTTGCCATTTTTGGAAAGCAAAATACTACTATTGGCTCCATGAGAGAGAAAGGGGAAAGAGAGACTGCAGCTTTACTGACCAACTGATGGATTCCTTCTTTGAAACTGGATGTTTATTTGTTAGCAGTTAGTGCATGAGCAGTAAGGGATGCAGCAAGCAGCATCTGAAGAAACAAGCCTTTCCTAAGCATGACACCAGTTGTCCCTCTGTCACTGCCAAGAGTAAATCCCCAACTTGACACCCAATCCTCTGCCTCCATATAAATGCCTGTCCCTTCTGAAACATAATCCTTGCTCTTCATTTCTACTTACTGTACAACCAGCTTCTCTCCTTTGATGCCATCCCTGCCCTACTTCTGACTCTGTGACCACTTTTACCAGCCTGCAGATCACTGCTTTACCACCCAGAGCAAGTTAAAATCCCTTGCTCTCCCCTTCTCTTCTTTCTTGTCTGCAAGAAACAAACAGCAGGGTACTCTGGAGTTATGCCTGTTCTGAGGCTCACAGCAAAAGATGGAGTGGTTCTGAGTACAAATCTTGGGAAAGTACCACCCATGTTTCTAGCTCTGGCATGGTGTTCCAGGTCTGGAGTGCCTTCCCAAGTCCTACCTGTGGAATGAGCACGTGTGTCCTGTTACTTCAGTTGTTCTCTTCAAAAGCACACAAATTGTGGAAAGATAAAACACAGTCTTCATTTTGTCACTTCTTCCAGCTCTTTCTCACCACTCTGCTCACCATCTGTTTTGCCTGCATTTTATCAGTTTAAATTCTGTCTTACTACATGCATGTGAAATGCCAAATCAGAGCATGAACACCTTACCAGCAAGAGTGTCACAGAGAAATTACTGAGGAGCACAGGATCAGTCTCAAGAATGATTCACCTAGAATGCAGAATTGCATGTATTCATACCTTATTTATTTTTCTCTCACTATAGAACTTAGAAGAACCAGCTAGAGACTAGCCCCCACTGTCTAGGTGTTGTAAGATAAAAAATACTAAATGAGCTTGCTCATTTAAAAATACCAAATGAACTTGCTGCCCAAAAGAGTTTGCAATCTAAGTAGCATACCAGTGATAACAAAAGTATGTGAGACCTTCCGTGCAAAAGGCAGCATGTGATTAATTTCAACCATACAGGTGATCTAAGGGAGATTTTTGCCTATGAGCCTGATTACATGGATACCTCCCTTCATTAGGTCATTTCACCTCACAAGACCTACCTGAGATCTGAGTGGCCCCAAGTGGACAAGCCAACAAAAGGAAATCTAAACTCAGATCCTTGCTGCCTAATGAAGACATAGAAGAAATTTTGTCATACAAAGATTCTGCAGCAATCCAAACTGGCTAATACCTCTGCAGCACTCAGGTCTCCATCCACCTTTAGCCTGATTAGCCTGAAAGTTCCCAAGATATCAGCTCTGCCTGCTGAGACACAGAAGCAGAAAGACAAAGTGAGTGCTCAGTATTCAGAAACAACTGTTCAAGAAGTAGGTGTGATTTTATGTTGGCTTCCTTTGTCCAATTTCTATGAAGTATTTCCCCTTGACCCAACAGCTCTCCATGCAACACACAAGCCCTGATGGAAGCTCCAGTCTCACTTTGTTAACTGCAGTAAGAGCACATGAAAGTGTTTCTCAACCTTTCCTAATCACTGGACCATCCAAACCTTTGAAAGAAACACACAGCTTATTTTATATCCCACTGTTTCTTAAGGATAGATGACAAACAATAAGTCACATGGAATTGGCAAAATGTTGAAATGTTAATATTTTACAAAACTGGAATTCAATAGATATAATTCATAACTTGTAATTAAAAAAAAAATTAAAAAGTGATATCTTCTATTTAAATCAGTTAGTACATAACTGCCTGTATGAGGGTTTCTGGTTTAGAGCTGAAACATTCACTGACTGACTGATGTTTTGTGGACTACCAGCCATCTGTGGACCACAGCTCAAGTACCTTAGATCTAAATCTTCCTCCTGTGACTAGGAAACCAATTTTAGGCAGTGTAATGCCTGACTTAGTAGCCTGTATTAAGCAGCCTGGCTCTTGCTTTCTGCTGACTGTTACACTAAGGACAGCACTGAGGATCTGAAAGGGAATAGGCTATGATTCAAAATATTTTGGCCTTTGGTTGTTTGACTGCCTCAGGAGCATCTATTTTAGTCTGTAGTTTTGCTCTATCTCACACCATCAAAAATCCATACAAAAGCCACACACACATTTCCCAATTCCCTTTATAATGGTCCCTTTTATTAATTTATTGAGCAAGAAGTCTGGAGGAAATATGTTACCTGTTCCTCCATGGAATACTGGACACATCACTTGATCTCCATGTGTCTTGGTGCCCTTACCTGTACAATGGCAGTAAAAATCTCTCTAATGAATGGCAGTAAAAATCTCAGTGAATGGAAAGGGTCCCACAAAGGCAAAATACTGTACAAAGGCAGCTGCAAAGGCCAAGCCCCTTGGCTATATTCCGTAGCTGCCAGACTGGTAAAACATCCTTCCAAAACCAGTAAGATCTGTGATGTGCACACCAGAAAACCTTCCCTGTTGGGGCCAGGAGCATTTCCAGCACATCTGTGCTTGGGCAGGAGAATGTGGGTCAGGGCTGCCAGAGCAGCAGGCAGTGCTGGCCCTTGCAGCGTGATCCCACGGTCACATTTCACACCAAGGGCACGGCAAATGTCGCACCTGCGCTGGGGCATCCTCTGTCACTTTCTGTCACCAACAGGTTCTGCCCCCTCAGCAGAGCCAAAGGCTGCAGCAGGGATGCACATGAACTGAGCTGGCAGCCACAGAGACCATGTGCTCTTCACACTGCAGTGCAAGGCTGCAGCCTCTGTTTTGGAGGGATGACACCACTTTTTATATAGATAAAGTTTATCAGTAAACTCTGCAAGTGTGGCAGGTGGTTTGCCCTTCCCACTTCCCAGCTCCAGAGCACAGAAGAGTCTACTGCAAACTCATCCCACAGCCTTGGCTGGGAGCTCAAGCTGCACTTTGGGTCATTTGCTGTATTTTCAGATAATTTTACACTGCTGGTGTGAGGCCTGTAGAAAGCAATGAACACCTGAATCCTTCCTGTCACCTGCCAGCACCACGTAAATAAAGCAGGCTGTGAAGGACCTTCACATACATGATTTATGTCAAGTAAAATGCAAATGCAGCTGTATCAATAACCAATACATGATATGTATCAAGTGGTAACATCAACTGAAATGCTAATGCTGACATATCAATAACCAATAGCTTGAAGCTGTGCTCTGCTTTTATGAGAGCAGTCCCTGCCTGCTTGAGTGGATCCTGTCTCTGCCTCTCATAAAAGAAGACACAAGTTATCATTTTCTATCTTCAGATAATATCCATGATATGACTTTTCAGGTTTTGTTTCATTCATAAATCTCTTCAGGCTTCCCATACACATGAAAAGTGGGAGGAGGAAGGATCTGCTAAGTTTCTCTAAAATGGAAATTCTTTACAGATACAAAGATGAAATCAATGTCTGACTCAGTAGCACTATGAATTGACACCAGATGAGGATGGGGTGGCCAATCTCCCAGCCTTGCTAAAACAGCATCACAATAACCAATAAAGTGAAAGCTAACAAACTCTGATAGGGAAGGAAATTTCATGCATCAGGGTAAAGAATTCTTTGGTTCCCCTTTGATTTTGTTCAGAATGCAACTACTTCCAGAGACAGCCAGCACACAGGGATGGGAATTCCCAGTGAACATATCTAAGGCTGCCATTCTCTTTCACATCAAAACATTAGAGATCAGAGAGTCCTTTAATGATATTTTGATTTAAAAGAAAATAAATGCAGGAAAAAAAACATAATTAAAGCTGTGGACTTTCACCATGAAGAATGTATTTAACCATTTTATATTAATTTGCAATGCACTTCTAAGCTTCTCACAGGAGGAATTCAAATGCCTAAGTCATCACACAGCATCATATAATCTACTGATAACCTGTCTAACCCAGCCTCATTTCTACTGACATTTCCTTCCTCTGCCATGTGTTCCAGACTGAAAGTCTTTCAACAGGCAGTGTGATGTGTCTAACTTTCATAATGGGAGCCAAAAACCTTTATTTCTGTTCTGCATGATCCCAAGCACATAAACCAAGTTTCATGTTTCTGAGAAAGGACAGGAATCCCATGCCAATACAATAGGCTGCATTTATATACACCACTTTTAACTTCAAAGTGCCTGTAGACAACAGCCAAAAGTAGCTATCCAGGACTGCCAGTGCTCTGCACTGTAGCTGAACTGGTCTGCAATAACAAAGACAGATCCCAAGTCCTTCTCCTAGAGAGGCCTCTACCATTTGAGGCAAATTGAGTCTCCTATGGAATGAATAGCAATAGCCTGTAGTTGGCAAGACAGACCAATGGTCCCTTCTGGTCTGCCTCAGGGAAGATAAATTCACAACTGTTCATTACACTTCACAGATGAGGAAACTGAGATACAGGTACTCCAGGATGTCCTTTGAGATGTACTCTGAGTTGAATAAAAAAAGGCTGTAATTAACCCTCAAATAATGATGTTATCCCATTCCAGTTACTGTGAGAGACATAAGAACAAGTCACTCCGAGATGCAACAATTCCAATTCCAGTGACCACAGGCATCCCTTGGTGGAAAAGTCATCTGTATTCCACTGCCATGAGAAAAGAAATATCCTGATTTTGTTCTCACTGAGATGAGTGATAAAACTACCTGAGAGTAATATCACAGGAGAATGAGAACTGAGCTTTTAGAGGAAAAAGATATCCAGGGACATGATTATCTTTTTGTTTCACATTTGTACAGTACCTAGGGCAGATCCTGAGCATAACATCTTTGACTTTAACACACAGCTATGGCAGAGATGCTGCTCTGAAGGTATCATTTCTCTTCTGAGGGTTCCCAGCACACAGCTCTGTGGGCAGGACAGAACCAGCCAGCACTCTGGACACAAAGCCCAAACACTAAAGGTGAAATGAGGTAAGAGAAGGTTTGCAGTGAGCTGCCTGACTTCCTGCTGAAAAAGGAGAGAAGTGATCACAGGTTCTTCTCCTTCAGCAATGTTTTAGAAATAGAAACTGCCAGGACAGAACCAGTACAACCAAATCAGAGACAGTGGAAGCAGCAAAGCACCAAAGAGACAAAGCAAAGGCTTGCTTTTTGTTTAAAGCCCTTTCTGTTAGCTGAGTCATATCAGACATAACCCCTGTAGAGATCAGCAGAAGTCATAAGAGCACAAATCAACATTCACAGTGTGACTAAACCACACCACTTTCTTCATAATCCTTATCAGTTAATAAGATTTAATGAAAAAACAACTACATAGGCATAAGCAGAGGGGAAAAAAGACCAAGCAGGTGTCCATTCTACTTAAAACACAGCTATCTGTACTGATAGTGATCATCAACTATCAACTAGTGATTCATAATGAGATGGGGAAACCAGATTAAATAGATTCAGTCTTTGCCATGATCCTAATCTGAAGACCACTGTACACCAAGGAGTCAGAGATCCAACTCCCAGTTACTCTGAATGGGTGCAGGTCTGAGCTGTGCTGCAGGTGTATCCTGGCTGTCTGGCCTGTGGTGGGATGCACACACCCCCTGGATGCAGGAGCAACTTGCTGACATTAAACCACCTGTCCATCTTTGTCTTCATCTAAATGTAGCAACAAGCTCTCTTGTGAACATCCTTTTCATCTGGCAATAGGAGTGATGAATGGAAATATCTTTAGAAATAAAAAGAAAATGCTCTGAGAGCTGAAAAGATCAAAGTGTAAGGGAACCTTTCCACAGACAAATCTGCATGGTGTGTTGCATCAGACTGAAGGGTTCTTCCATGTCAGACACCTCAGGGTTTCCAGGATCTGATGGAATGTAAGATTATTTATACTCTCCTCTTTTTTTAATGCAATGTTACGTCTAGCAAATGATGTTTTAAGCAATACTCTAAAGAATTCAAGTTTCCTACTGGGAGCATAACAAACCAGCACTTCCTGGTGCAAAATATTATTAAAGGATGGATGTACACTCAGCAGTGGAAAGAAAGGGCTGACCAAGCTTGGCTTGCCCTAGGTTTCCTTGCAAAATTCTTACTTATTACTATGACTACTAAATAATTAATATTTACACTGCATATTCATTATTTGCTACTGAAAATGCAGCATAACAAATAACTGGTAGTGCCCTCTGCACGGCTGACTCTCATGCTGTGACATGTTATTGAGATAACTGAAGAGAACAGGAAGGTCTGTGTGCTCAGCTAATTACCTGACTGGTCAACTGCTCCAGGTCCTGCTCCTATCAGATTTTTACCCAGTCCATGTGTCTTAGATGAAATCATCTGTGTAGATGTGCATGTGCTAAGACAAATAAGTTAAACTACTATCTCTGTGTAGACATTCTTTGTTCTTGAGGATTAGCTGGGTTACACGATAATGTGGGTTTTTTCAAAGTGGAAATTAGTCTAGTAGAGAAGAAAGAAAAGCTGCCTTAGACAATACATGCTACATCTCACATTGCTGGCAGAGATATCTGCACAGCTATACTGTTCAAATTAAATCTTTGAAATATTTAACACTTTCCCAGAATGAAGTGCAAGTAAAATAATAGCTAGCTGCAGCTGAATCCAGATGACAGACCTCCAGAGGCTAAATTCAACTCTAGAGCCCCCTAAAATCTTCATATCTGACACTTAATGTCTTACTGATACAGAGACACAACTAAGATGAAGGTGAGTTTTACTTTTGATATTTCATCTTATATGGCAAAAGAGACCCTGAAAATGCTTTTCTGGAAACATGCTGATGGTGCAACATCATGGCACGTTTCTTTCAGACAAAGAAATGACAGGCCCTCGCAGATGCTCTAAAATAACTTAAGAGCACAACAGATGTCCTCCTGAATCTGCAGGAGATGCATCTGTACGTACATGATGGAGAAAAGCAGCAATTTATTCATCTGATTCCATATATTAGCCTTCCCCAGTCACATTTCCAGAAGCGAGATCAGCCATCCTTCTGCCCCACCTTAAGCCTGTAATCCTCCTCCAGGAATTTTTCAAATGGCATCAAAAATGCCTTTTTCTCCCTAAACCTCTTCTCAGATGGGGAAGGTAAACATATACCTCGAGCTTGCTCCGTTTTCCCCTGTTGCCTGGAAAGAATTTCCAGGGAATTTTTAACATGTATTCCCACTTAGAGCAGTTTCAGCCATGGAAAAGCTGTAGGACAGGAGCAAAGAGCCACGCGCTTCTTCTCCCAGGCTGACAGGTTAAAGGGAGAGCGAGGTCGTCTTTTGAGAGGGTGGGCGGCAAGTTGCAAAGAGGAAAGGAATATTTGATATTTCTTTTGCAAAACAGACAGAAGAAAGCGGTGGCGGCGGCTGGGAGACCCCGCGGCCGCCTCTCCCACGCCCCCTCGCGAGCCCCCAGCCGCGCCGAGCCCGGTAACAAAGCGCCGCTGCCCAAATCCATGTCCATTTTCCCACCCGTGGATGCTCCATTCCCCTCCGGACCCCGAGCCCGTCCATCGCCGAGCGCCGGGCGATGGCACTCGCTCTCTTCCTCCCCTGTCACCTTGCGCTGTGCAGCGCTTTACCCTCCACCCCCCCCACCCGCGGTGATTTTCTCATGCTGGAAAATCCCATCTGACCCACCTACCTCCTGCCTCACCCGCCGGGCAGCCCAGCGCCCCGGCCCCGACAACAACCTGCTAAATTTAGCCCAGTATCCACAGCAGGGGCGAGCGGGACCGGCGGCGCGGACACCGCGCACACACACGCGCGGACATGCGGGCACGCCGGGCACACGCTGCAGGTGCCGAGCGGCAGCTACTCACACCACTAGCCTGGAGATGATCCATGAGACCATGGCGCTGCCGTGTGCCGCAGGGCTGGCTCTCCCGGCAGGGAGGGCTCGCCCGGTGTCCTCGCCCGCTGCCGGCCGCCGCCCGAGTGCGCGGGGCGGGNCAGCCGCCCACACTGGGCAGGGCCCGCAGCCGCCCCCCGCGGGAGGAGGAGGAGCCCCCCACGCTCCCCGCTCCCGCAGGACTCCCCGGCGGAGACCCCGGGGTGTGCGCGGAGCTTCTGAGGGCGGAAGGGGTCCCTGCCCCACCGCGGCACCGGGCAGGTACGCGGGCGCTTCTGACCACCGCGGCCGAGCAGGACACGAAGGAAACCCTACGGACTATTCACATGAACGGAAAGGCAAAGCTAAGGCTCGGGATCGAGGAGTGTCTTCGATACATAGAAATAGAAGGATTCCCTCGTTTCCCCACACCCCTCAAAGTGTCCAGGCACAACGGACAAGGGTATTGGCCACAGGATGCAGGTAAATTCCCATCATCGTCAGCGATGACAAGCAGGAATCTCTCCTCGACATCAGTTTTCATTAGCGGGTCTCACGGCTGTCAAGTCAAATTTCCACGAGGAACAGCTGCCCACACACAAAACAACATATGTTGGCTTGACCTGCAGGTTGTTCTCTTTAAGTTTCCTTTGAGTTCTTTTCCTTTCTTTCACTGACACATGCCAAATGTGGTTAGATTGCCTGAAATAATCTCCCCTGCTTTGGTTTTTCCCTTCTACTGGAAGCACACATGCCCATAGCAATTTATGATGAGGTTTTGTCTTGCAGTAATCCTGAAATCTCAGGCTTGCCACCAGAGCAGCCTCAAGCTTTACTTGGAGGTTGGTCTGTGGAGCAGCTGGCCTGTTCCTGGCAATAGGTCCAGGGCTCCAGCCACCCCTGGCCCTGGGTGCACTGCAGGATCCTCACCTCCATTGCCACATTGTTCCTTCTGAAGACTGGGCATCTGCAGCAAAGTGTCCCCATCATTCAGAGACAGCAGATTTTCAGAAAGATGCTGAAATTCTCTCATGTATTGTGAGTAACCTGGGAAGAACTCTTGCAAGGAGAGACTGAACGTTTCAAACCAGAGGCAGCAGTTCTAGGAGCTGATCACAGACTTCCCTAGTCCCAGGTCACCATAGACATCTTCACCACCCTGTCCACAGTATCCAGCCCTTATCATAGAATGGTTTGGTTGAAAGAGAACTTAAATGTCATCTCGTACCAACTCTCTGCCATGGGCAGGAACACCTCCCACTAGACCTGGTTACTCAGAGCCCCATCCAGCCTCACCTTACACCTCACCTTTCTTCTGCTCAGCTCAAAAGTTCCCCATAACAGGATCACCTTTTCTCATGTTGGCACTCTGGATCTGGTTCCCAAAAAAACAATACGTCAAGGGACCGACAGACCAACAACCCACTGCCTTCAGGTAAAGCTGCAGGCACAGAGAGACACGTAATTAAAGTTATTAAAGTTCAGCACCTCTAGAAATTAAATTTCGGGGAAGATGCCAGGGCTGCCCGGCTCCGCTGGCCGCAGTGGGTCAGTTCCTCCAGCAGGGGGAACTTCCACCCCGCGCTGTGACCTGTAAGGCGCCGTCACCTCCGCACGCCGCCGCGCTACAGCAGCGCTTCTGCTCCCAGCGCCGGAATTTTGGGTTACAGACGGGCTGGGAGCCACAGCTGCAGGTATGGGGCCACCACCCATTCTTTCCTCAGGGACTGTAAGGGTTGAGAGTAGCGGCATCGCTCCAGCCAGCACTGACTGCTGTACAGGCACCACCAAGGCAAGGCTGGGTGCGCTGCAGTAAGCGAGTGTAAATTAGCAGTCTTCTCCAGGCGTGCTTGCTCTAAGCGAGAACTGCCTTCTCTCCAAAAGAAGCCATTAGGTCATCCAGCCCAAATTCTTAAAGCAGTGAATCATCCTGTGGCTGTCTTGCTTGTATATCGTAGCCAAATAAGTACTTGGAAATCTGTTATCCGAGATTTTTCCTGTGTCAGGATTATTTAATGTGAGCTTTTGGACTGCATGTTGGCAGACAATCCATAATATTGTTACATTTAATGATGGGATATTATCAAGTACAAGGCACAGATCTCTCTGCAAGAATATTTGTTTTTTCACCACAGTACACAAAACTTGCCACTTAGTACTTGCTGCATATTTCAAGCATAGTACTTGCTGCATATTTCCTTGACCAACAAGAGAAGATATTGGATCATAAAGACAGATAATACAGAGGACAACACCCAAAGCTGCAGCAAAACGTCTTAGTGCTCAAATCATAACTCAGCCTCATGATCCTCTTGATTGCCTCCAACGTTGAGCTAAAAGTCATCTCAGAGACTGACTCAGCAAGGTGGGTATTTGGGGGATCGCTCCTCCTAACACACATATTCAGCACTTTTACACAGCACAATTTATGGTTAACTTTCATGCATATTCATTACATTCCTTGGGATAGGAGCGGCTACACAAATTACTTCCCAGAAATCATTAATATCATTAGCATTTGTGACACGCAGGCGCAGTGTACTCTGGTGGTCGCACTGAAGAAGGCTCCGAGTCTTCCTCGGGGTTCCGATGAAGGCCGGCAGTCTTCCTCACTCTGCCCTTTTCACCTTTCTTTCTGAAGCATGCGCAGTCCTTCGCTGACTGCTTCAGCGTTTTCTGCTGACAATAGGTTTTGTTTCTCTTATCTTGGCAAGGTGCATTCTGTTTCTCTTATCTTGACAAGGCTAAGGCGCATCCTGCTTCTTAGGCTTGTGATAAGTATTTGTTGACTCTTAATAGTTAACTCATACATGAGTTAACTACTGATCAACTTCTTTCACTCTTGCCTCCTTCCAGCCTCTTCCAGCCCACCACGTTCACTGCAACTCCTGCCAGTTGCCATCGCTGCTGACCCCACTGCTCTTTTCTGGGCAGCAAGTCTCAAAAAGTTTAGAGGATTTTTTTTCTGGGTGGCAGTAATCTCTAATGACAGGGGTAAGCAGGACATGGACCCTTCTTGTGCTGCTGCTTTGTACACAACTGGCACAATCATGACCGACCATAAGCCTCAAATGTACATAGATAGTTAACAAGGTAGTCTGGTGATGGCAAACCTGAGGAGCCTGACTGTGGGTGCAGGGAGCTTTACTGAAACAGCTGTTTGGTAAACAGAGGGTGAAGGAGAGAAGTTCAGCTCCACTGAGCCACCAGTGGAAGGGTGACAATGCCCCCTACCTACTCCTCATGGGCTGTGTCTTAGGACAAGTCACACAGCTCTGCCTATGAGCTCTGCATGTGACATCCCAAACATCCTGGAAAGAGGCTTTGCTTGAAGAAAGCCTTCCCTTTGCTGTTAAACCACCACATCCAGTCTATAAAAAACCAAACCAAACTGAACAAACAAAAAGACTCCCAAAAACCAGAGAGACAGAAGAAGAGTTAAAGCGTAGGAACAGATATGAATTAATTTATACAGCCAGCTCAGCAGAAATGCCATCCAATGCTCATGGAACATTTTGGAACTGCTTTAGCAGTAGAAGCTTTGGCAGTGGAAAATCCTACACAGATTGCACCATTAGATGGTCTGATTTCTGTTTCCCAAATTATAAAATAAATCAGCTTTGTTACTGAAGGCACACCCACCCTTGCTGTAAATACTATGTAATGTTCTCCTAGCAACTACTTTTTCCGAGAAGTTCACAGCCATGGAAAAGTCAGACCCCCCCAACAGCTCTACTATAATCAGACTCATTCCTCCCTGCGCCAGGGAAAGGGGATCTCTCCCTCACAGCTGAACAACAACTGCCAAGCCAGGGCTTCTTAGAACAAAAGCGTCACTGACATACATGCACAGGGCACTCTGTTACCAAATCCAGAAAAGGTCAGGAAGCAGCATGTGCAGACAACTCTTGTGTCCTCCAATGAATCAAACCTACACCAGAGGCATTTAAGAACAGCTGAAGTGCAGACAACCCAGCCAAGAAATGTACCCAGGAATAGAAAAAAATATCAGACAGAAAACCTGTGATAGTTGGGTGCTGAAGTTCATGTGGCAAAACCAAAAATGAATATAAAAATAAACTACACGCAACCATAGTGCACACATATATCATGCAGTGTTGTTACAGCACCTAAAAAGTATCAGGAGAAGAAAGAGAGTTTGATCAGGAATAAATAGTCTGCATCCCATCAAGGAATGCACACACACACAGACACATATAGATAAATATATTCAGCCTCTTGAAAGAGAATCAAGGAATGTACACACATGCACACACACACACACACACACATACACATACATATAGATAAATATATTCAGCCTCTTGAAAGAGAAAGGTTTGGTGTTTCACCCACTGGAATAGAATGGGTGATTCCTTGCTTTATCTCCAGACTTCTACTTGGGAAGCAAAACAAAAGAAAAAAATTAATTAAAACCTAATGTGGTAACATGGACAATTAGAGCAAAAATCCAAGAAGAATGCAGCTCCTGAACACAGTAATGAAAAATGCCCATTTATGAAATGACAGCTTTACTAACTAATACAGAGTAGACAGGAAAAGGTTAATCCTATCCATGGGGAGAATTGTTACAGCATGAGGAGACATTCAGCATTTTCTGCCTGCTATTTCCATCTTTATTATTGAAGTAACTGCTTCAGAGCTATGACCATTAGCAAAGAGAGATCAAGAAGTGCCTATTTTGTCTCAAAAGGGGTGTGGTCTGGCATTTGCACTGGGAATTGTGATTTCTGAGAAACACTCTTGATTTCAGTGACTCACTGCCAGAGCTTGGGGAAAACATGGAGAGCAGCATTCAGAGTCTGAACGTATCATTTGGCTTTAGGTAAACAAAATGGGAGTGCTTAGCCCCAGTTATCCAAATACAAAATTCTGCAGCCCAGAGCTCAGCCATTGAGCTCAGTATCTCAGATATTAAGCTCTGAATACCTCAGGCCCTCATCAAAAGTGTCTTCTGAGAAGTCTGTTCTTTGCTTTCCATATCATCTGCTGTAACTTTGTCCTGCTCCATGTAACTTACATGCTACAAGATGCTTCCTCTGCCTTGGAATAAATCCACGTGTTTTATATTAACTCATTAGTGGTTCTGAGGTATCTGCAGACCCTCCAGCTCCATGAGAAATGATCCTAGTTCATCATGTTTTCCATTATACTGATCAGAATCCTAGAATCATAGAATATACTAAGATAAAAGGGACATATAAGGAACAAAGAAAATGCTTGATTTACAGCATTTTATAAATTGATGAAAGAGTATTTTAGACTGGGAATTACTTTTTCAAACTTAAAAGTCAATAAAGACATTAATACATTACCATTATTATTACAGTACTTCTGACACAAATTCCTTGCTCCTTATTAGCTGCTGTCATCTTTCCACTGGCCTGTCACTGCCTCCTAAACACCCTGCTATGGACAACACACAACTGAAATGTAAAAAGAATGGAAACAGTTCAATAAAACCTCCCCTACATCTAAGCAAAAAAACCCACCCCAAACAACAACAACAACACAAATCAACCCAAAAATCCTTCAACAGGGACTTTGAATAATAAGGCATACTGCCAAAACTTGAAACCAGTGTGAAGACCAAGCCTATCTTAGCTTTAAAACAGGACATTTAATGGCTATGGCAAGCTTCTGTGGATGATGCACACTGAGTCAAGACTAGGGAAGGTTTCTCTTCAAATTTGCTCGTGTGTGTCTCTGGGCCCTTATTATCAGCCACCTCCAGGAAGGAGACACTGAGATGTACAGAGCTTTGGTTTGATCCAGTGGGTCAGTCCTTACATTCTTGCTCCAGAAGGATGGATTGCTCTGAATTTTATTACTGTGTAGTGTCTAACGATGGTAACAATAGTGAGTGTGCTGAAGGATGACTTGACCGTGTTTTTGACCTTAAAGCAGACACAGAGAGAAAGGAGGCAGGCAATTAAGTGCCAGTGTGAACATGACGTTTGCTCAAGAGAGATATTGAGAGAAATACGGTCAGTGCACGGCCTTGAGGTTTCACTGAGGCGCCACGCCATGCAAACAGGAATGCAAACGATGACAAGAAGCTGTAAATAACAAAAGGGGCCCCTCTGATGAGCAGAAGAGAGGTTTTCCTTCAAGGAAACAGAGAAGGAATGTGCAGAAGGCTATCCATAGCCCTAATTATGTCAGGAGAATGCTGCAGACTGGTCTTAGCAGTTTCTAGAGACTGTCTTCACTGACAGAATTGAAACGCAATAAGAGAGGAAAGCAACTGAGAGGCAAAAGAATTGAAGGCAATAAGAGAGGACAGCAAAGTGGGCTTCTTCACCATCCCTGGCTGAATTACCTTTAACCAACTATTTTGGTACCACAGGCACTGTTCTGTTTAGCAGTATCCTGCATAGATGAAATCACCCAAGCAATTACTAGGCTAAAATGGCAGCATAAAAACACGCTTTAATAACTGTATAAATACTACTTAATGGTAAGTTTTACTAAAAGGCTGCTATTGACCTTCTGGATCAGTTTAAATCCCAGCAGAAACCAGGATATGGTTTCAATTCTGTGTAGAGTCCCGAGGGAGGCAGATGGAAAAGAGCTGCCCTGGCACAGCTGGCAAAGATTCCTTCCCATAGGAGCTGCTCAGAGGTACTTGCAGGTGAGCAGCAACCTCGCTGTGAGTGCACTCATTTCTCCAGGGGTTTCCTCAGACTTCTGCCAGGATTTTTCTCTTCCTCCCATACACTAGAATACACCTGCATCCCCCACCTGTGTCCTGTTCTGCTCCTCTCAAGGTGTGCAAACCACTCACTGCCTTATAACTGTTTTGTCTTCAGTTACAAATGCAAAGAGAAATGCTGAGTGTCAAAGCACAGAGCATATTAAAGACACCAACTCTCATACACTGTATATTCATGAACATGATATTCCACCACACTAAGCTACTTTCAGTTTTATTCCATTCTGGAAAAAGTAAAATTATGATAGGGAAGAGAGGCCTCTTTTTATGGACAGGTTATATAACTAAATGTTTTCTCTGCAGTCAGGATACATGAAAAACTTGCAGCATCATCCTGCTTCTCTCTCTCTCATTATGTGGCAGTAGGAAGAAGAATTAACTGTCTTCCCAGGGACAAAAAAAGGCTATGTTCCAAAACGGAAACAGAAAAAATCCCAGGATCCAAACCAAACAATTAGAGGCTTCAGGAAAAAAAAAAAAAATTACAAAGGAAAACTTCATCCATTGTGATAAGAGTTTTCAAGTTACTTTCTACAGGCTATTTATAGAGCCCCCCCATCCCTATAAACTTTACTCTCTTCTAAAGCCTTACAATATCTCACCTTAATGCCACTATTAATGAGACCAGATAATGGTTCCTTGGCTTGGTACTTGCTTACAGCTCACAGAGGTCAAAGTGAGTGCTACAGGCATTGCATTTAGAGAGCTCCCAACACTTCATATGGCTACTGAAAGTATTCTAATATATTTCTGAACCATGCATGCCTGACTGAGGAAAGCAATAGTAGTTTTTCCCCACAAATGGTGATCCAGTACATCTGCTTAGCACAAAATTTAAAAGGCTACACCTGAAAATGGAAATTTAGACTCCTAGCAGTCTATACTTCAAAATCACAATGTACTCTAACAAAGAGAAAAAAGATAACAGAAAACTGCTTTAAAAATCAGCATCTTCACCATAATTTTAAAATAGCATTTGTGCTCAACCCCCCCTTTTCCATGGCAGTCTCCAGCCAGAAAACTGCAAGTTCCAACCTCTCAAACTGCTGAATGAAGCATTGACAAGTACATGTTCTCCCTCCATACTCCAGTAAGAGAGTCATAACTGTAATGCATGCAGGTGATGCAGTGTTTCCTCTGCTCTCTTCTCACCCAGACACCAGCCCAGCCATTCTCTCCTGAAAATACTTTCCAGATCTTTAAGAGCCCAGAGATTCTCCAAGTGCCACTGAAAAGAAAAAAAAAAATAGAGCCAGTGACCAACACTGCCAACAGCAGTGAAGGTGTGTCTCTATCCCAAGGGAAGTGTGCCAGCACATCACACAGTCCTCCCAGAACTACCCTGACACAGTCAGGGTGCTGCTGATAAAGGTGTTGCTGTAGCAACACAGAGCTTACTCTGAGGCAGCTACACAGGAACATCCTCAGGAGCCCTGGGGATAATTTTCAACTCATGCCAAGCTCCAGGCTGCTGAGGCTACATCTCACTTTGTACAACAACTGAGTTATAAGTAGCCCATGGTTATTGTGTCCAACTTCCAGCTCAAAGCAGGGCCAACTTTGAGCCTGCATTACACTGGGAAGGACCTCATCTCCAATAATATTTTATAAAGTAGTCTAGACATGAATTTGTGACCTGTAGCAGTTACAGTGCAATGAAAAATGAGACAGTTTTACCCTTACAACAACTTTGTAAAACTGGTGTGGTGGGCAGAGATCTGAAGCTGTCTCAGCACTGAAGCTGTCTCCCCTGGTGCCAGCAGCACAGCAGCTATCAGAGCACTGTGCCACAGGTTGTGTCACAACCTCTTAGGTCAAGACATTGTTCTTTTGGGTGGAAAATTGGTTCTGTAAAAGTCAAGTGCATTCCTTCTATTCACTATAGGCAAGAGGATTTCAAACCTTGGCTTTGGGTTATAGTAAACACACATGGTGGGCAGCTGCAGCCACTACTTAAGAGTTAATCCCTGTAATATCCTTTGTTAATCAAACTACAATGATCAAGTAGCATGGAACATATTCAACATGGACAGAGAGTGTATGTTAGACTAACAGGATTACCTGTTGATGAGGGTAATACTACCCTGTATTTATTCAGCACTTCTCTGAAGAACAGAAGGTACCTTTCAAAGGTGGGTAAATATTTGTTAATCCCAGAGATGAATATGTAAGTGCAAAGAGGTTAAGTAATAACACTGGTTCCACACAGTGAACCAGCAGCACTGTTTTCAGACATGCTTTAGCACAGCATTCCTTGAGCCACAGGTTGGTACAACCTGCTCATAAAGTCCTAACAATCACAGCACATCCTGTTCTCCCATGCTAACAGGCTGCCTATAAAGCAACATTTCCATGGCCAGTTAAAGCTTCATTTTCACTACTCATGTTTTGCTGACTTTGAAAGACTTTACACAAATACATTTGGGGAGCAAAAAAGTACAACAGTACTTTCCTTTGCACTGTAGCATGTCTAACACACTGCTATGGAATAGTCAAATGTAAATATTCTGAGCCTTCTGTAACCTTTATATGTATTTTATAGCTTGTGGTTGTGATTTTGCATTCTTTGTGTAAAAACATTATATGTGTTTTAAAGAGTCTGATAAAATAATGAACTTGAAGAATAAAGCTTTCATTTTTCTCCCTCTTTTAAAGATCCTTTAAACCCACAACCAATTCCTGTGATTCCTGCCTATAGACATTATTCTTCTAAAGATCATAAGGTCACCTGTACCACAGGAAACCTGTGAGAGCTGAGCATACACTGTACTCCTCATTAGCTCATTAGTGCCCCATACCAGCATTCATTGCAGTAGCTTCTGACAAAGGAAAAAAACCCAGAACTTCAATGCCTGCCTAATTTGGGCAACAATGTGTAAACCTGAGTAGCACGGACACCACCCCACTCCATGCTTGTATCTAGTTCAGCATTTACTCTAGCAGAAAGAGTAGAACATAAGTCGATCATTAGAGACCTCTACAGCAAATGAGGAAGATCAGACATCTCTGAGGGATAATTTGTCCCACTTATTCTAGACATCTATTTCAGTATTAATCTCCTTCTGGAGATGCTTCTCTTCGCTCTCTGCAGAGTAGGCTTAGACAATGAGATGCCTGCTGGTGGATGAAGTTCATTAAATGCATATTTTCTGTGCTGGCAGATTGTGACCTACATGTTATACAAAGTGAGATACATCCAACCTCTGCTGCAACCAGAGGCACAATGCTAATCATCTCATGGAGTCAGGGAACCCAACACCTGACATACAACCATGCCTGCTAAAATTCAGTCCTCCAATGATCTGCTACATTTTTTTACAATACTGCATTTATAAAATAATTTTCAGCCTTGTTAAGTGTTTCAATCACCTCAAATATTTCCCTACTTGCATTTGAAACAAATCTGTCTCCAGTTACCCCAACTTGTAGACATACAGGTTTTAAGCTACTCCTCACTGTTTATGTGCTCAAGTTTGTCAAACAAGAGAGACAGCCTGGAGTAACTTGGCTGTTATTCTTATATTCTCATTAGAAAATTGCAGCTGTAAATTTTATTACATGATAAACTGTGTACAGGAAATAAGAGTAAAAAGCAGCAATAGAAATCTATGCCACAGCAGAAGTTCCTCTGCATAGGAAACTGGAAAATGTAATTTCCATTTTTGAAAAAAACTGCAATTATACTACTTAGGGCAGTAGATATTGGGAAGCAGGAAAAGTTGAAATTTACCTTCTTATGCTTTTCAGGAGAGACAAGAGACAGGAGAGATTGCAATCTCCCTCTTACAAGAAGACAGGGCTGACATATGATCTCTTAAATCAGTGGATGAAATTCCTAGTTTCACTGCAGTTAGGAATCTGCTTTAGGACCACTGTTTTAATTTTAGACACAAACCTCTACCATCAAAGCCTAGGGTTTGGAGAGCAGCCATTAGTCTCTGACAGCTGTGAAGAGAGACCAGGGAAAATACACTCTAAAGTTTCACTGACATGTAGTTGGCTTAGAGAACTTTACAGAGAGGAGCAGAAAATCACCAAGTGGTTTACAATGACAAATGCAGTGAGTGAAACAATTACCAGTGCCAGTACCAATGCCCAGCTGCACTGCAGGCTTCAGCCAGTGGCCCCAGAACTGCCCAGTGCCCCCTTCTCCTGGGCTGGGTGGAAATGCAGAGATCTCTGCCCATGGCAGGAGACAACTGACACAACTGAGAGAACAACAGCAACAATCTGTAACCTACAGCTGTAACTGTTTATTATATATAAACAGTTATATATATAACTGTTATTTAAAGCAATACTGTTACATTTGCTCTAAGCTAGAGAGAAATTACAATGCCTATTTCCAATTTCTGGACAGAGGGTAGTGGGAGGTGGGAGCCAGTTTGATGGAACTGGGGTGTCAGCTGCTCTGATTCTGCTTTGAATATATTTTACTCACAATTTCAACTCTCACTTATTACTTCTTGCATTGCCCCTTTATCTAAAACAGATGACTCAATCCCAATTTAATATTAAATATCTTCTGGGAGAAATTCTTAGCAGCTGCTTCACAATCATGCCTTTTTTCCTCTCTGGCATTAAGGGAGCATAAACACTTATTAAAGTTTAACAGGGAAAGTAAATTTGAAGATTAAAATAATGTTTAATTTGTAGCTATAATACTCATCATCTTTCAGGTGCACAACACATGAATGAATGATTATTGTTATCCCCATTTACAGGGAAATGAGGTGAATTAAATGATCTGCCTTATGACACACTTAGATTCCAGATCTGGCTCCCAGTTCTGTGCTGTACCAACTAGGTCACATTTAGCAAGATACAACTTTTAAATATTTCCAGTTCCATATTCACCAATCTCTGGTATCTTAATATTTCTTAATATTTAATTTTTTTTTTAAGCTTCAGTGATACATTACTTTAGCTTTGTTAACATTATATCAGCACAATATACAGAATTTAAAAAAATAGGAAATTATTTCTCAGTTGACCCTTGATGTGAAAAGTTACTGCATTTTTCCACTGGAATCAGTTATTACCAGCAGTAGCAGGTAAATCACAAATATATTCATTGCTCCAGTTCAAGGGCAGGTTGGTAAGTCACAGGACAGAAGAACTAGAGCCAAGAGAGCTGATGTTCTCTGCAGGGGATGGAAGGATTTGCAGTCCATCAATAAGATTCATGCCCTTACAACCACCCACTGAGATCACTCTCCAGTGAGTCCTCCCTTCAGTCAAAAGGCTGAGCCTCTTCTTAAGTGAATACACATTCAAGAACAGGCAAAGTTCTTCTCCAAATTGCACATCCTCAGAACTCGAGGATCACTACTTCTCAAATGTTCACTATTTTATCAAAAAAATGCATTCAATTACAGAGGCTGAAAGAGAACTTCCAAGATGTGGATTTGAATAATCAAAAGCAGCAGTGTGAATTTAGTGCAAATGTTCTTAGAACAGTATGTAGGAGGGTAGTTTAGTTTTAGTTTAAAATTAGAACAATTTCTATCCCCAGTCTAGGACTCACTGACCTGACACCTGCACATGCCCAGCAGCCCAAGCTGCTGAAATCTGTCAGATCCACAAGAGAAAGGTGTAAGTTTTCTCCCAAGGGAAGACACACTATCACAAAACAGCTCTGTTTAAAATAAAGAGCAGGACCGACTTGAAATACGCTAAAAAGAATCTCTCTGGCAACGGCAGGAAATGCTGTGAAGTCTAACTTTGCCAAAGCCAGGTTATGTTGTTTCAATGATGGAAGAGGCTGGACATTATTAAGTAGCAAAATATGAGTAACATGTTCTGTTTGCAGTTTTGGTGTATGGCTTCTGGAGGTCAGGCTAATTAACAAAGACCAACTCTCCTCAGATCATTAAACAATGTTGCTTAAAGTTCATGTTATCTCTTTACCCACCCTTCAATGTGTCCTTTTGTACATCACCAAGACATTCCTGCTGTGGTGGTTCAAATATATCCATCAAGACAATATTGATTTGCACTCGTTTATTAAAGAATGATACCCCAAACTCTTTGAATTATTAACTGATAATGTATTATCACCTGAGGGGAAAGGGCTTTTCTCTTCCACAACAGACCTTCCTTCTCTGAAGCAGTCAAGGAAAAACAAAACCAGCACAGAATTACTCACCACAGTTTATGGATAATGTGTGTTCATGGTTACTTTGCAAAGGTTATTGCATCACTCTATCTATAAATACTAATTTAACTTTAGAATTAATCTGCAAAATTTAATATCTCATTCCAATCCCCAGATAATATTTAACACACAATTAAATAATTAAATGTTAAATTAATAGTCAATTACAATTTAATAATTGATCCAGATTTATCATCCTAAGAGTCCTCTCACAATTTCCTGTTTCTACAGCTGGGATAAAAAATTGAAGTCCTACTAACTCATCACTAGCAAAAGACAGTCCCCACTGCAGAATAGGTATGGGAGTAGAAAAGAAAAGGTCAGCATTTCTCATAGTTTTTCCTACACCAGATAAACTTAATTGCATAAAATTAAAATGTACTTTGTATCAAAATAAGTGCTTCCTTCAGCTTCACACAGCGAGAAGATATTTAATGTAAGACATGAATTATTTTATTTTAACTTATGGTAAAGAGATAATCACTGAAAGAAGGACCTGGAACCAGTCCTGCCACTCTTGCAAAGCTGATCCAGGTGAGGTGTGCTGAGGTAACGAGGCTGATCTGAGTAAGGAGCTCCTACAGGCTTTTATCTTTTCCTGCTATATCTAGAGCTAGGTTGGATATGAGTAGTGACTGATCTACACTGGCTAAGTAAGGAGTAATTTAACTACATCAGTTTGGTGCTACTGAATAAGAAAGTTTCTGGTAGCTTCTGCTCATTCTTTAGCACCACGTCTCGAGACATACTGGAGAAATGAGCTAATGGGTTATCTCCCAAAGCTCTGCTTCCAGTTCACAGAATATTCTGGGTTGGAAGGGACCCACGAGGATCACCAGGTGCAGCTCTTAAGTGAATGTCCCATAGAGGGATCAAACCCAGAGCCCTGGTGCTATTAGCACCATGCTGTCAGCTGGTGGTTTCATAGCCTGACCATAAGCACTTCCAGCTTTAATTACACGTCCTTACACCTCCATCATTAATTACTGGAATATAAAGGACTCCATGTTCCTCTTCTGTGCTTGTACAGCCCCCGATTCAGAGGGCCTTTGAGAATGGAGACCCTTAAATGTCGCCACAGGAGAGATTTTAAAAACCAGGTCCATGATGTCCTGCACTGATCATTGCTTGTTGTAGCTGCACACAAACTTGTAGGTTTAACCTGGAAATGCAGGAGAGCCCTGAAAAACAATCTGCTCCCTCTTATGGAAAACATCTTTGGGGAACACAGTGCCAGGACAGTTAATGTTATCTACAGCCCCTTCTCTGACTGAAATGTCCCTTTTTTGTAAAGTGTCTGTGACACCAAATACCTCTAGGTAGTGGGAGGCCAATTTTCAAGTACAAATATTTGAATAGCACATCCAGATTTTATATGCAGAGAGGTAGGTGTAAATGCCTGAATGTGCAATTGTTTAGGCATAAAATTGGCTATTGAGTTTTATTGCTAAATTCCAATTTAAACTGAACTGTTAAATTCAAATAATTAAATTCAAACCTCAAAGCCTCTTCTGCTTTTTCCTAGTGATAGCCCCCACAAGAGAAATTTTCTGTTACTTAATGGTGGCTGAAAGGAAGAATTTATTGAAGTGTGTTCTGAAGTTACTGTTTAAAGAGCTCCTGTTTGCAGAGATTACTTTTTCTCACATAGGAGCTAAAGGCTTACCTATTACCAGTTCAACCCAATAGGTAGGGCCAGCTGGAAAGAATTATGCTCAAGACTTCATGCAGGCAGAAGAACAGGCTGAAACTCACTGTTTTGAGGTTCAATCAGTTCTGCTTATTTACTCCACTGCTTTGTTTTGCAGGTACTTCAACAGACATTGAGTTTTCCAGAGGTAAATAATGCAGAGTGAGACAATTGCACCTGTACCATTATCATAGGGTTAGCCTGAAACTTATTCATGAACATTTTGGTGTTTCTCTTGACACACTGAAGGTGGGCAAATACACACAAAATATTTCTAACAGATATTAGTTTTTGTGGAGACTACTGTGAGTGGTGATAAAATAGCCAGTTAAAAAAAAACCAGTACTTTTTTTCTGTATTGTATGGCTGCCATACTGAGAAACAAGTTCTTAAACTATGCAGCAAATTCAGAGATGTTTAGAGTCATAATTTTAAATTTTATGTATTTCACTTTTTGACCCAAGACTTTACTGGTTACCTTTAACTTATAACTTTTAAAGAAGCTAGATGATTTAAGAAAGATATTTGGTCCTTATTTAATTTCAAGAAATGAAGAATCCTAGGGAACAGAAACAAGTAGCTAATTACCTTCTCTGTTTCAAAAGCAAAAAGTCTTCAGTTGTGCGGCTTCTACTTAGCCCCTAGGGTTTGAATACCTCTATTTTTTCAGGACTTTGAAAGCTTGTTTGTACCCTGGATGGTTGAGTTTTGTCCAGGCTTCTGTCAACTTGTGCTCTGTTTGCTTCCCCCCCATCTTCTCTTCTGGTCTATGCCAATTCATTTTATTTTATGTACATTCAGAATGCTGCTTTTTGATCACATCATCTTTTAGCATCCTTTCCTATATAAGTTCATTTTCGAGGGCATTCATGGATGATATCATCCTGTACTCTCAGCCTTCTAGGCCAGGACCTACCCAAAACATTAAATTTTAAAACACCTTTGACCAACCTTCATGCCACTCTTTGCATGTGGGAGCTGCTCATTCACTAAACTCATGCTGTTGTCAAACTCATGTTGTTGTTCAAATCTCTCCTTAAAGCCTTCCTTTATTTTGATGCTAATGGGAAAAAATACTATTAAGCAACTGGAGTGCTACCAACAGCTTGATCTATTACATTGACTAATATTGCTTTATTAGAGCCTGACATCCCTCTTCCTGCATGTATTAATCATCTACTCTTTGAGGCAAAGTGTTCTCTCTGCAGAAAATCTAAGGGCTTTAAATAATGAGGTTATGCAACACCTACATGGTGTGATGTGTCAATTGTACAGCCTCTGCTACACGAGCCTAAAGTCTACAATGAAACAAATAATTTGGTAGTTTCACATCTAGCTTGCTTTATACAATATCTTATCACAAATTCCACCTTGCAGGTCTGGTCTATATAGTAAATATTTAAATCTGAGAAGCAAACATACCTGTTTTTTCTTTCAGTGCCAGCTCACGAGTGACTCTTCAGACTGCACATAGTTGCTGATCTATCATTTTTTTTATTATTAATTTTTATTTCTTTTGTTTCTCCCTGCTGAAAATTTTAGCAATTACTAAGTTAATCTCATTGATAGAAATCACTGGAGATCCCCTACAGTTGTAAAAGAAATTGGACTGTCTGATTGCCATGGAGTAGACAGCAATTTCCTCATCATGGCACATGAGGAATTATTTGTGCCTTTTGATTTCATACATGAATGTGTTTGTTTAAATGTAGTAAGCAAATGATCGGTGAAAGCAAATTGATGGGAAATGTTTTAAAAATACATTTAACCTAAGTGTGGAAATGGATTCTTGGAGAAAATGGAGGATGAAACCACAACATGGCAGGAATACTGCAGTGTTCTCTGATGGGGGTTTTTGAAGCTCAGACACCTCTGGTGATGGAAGGAATCCTGGAGAAAGCATAAGCTGAGCACTGAGAGATTTTAGTAAACTGGATGAGTCAAAAGCTTCTTTGCCTTGGGTACTTTCTACACTTTTGGTCTTTTCCTCCTACGTGCTCTGCTGGGAAAGTCTTACAGTAGAGGAGTACGTGTGGGTTTTGGGTACGTACGTTTTGGGTCACTGCTCAACACCATCACCCAGACCGAGTCATGTTCTCTGTTTAACTCCTTGGTTCTCATTGAGAATGGATTTAAACTGAAAGACAATAGATTAGATATAAGGAAGAAATTCTTCCCTGTAAGGACAGTGAGGCACTAGACCCCTTCCAACCCAAACCAGTAATGATTCTGTCACCTTGCCTTCTAATTTGTAAGAACACACAGGTCTCATGTTAAAGGCATGAGCTGCTGGAAGCCATTTGCTTTTAGATGCAACTACACAACCTCCATCAACTACAACTGGAGCGCCTCCACAGCCTGTTATCCTCCCCAGGAACCTCGGGCACATTGTTATTTTGTGATATTTCAACCTGTGCCCTGTCCCCTGGCCCACAGGGCCCGCCTGCCCCCATTCCCCTCAGCATGACAAGATGGCGGCCCCTGGAGCACCCGCAGGTGCTGGCCCCGCCCCGTGCGCATGCGCAGAGTCACCCCGCAGGTGCCACCGCCCCCTGTGCTATATCTGAGTACGCCGCGAGCCGCACGTATAAGGGGTCGTATCACACCCTATGGCCTCTCTTCGATCCCTCCGCCGTCTCTAAAGGCAGCTCTAATAGCTGGAGGCTCGGCTCTCCCGAGGCAGGAACAAGGACCCAGGGAGGCGCCGCGGCTAGAGCGCGTTCGTGCCTCCCTTGGGGCTCGGCTGCGGGCGCTCCGCGGGCTGGCCCCGAGGGACTCCTTCCACCAAAGCTCAAGCGGAAGGATATATCGTTTTTATTTTTTTATCCGCCATCTGCTGAGCAACGGTTTCGGGGGTGTGGCCAGGCGCGCGGGCCCCGCCCCTCCAGGCCAATCGCGGCGGGAGGCTCACTGCCGGCCCCGCCCCGCTGGCGTGACACGGCCAATAGGGGCGCGGGACGGGGGCGCGCGCACGGGTGAGGGGGCGT
>WBNO01012835.1:0-64720 GCA_013400575.1 Peucedramus taeniatus | reverse complement strand
CCCGGGTGGGCAGGCCGGGGTGTTGGTGAGGCGGAAGGCGCTTGGCCTGGTCGCCTGCTCCCTCCCTTCGGCTGCCGCCCGGCTCTCTGAGTCCTTGGAGGAGGAAACAAAGAGGCGGCGGGGGTGGGAATGGCCGGGAGCTGCGCTGCAGCCATTCTGGAAATACCTTCTGGTGTTTCCTTCCACCCACCCCCGCCGAGTAGTGATTAACAGGACCGTGGGCGGGGGGGCGACCTGTGGGTGTCCGGGGGTCCGGCTGGAGCCGCTTGGAGAAGCGGGGGGGGGGCGGCCGGGAGAGGAAGGAGGAAGCGCTCACCGCCCTGCCCTGTGTGTTTCTCTCCTCCTTCCGTCGCTTTCCTCGCTGAAGGCCTCCCGATGAGTTAAAATGGTGCTGAGGCTCGAGGGGAGCTGGTCGCTGCTCGTAGGAAAGAGGTTCCTCTGCCTGTCGGAAGAGGAGGACAGGACGTGGGACGCCAGCCTCATCTCGGAATGGCCCTGGAAGTCGGGCAGGATCCGGGCCGTGTCACACACGGACATATCCAAACAAGACCTGAAGGTAACCGGGAACTTTCTGAGAGACCTGCTAAATGGAGAGTGTGACCGGGGAAGTTGGTGTGGCTGTGTGTACACGTGTGTGCACATGCTGCTCTCGGGGGCAGAGCAGACGGCGGCTTGGCCCACACGTTTGGAAACGTGCGCCCCTGCCCAAGTCCCCGATGCGCTTGTACTAATGCCGCAAATTATCTCTAACTAATTATAAATGTGCTTTCTTCCACCGGCATTTTGAAAAGCAGGTTTTTACCGCACCCACTCTGCCTGTGGTTTATTTCCTAAAGGTAATTTAAGGTCTTGCCAGTTGTGAACAGGTTTTTGCCCCCAGAGTTGAAACCGAAACCCTCCAATGCTGTTGGGATTGGTGACTTTCCTTTCCTGCTCTTCGGAGCAGCTGGTCATGACCAACTACTTAGGTTTTAGTCATACCGAATTCATGCCTGGTGCTGGAGGTCTCTCGAACTCTTCTTCTTGCATGGTGGCCTCTTCTTATTAATGATTACCCAGTGGGGTTTTGAACGCTTAGTTACTGCAAGCGTGGTGTAATGGGTTAGCTGTGTATCTGGTGTGGGAGTCAAACTAAGTTTACGCTTTGGCTGTGAAGTTGTGAAGGGGCTTTATTTGGCAGCTGTAGTCATTGGAAGCATTCAGCCGTGTCTGGGCACTTAGTAGAGTATAGACTGAGTGCTTGCTCCCCAAGGACAAAACTCCATTGTAGCAGCGGCATCTTGTGCTTGTTTCTACAGGAGACTTCGATGGCTGTCCTGTGACAGCAAGAGCAGCACCATCTTTCCATTTTAATTGTCTCCTTCTCTCTTTTTTGCTAATGAGACTTTAGTGACCTCTGATTAACTGGCTTGTCAAACAAAATGAGACCTTTGTTTGTAACTCTTTCTTGAAAGCGTAAACTTTGTTATCAGCTTGTTGTTGTGGATCTGCGGCAGGGGTGGAGCTTTGTCCATTTTTGGGCGCGGGGCTGTGCCCTGTGCCGTGCTGGTAGTGAGGAGGAGGTTCTTGGTGCAGAAAACTCTTAGGGACTTTGTCCACAAAGGAGAAGAAGCAGGTGCTGATGGGGACTCTATTGTGAGCTTTGCAGCTGGTTACGGCTCTGCCAGAAGCGATTGACTTGATGTGTTCTTCAGCTGAAGTGTTAAAGAAGTTGCAGAGTGGGTAATGGAGGTGTGAAGAGCTTTATACCAAAACACATCCCATCTCCTTTCCTCTCGAAGTTCTGTGCAAGCTTGATAGACTTGAAATAATAATGGACTGAGAGGGGGGATTAAGTATTTCTCCTGTATAAGAGTAGAAGTATTTCTTTCAATTTTTATTTTGTATAGAAGGACTGTCAACTGCTGTTGAAATTTTCTCAACTGTGTTTTCCTGTGTGTGCAGTGTTGATGCAGTATTAAAAACAAGCCATTCTGGTTCTGGTTGTTATTTGCTTATCTCTTTCATTGTTTCTGTGCACCTCAAAATTACTAAGTTAATTTCTGCACCCATTAGTTTGATGACTCCTGGCTGTGGTAATGCTGTTTGTGTGCATGTTTTCACTTGCCTTTCCCCTGAGAGGGATGATAAAACACCAGGAAATGTTTGAGATTCACTCAATTGAGGTTTCTGTGCTGTTTGTTACATGTAGTTAGGCTGGATTGCTGTATTCTTTGGGAAGAGAATGATTTTTCCAAAAGTAGAGTCCTTTACCAAGATGTTCCAGTTCCTGTATTCAGGCCAAGTTGTATTTGTGGTCTTTCCCAATAATTTGCTGATCTCCCATGTTGCCTTTGAAATTAGGGTAATGCTATCCCAAAGACATTGGTCAAGCCATCATATTTTTGCCATGAAATTGCTTTCCTCTTGAAGAATCTGCATAGTTGTTTCTGAAATTCACAAGGGTAAATAGCAGTTAAAAGCTGTCAAGAAGTGACCTTCACATTACATAATTTGATCACCTTTACTGTCCTACTGTCATTTGTGCTTTCAATAAATTGGCTGAAGTTATTCTTTGGGATTAGCATTTTTAAAATGTTTCTGGAAAAAAAAAAAAACAGCTTGTTTGTTCCAGTGCTCTAGAGTTTGTGGAAAATCTGTGTGCCACTACTGTAGGCAGTCCTTTACTTTTAGTGGACTTTTTAGGGGAGGTGTGTGTTTTTCCCTGCTTGTAAACACCAGTGACAGTGTTAACATATTTAACTATCTTTGAGCAGCATAAAACTGTCTGAGATGGGAAGTTGTAAAGTTAAATGTAAATATTAGTATTTCATGTGGCAGTAATGATGATAAACCAATTAACAGTGACTGTCACTTACAAAATACTGGGTCAACCTTGGATGCTTTAGTGGTTGTTTGATTATGTGACAGGCAATAATCATGCTGGAATAATAAATACATTTAATGATTTTTTTTTCATTTTTGAGTGAATTGATGGTTTTATCTTTTCCATGGTGAATGTGTCTGAATTTTATAGGTAGTCACTCACTCACTTTGCTTCCTTCCTGTAGATTTGTGTAGAATTTGATGATGAATCATGGGAAAAGAGAAGATGGATAGAAGTCTACAGCCGGATGATGATAGCATTCCTGGTGGAGCAAAAGCTGGTGCTGGCTGAAAGAAAAACCCAGTCCATGCCTCCTGTCCAGTGGCCTGCAATGGCAAGTACACTCTTGGCTTGAGTCACTCTGGTTGTGCAGTTGCACCTTCAGGGGACAGTGTTGTCAGCAGTGTGAACTCCTCCAGTGCAGCCTCACTCCTGGGTGTCTTGGGAAGGGAGAAAATCTCTTTGTGCAGCTCAAGCTGACAGAGCTCATCAGCATTTGAAGTTGGTGGACACAAGGATGTGTTTTTATGACTTCACTTCTCTCTCAAACCCCTGTTCTCTACATTGTTAATTCATTCTCCCTCTAGTCTCATGTTTTATTTCTTCTTCCATGAAACTCCTTTTAAGAATAGAGAAAAAATGTGTAAATGATAGGTTTCTAAGGATAGCCTGTGTTTTTAAGTTTTTGACTCTGCCTCAAGTTAATGCTATGTTAATTCTTGATCCTGAGACAAAAATAATTCAAGTTACTCTTATGTGATGCCTGCCTGGCACGAATGATTTGTGAGATTTAGATTTTCTGCATACAAAAAGCTGAGCTGTACTGTACAAGGAGAGAACTAAGCTTTCTGTACCTGCCATGCATGGCTGAATAGGCAAATTAGCCAGGGGAGGTGAGCAGGGAACATTTCTTAATGTATTCAGCCAGTATAGTTGTACTTGACTACTTTGGATATTGCTGCTCAAGAAAGTAGTGAGATAAGTGAAAATGCAAACATGTAAACTTGCTGAACATGAATTATGCTGCAGCTGTAGTCTGTGTTTTAACACTATTAACATTGCTAGGTATAAAGTGTACATTGTAATTTATATTGCTGCATTTTAGTTGGCCTTTCTTAAGCAAAGCCAATCTAAGCAGATACTTATTGAAAGTAGGGCCCAATAGAATGGGAGAGGAAGTGGAAATATAAATCCTTTTTTTTTATTTCCTAGACTTTGCATTAATATCAGCAGTTCCTCTGGTAGATTTTGCTGACAGCTTATTCTGAAAACCTTTGTATTTAAACTTGGCTGTTGTCCATTTCCATGTATCTGAATAGTTCTTACTGGATACTTGTCTTCAGTTTTGATATAAGGTTTTCCTCCTGAAGTGTTTGATGTGTCAGTTCATGCAGGGTACATGTTTCAAAGCTTATTTAGCAAAGGAAGATGTAGGATCAAATGTAGGCCAGTCCTGGATCTTCCCTTGGCAAAAAAAGACTTTCTCCCTTTATCATCACACAGGGCAAGAAAGCAGAGGTCACAAAAGAGGTGTGTGGATTAATTTATTTGAAACTTGATCACAACTTAGTGGTTCAAGTGTATGGGAGAGTGTGTTTCTGACAAATGGAGTAGCTTTGTAGAACTCTTGTAATGCCCATTTGCTCCTGTAGAGACTCTTGTCCCTCTGCCAGTACTGTCCTAACTGAGGTGAAGACAAGAAATGGTGTCTGTTTGGTTTTTTGGAGGACTGATCAACAAAAGGCTTTCTCCTATCAGAATGATTTCCCTTTTTTAAATGGGGCACAATTACACCTTCCAGGTAGGGAGGAGTTACTCTTGCCACTTCTATTGTTCCAGGCTCCTGGTGCCTGTCCTCTCAGACCTGTTACTGTCACTAGACAAAATTCAATTTCGAGCACACTAGGAAGTGTTCAAAAGCTTTTAAAGGAAATTTTTGTTTCTCATCTGTTCTTATAGCTTTTGGTATACCTGAACACAACTTCATCATTGCACTGCAGTGTTAAAACAACTATGAGGCTGTTCAGATTATCACATGTGCCTAAATAAAGGTTTCAGGGTTGAACAAGTTTTGAGAACTTTTAATATAAACTATGCTGCAGACATTCATTGATTTGCTAGCTATTTCCTCAGTCTGCCATAAAGGGGTTTATTAGTAATATATCTGCAATTAGAATTAATACATTAATAATTTTTTCATGTGGACATGAATGATTAATTGCTAATGATGGCCATCTGCACTGAATTCCTAATTCATGCTGATATAGGAAATTAATTTCAAGTGGAGCCCAGTAACTTTCATTAGGTGTATATTAGAAGTTTTATTGAAAACTAGCTTTCTTTTCAAGAGTTGCATGTGGATGTGGTCACTTAACAGAGAAATAGAAGCAGAATTAAAGTAGTTGTTTAAATGCAGATGATGAATGATGAGATCTTCTTATTCTGTTTCTGAGAACTTGTTTATTACTTATTTTAGACCTACAAGTCCTTGGTGGACAAAGCTGGAATGGGATCACTGGTTTCAGTGCGCTACCTGGGTGAAGAGAAATGTGTTTTCCTTTCTAAAGACCTCCTGACACCCATCCAGGTAACCTTGACTGGCACTGTGGAGATGAAAGATGAATCTCTTACCTTGATATTTAGGATGCATCAGGGTAATGTAATTGAAATGCAAACTTCAGATGGGTAAAAACTTGTAGTAGGTGTTTACTTCTGTAACTCATAATTACCAGTTCTGAATGTAATGTGTCTGATTAAAAGCACTCTGGAGCTGATTCAGGACAGGGTCACTTAAGAGAGCTGGAGGAGGGAGTGTGCTAGGACAGTTATTCACCTCAAAATCATGTTGATTTTGGGGATAACCTGGAGTAGTTTCTTCTTTTGAGCATGAGCTTTGTGCAAGGAGTTGCAGGAATGTCTGGCTTAATTCTTGCTATTTAACAGAAGTATATCACTGCTATTCCTAAACAAATGAGGGATTGGGCAGAATGTAAATAAGATAGTTGAATTATTGAGCAGAGGAAAGTTTGTTAGTGAGAATTAGGTACAGGTAGGTTGAAACTATTGTCCCTGGGCAGGTGTTTGGAAGAATAGTATCTGCTAAAGATAAAGGATTTAACATTTTTAGGAAATTAGTCTCAAGACCTGTAAACAATCTGAAATAAAAGTAGTAATGGTTGTCCTATTTTGAGACTGCAGGTAGTGCCATCATTAATGCTCTACTTTGACTTCTTAACAGTCAGCAAATACAAAAGTTCTTTAGAGACACTGACAAGAGAGTCACTAAAAGCCAAATTTGAGTTGTAGATAGTTGTCTTGCTTATGTTGGCTCAACAGCTGGGTCGAGATCTCTTTATGCAGAAGCCTTATCTCAGCAGTGCAGTGGAAAAGATTGCTTTACTGCCATCTTGAATAACAGTTTATTGACTTCTGGTTCTTCAGTCTTCTGCCTCTTACAAGTATCAGAGCAGTGCCTGGGACAAAAAGATAAAACCCAACCTCAAACCCTTTTTTTATTTGCACTCTTTGAGCCTTGGGTGAAAACTTGCTGTGGCCTTTCCATTTCAGAATCAATTCTCATTCTAGAATTCAAGAGGAAAAAGTAATACACATCCATTATGCTGAAGAATTATGAATAATTTAGATGTAGCTGACTCTGTTTTCATTCATATAAACATTTTATAATGGTATCTTGATATGGACTGGATCCTGACATTATCATAAATAGAAACAGAAAATATTTTCATTTGTGTCTGCTCAGGACAAATATGCTGCTGCTTCTGAGAACTTAATCCTAAGTTAAGAATGGACAGTTCAATTAAACTTATTGCTCATTAGCAGTGTAGTACTACAAAGCTGGGTTATTTTCAGAACAATATTAAAGTAGACCTGGAGAACTCTCTTCTAGACCTGAGAGACTCAGATTCAGTCTCTCTTGTTGTGAGTTAGTGATAAGAAATGATCTGCCTCCAGTCCAGTGTTGTAGAACTGATGGGGAACAGATTAATGAGAACTGGATTTGTATGGATTGCTGCCATCTTGTTTTTAAATATTGTGGGATTTTGTTAAAAGTATTATCCTGAATGCAAACTTGTGTTCTTTTTTTCCTGAAATAGGATGTGGACAGTTCCAGGCTTTCTCTTAAAGATGATCAAAATGTAAATGAAGAAATTCAGGCTCTGGTTAAGAAACACCTTGATGAGACACGCTTGGTCCAAGGTACAAGCATAGTGTGGAGCAGAAAACTGGCAGTAAATGCCCAAGTCCAAAGGGAATTCCTTGCAGTGTTGGTTTAATTAATGGGTAATCTGTTCCAGTGGAAAAAAGCTTTTTAAAAATACTGATCTTGCTCTCACAGCTGTGCTGCAAAATGTGAAGGATTGTAGATGTTTAAGTTTCAAGTGTGAGTATGTAATTTAGGCACATATAGATGGCCTGGTACTTGTGAAATAGATCAAACTTGTAGCAATTCTCAAAAATTTTGAGTTGTTTATTGTTTCAAGTAACCTGATTGTTTTCCAATTGTTGCTTGTTTATGAAAATTTCCATGGTATTGTATAGAGGCTTCCTTTCTTAGTCAAATTTAAAATCATTTGTTTTGTTTGCCAGCTTTAAATTCTTAATTACTGGGTTCATACCAACATATTTGTTATGTGCTTGCAGGGAGTGACCTTTTTGAAAAGGCAAATATTGCATCTTACAGTTCTCATTTCCCATACTGTAAGGACAGGAACAATTAATTTTGATAACTGTGGTCATATTCATGCCTTCTTTGTCTTAAGCTCTTCTTTTTTTCCAATTTTGTAGGTGGCAAAAATATCATTGGTTCAAAAATTAGGATTTATAGCCTGGACCCTTCTACTCAGTGGTTCACAGCAGTTGTTGTCAATGGCAATCCAGCTACAAGAACTCTAGAAGTCAACTGTCAGGAGGTAGGAACCAGTTGTAGTGGTTTACAAGTGAATATGGGGAATAAGTGCAAATTTTATTTATGTCTCCACCAACACCATTTTTATTTCTGTCTTTACTGTAATCTTTAAACATGGATGTCAGTGTAGTGCAGAACAATATAACTCAAAGTGTTTCCTTATGCTGCTGGTGGATTATTAAATAAATGTCCTATGAAAAATGAGGGAATTTTTATTCTGAGTGAAGCAAACATGATCTTGGTTTGTTTGTTCTCTGTGCTGTGCAGACAGCACAAGTTTGTGTTCTCAAGCACCAGTTCTTTGTTTTTATGCAGACACTGTCACATGGTATATTGTTAAGTTCAGCTTGGTATTCAGACAACCTAGAAGTTAAGTGTCTAAGCTTAGTCCATACCACATCTAAGATACATATATATATATATTCAAATAGAATTTCACCTTTCTAAATGGCTGCATCTGTGTTTCCTGTCTTTTTCAAGATTCCAGCTTTAAAGACTCTTGATCCAGAGTTAATTCATGTTGAAATCATATATGACAACAATGGAAAATGTGGTAAGACCTATTACTTTTTGTCCTTCAAACACTAAGTAGGTTATTTGTGATAGGCTAATATTGATCACCTTCTCTTCCAGATAAATCAAAAAGAATTGGGGGTGTGAAAAGGAAGTCATCTGACAGCAGTGGAAGTGTGGATACTAAACACACAAAATCTTCTCCTGAGGTAATGGCTTGCTCTGTTATATATGGCTGTTACATAATGATTATGTCACTTCTCAAAACATCTTAAATAAGGATTAGGTTGGAAAGAAGAATGATAAATATAATCCCTTGGAGGGTGTGTTGAGTTCTTTCAAGCTTGTCTGGGCATGAAGTGAGCATCTTGCCTTGTGATAATTGGAGCAAAAGCTGCTAAGCCTTGAGTGTTGGTGGGTTTTTGGGGTTCTTGTGTGTTCAATTTTTGTTTGTTTGGGATGTTTTTACTATGCTCTTTGCCTCCTCCTTCTGCTTAAGAGTTGGTCTGCCTGGTCATGTATTCTTGCAGTGAGAGAAAACACAAAGGAGTTCTGAAGTTTATAACCTTTGCTTTTCATGTTCTTTCTTGAATTATTTTGTACTTGAACCCAAAATCTTCAGCTGCCCTTGGATGCTTTGAGGATTCAAGCTGCAGAAGCAGCAGTTTAAGGTTGTTTCAGTACAGAAAGGGGGTGTGACTTTTCTAGTACTCTCATATCTACTTTCATTTCTTTTGTGAGTGACCTGCCAGATATCACTGAGAGATAAGTAAACTCTTAAAGGTCCAAAGACAGTCTGGGTAACTTAAGTGTAGAAATGCAAATGAAAAATCATGGCTTGGCTGAAGAAAATTTGCCCTGTAGTTTTGCCCCAGTGTTTCAGCCCAAAACCTGCATTTTAGGCAGAAGAAGCCAGTCCTCAGGAAGCTCTGGAATGGGAGGGAGGGGGTTGTGTTCCTTCTGTGCAGTCAGTCCTGTGTAGAGTCAGCTGTGCAGATCTGGCTAAGGGCTGGATATAAGTCCATAGCAATCTTAACAACCTCACAAAGAACCAGCATGAGGTACCAAGCACAGGGTGAGATGCCTCAATGAAGAGAGTGTCCTGTCCTGTATTTACTGCTGAGGAAGAGTGTGCAGCAAGGCAGCATGGAGGAGCAAAGAATTGCAGTCTTATGTTTCCACAGCTTGAGATTGGGTACCTTTAACAGCTTTTGGTGCTCAGTTTGCCTTTCTTCAGTTTTCTGCATAATTCTGCCATTGAAGAGCCTACTTGACACACACAAAGCTGGGCTGTATTTCACATTCCAAATGCCCTGATGAAGAATTGCCATGATCTGAATTCATAACTTGCTTTACCATAGTTTTTCTTTAAAGTAGTGAAGTTATTTGCTTCTTATTTTCCAGTCTGCCTTCCTTCAAAGGACTGGATAGTTTTTCACTTTTGCACTCTTTGGGAAATGCCTTGCAACCATTTTTTCAAAGTGGCTACAGTGAGTGTGCTTTCTAGTAAGGAAACCAGAAGCTATTTGTTACTCTGATTTTGGTGGATGTGAGTATGTGGGAGTGATTAGCTGAAGCCATATTTTTTGTTAATAAGTATGTGAGAGTACTGATTTCTTGTGTGGGGTTAATTGTCTGCAGCATTTTTCTGAGAGCTTCACTTGGTGCCTGACAGCTGTGTAATACCAAAGCAAAAAGGAAATATTTTGGAGCTGATGCTAATGAGCCTGTAGTGTAACTTCCCAGAAGTAAGTGGAACATGTGGGAGTAAAATATGGATGTGGAGCTGGGGAAGGACCCCCACAGAAAAGCTACTGTTCTAAAGACACTTGCTAATTTGGTAGGCCTGTTGTATTTCTAAATGAATTACAGATTTCTTAGGACTGTGATTTAATCAGTGGAGGATTTCTGTACTTAACACTTTCTAGAATTCTGGCAAAAGATTTTCTTGATACAAGAAAGTTCACATCTAGACCTTTGGTAATGCTGTCAGACTTTACATTTGATTTCTCTGAATTTTCAGCTGAGCTCAGAAATCTGCCAATTACTGCATTTACTTTAGAAACATTGTTGCACTGGCAGTTACAAAGAGCAGAACTTTCGGTCTTCCTTTCCACTTGCTTAATACACTTCCCTCAAAAAGTTTGTTGTTAACTGGGAGGAAATGAATTAACATGAACAATCTTTCGTGGAACCTGTAAGGTTTAAAAGGTCGCTTTAAAGTCTTTCCACCTCATGAACTGAGTGACTCTTTAATTTGGTTTGTTAAACATGGTAGGAAGAGTATTAATATATTTTTCCTTTCAGGCTGAACCCTGCAAAGCCATAATTTGTTATCCTGAATTTTCCTAACTGTTAAAATCTCCCTTGCAGGTTTCTCCCAGTCAGGGACACGTGCAGTCAGTACCAACTGTGCTGGGTGAAGCACTGCTGGGATGTACTCCTGCAAATAAAGACCAAAGGCACCCAGGCCTGCCCCTGCCAGCCAACTCACCACCCAACCTTGGTGCAGAAACTCCTCAGGGGTAAGGAAGCAGTTTTATGCTTATACAGACATTTTACCTCCAAAAAGAATTCTGATTCTTAGCATAGTGAACTCTGAGGTAATTTTAAAGAGCTGTAGTAAGTATTCTTCTGTAATACCAGCATAGGAAAGTGTTAGATTTGCTTGTCCTGGATATATAATTTACTTCCTAATGCCATGTTCTTACTTACCTTTAAGGAAGTGGCCCTTCAATGTCCCAGGCTAGTGTCACTGTTTCATTGTACCCATCTGTAAAAGGATACACGGGTGTGGTGCCTGCTTTGTCAAATGCATTCCTTCCCTGCCCCCCAGAAAACCCCAACATGTTCAGGCAGGTGTCTGCTTTCTTGCAAATCAACTATGGGTCCTCAGTTATAGTTCTGTTGAATACCAGTGCCTTTGAACTTTTGTTACCCCCAGTTCTGTCACAAAATTGATGTAATAGTAAAAATAGTGTGGCAGGAAAACCCACATTTGAAGTGCTTACAGGGGTTTTTCTGTTACTTTTGTCTCTCTCACATGCTGAATGTGGAAAATAAGATTTTTTAAAAGGTTTTTTAGTGAGAGAGGTTTTAGAGTCTCCAGCATACTGAGTTGTGCTGCGAGTCAGAAGTTCCTTGAGAATCTTGCCACAGACATGCAAATGAAATGCATTTGGTTATTCAGCAGTTGCATGGACAAAATGAGAAAGCAACTATTTATTTGTGAGAGAAGGAAGTGGAGTAGCAGCAATACCCAAATTTTTGTGTGTGCCTACATGGGTGTAGAGTTTTATTGTTCTAACTCTTATAAAAAAAATCAAGCAGAGATAAAACACCTGAAAAAGACGAACCTTTTTAGCCTCACACAAAATTTAAAATACTTCTATGTTGCAACTAAAAGCATGTAATTAAATAGCTAAATTTCTCCTTTCAAGCTTTGTGTGGCTAGATTGAGCAGATGATGCTCTGATTTGTGTGACATGTTTGTGGTTTTTTTCCTAATTATTGCATGTTGTGTTTCAGCACATGTAGACGAAGCTTACCAGAAACTCATCCTTCCTGTCTTAATACTGGAGTTAAACCATTGACAGAAGAGCTGACAGCCTTTCCTAAAGTGGGGTTTATGTCTAAAGAACAAACACAAAATCCTAGTGATCAAAATGGTAAATATATCTCTTTGAAAGCCTCAAGATCTTCATCTTTGGCTGATTCAGCTAATGAGAAGGGAACCAACCTGAAGAATATTAATGAACCTTTTATGAAGGCCACAACAAACTTTCCCAAGGAATGCATTTCCATAAAACAGTTGCAGCATCCCAACCCTTCCATAGCAATACCCAGAGGCAGTGGCTCTGTTGAACTGCAGCGAACTTTAGATTGCAGACCCTCAACCTCAGATGCTCATCTTCTGTCCTTCAGTGAGTGTGGGGTTAAATCACAAAGCAGCTGCAACAGCCACAGCAGCCACAAAGGAAACAAGATTGATGAACTTGCAGACATGGAGTTTTTTATTAGAAGAAATTCAAATGAGATTCTTTGTGACAAAAGTGAAAGTGAAAGCTTTTGGACTGGAAGTGCCAAGGTCCAGGATAATAGTAAGTGTTCCTAAAATTTCCTGTCATTTGAAAGTCCTTGTAATTTCTAACTACTTAGAAGTAGGTAATGTGTTACATATGTTAAATTAGTAATTTAAGTTGTGTGAGTAAATCAGGAATTTGAGTCATTTGTATGTTCTTTTAAGACAGAAATGCAACAAACTGGAGAAACGCTTTTTCCTGATAAAGGAAAAGGACTAACCATTAATTTTTAGAAATGAGTTGTTACAAAATATATGCAATAACAGAATGGTAAAACAGGTCACAAAATCAAGGTTCTTTTGTAATACAGATGCTGATGGCACAATTAGACTACCTTTTAGCAATAGTCCTAAATTTTACAAACATGGTTAGAGATGGAAGTTGTCCTCAACAAAGCTCTGTTCAAGAGGGGCATTCATTTAAAAACTGTCACGAGTGCAAAACAGACAAAAACCCACCTACTGCCACCAAAAATTAAAACTCACTCAGCCCCAAAACCACCCATCTTGTTCCTCTTTTCCATTTAGTGAGCTCTTCAGGTTTTCACATGGGACAGGAGGGGAAAGGCTGTGGTTGTTTAGGGAGCTGGACTCCTGGTGTCATGTGTCCTGCTATGCATCAGGTGGTGTTGCTGATTGTTCAGGATTCTGGGAATCCCTCTACATACCCTCCTCTTTCTTTTTTTCTATCTTCTGTTGCTTGGTCTTGGATTACCATGTGCTATTCCATAATTAGCATGGATACACAGCCAGCCAAGCAGTCACTGTTGTGTCCCCTGCAAGGCCTCACTGGCAATGTAGGAGGAAGGGAAATGTTTGGCATCTGTTACAGTAAGATGCTGAAAGCTGTTGCATCATAAGGGGGAAAACAGGACTGAGAAATGGCCAGGTTGTACTCTGTCCCCATTTCTTGTGAAATATGGTTGCTGCATGCCCTCTTCTGCTCAGGGCTGCAACTCTGGCTGAAGAACTTCCTTTAAAAGCAGATGTTCTTTTAAAAGGTTCCTCTGTGAAAAAGTGAAAGGAGCTCTCAAACTCAGGTCCGCAGACTGTGTGACTCCACTGGAAGTGCAGCTTGAGACAGTTCCTGCTGACTGGGGAACAGGTTTCTGCCAACTGCAAATATTTTTAGCATAACTTAGTTTCAGTGTAATGGGAAACTTACAGGAAAAGTTGATGTGGATCTTTCACTGAAATACATTTGCTGGCGCTTCCGTGAGAAAAACGGAGACTTTTCTAATCCTGGCTGCTCTTCCCTGCAGTAATTGTTCGCAAGTCCATTTTGTCTGATGCTGCTAAAGTGAAGAAGCTGCAGCAGAGTGGGGAGGCCTTTGTGCAGGATGGCTCCTGCAATAACATCGCCCCTCACCTGCACAAGTGCCGGGAGTGCCGCCTGGACAGCTACCGCAAGAACAAGGAGCAGAGAGACTCCACTGTCTTCTGCCGCTTCTTCCACTTCAGGAGGTGAGAACCATTCAGAGAAACACCTTAAGGAATCCCTTAAATGTGAAAGGTTAAAAAAAACCCAGTTATTTGGCCAGAGTAGTCTCATGGAGGTCTCTGTTTCAAAGCTATTTAATGCTGGTGTGTAGGTATAAGACCAATATACCCAACTTATGCGTGGCTGCCTATGGTTTTTTAGCCCTTAGAAATTATACAACTGCTTCATTTGAGCAGAAAATATTTTGGCAGGACTTAGAGCTCTTTATTTTGCTGTTCTGGGCTGAGTGCCAGTAGGATAACATGAGTTTAGTTTGAGTGCTACAGCTCAGTAGAATTGGAGATACTAATGAGAGAGTAGATTCCATGCAAGTTTCCCAAAGTTTAGTGGTTGGACACCTGAAATGTTAACCATGAACCCACAGCTATGGAAGAGTTGCAGTAAGTGGCTGTGGGCTTTCAGCTGGGGGTGTTTAAGCTTGTCATGGAAATGTTTAATCTGTGCACCCACTGGAATTCGGTTGTGTTGCTAAACATTTTTAAAAATACAGATGTGTTACTAATCTGTTATTTATCCTCAGATTAGAGATTTTACTAAAGTAAATCTTTGTATAATCTGATGTGAGACCAAAGTAACAGCAGAGTATGCTAATTCATCCTCTCAGAGTAACAATCCAGACTTGCAGTGCAGTTCAAATCAGCTGATTCCTTTGGTTTAGAGGTTGAAACTGATGGAACTATCCCTTTTTATTGAATGTGAAATCTGCAAGGCATTTGTCTGATGACAGCAGCTGCCAGCACATGTTCTCATGGCACACCTAACACTACAATGAGCTCACATTGTCATCAGAAGTCACCTTCCTTGTTCAGCATTTAGTAAAAAGGTTCCTGAGCAGAAGTCTTCATGTTTTCCATTTAAGACACTACTAACAATATAGATCTCATTCTTTCCACCTACTCAGAATCACTCAAGTAATATATCTTACTGAAATGTTCCTTGATGCTTTTTGACAGCTGCTTCCAAATGAATTGCTACTGAAATATAGTCTATATTTAAAGCATTCTAACTTCTCTTGAGAGTTGTATGTAGTTCTAGACAAAATTATTGCTGTTGCCATCTCTAGATGTGGCCTTAATGCCAGTGCATTTTAAAAATTGTAAACCCGATTTGGTTTTATGTGAACAAAGAACCACTTGTAAGGTAGATTTCCTAAACTAAAAACCTGAATGTTTTCAGTCTTTTTTTTCTTTAAAACAAGTAGTGCATTGAACATGCTTAATGCTAGTGACCAGTATGTTTACCCATGTCTTTTGTAACCTTTGAGTAAATTCAGTGGCATAGAGTACACACACTTGCAACTCAAGCATTGACTGATTGGAATGAATTTAAACCAGTACAGCATTTGAGGTGATGAGGGCTTTTTCTCCTTTTCCCCCTTTTTCATCAGGCTGCAGTTCAATAAACATGGAATCCTGCGTGAGGAAGGTTTCTTAACTCCAAATAAGTACGACCCTGAGGCTATTAGCCTGTGGCTACCTTTATCCAAAAATGTTGTGGGCCTAGATCTGGACACAGCAAAGTACATCCTTGCCAACATTGGAGACCACTTCTGCCAGCTGGTGATATCTGAAAAGGAAGTCATGTCAACGATTGAACCACACAGTAAGATCAACTTCTATTGGAATCATCTGTGTTTTCACAGCTTTATGTGAAGCTTTAAGCTTCTGTGTGAAAATTAGTTGTGTATATTTGGAAATATCATTTAAGACTTGAGTGTCTCTCTCTTTTCAGAGAGGGAATGGTTAAGAGCCACTGTGAGCTAGTGTCAACTCTTTGTTCCTCACAGGGAGGGGGAAAGGGAAGGGTAATTCCACCCTTCTTTGTCAGAAGTTCTCAATTTATCAAATTACTTTTCCTGTTACAAAGTGTAAAAAAAAATCAGTAAACTAGGTAGCTGACAACAAAATCTATTCTTGGCATGAAAATAAAATAAAGATTTTACTTTGCACAGGTTCTGTTATATTGCTTTAGTACTATTTTATTGTCACTGCATCATGGATCTAATGCTGTCTGTCAGTAAAAGAGAGATTTTTTTTTTTCCTCTCCCTGCAAGTTTCCAGTAGCACTTTTAGAAGTGATTGTGTGCAGCCCTGCTGGGTATAGACCAGAGAGGTGCTGGTGGTGGGGTATCTGACTGGGGAGATTAATCAGTGTAGACAGGGCAAACTTAGCACCCCCAAACACAGGGGTGTGGCCACATGAAAATATTTCTGTAGCAAATGTGAGCAGACAAATGGGGAAGTCTGCAACCTTGCATAATCACTTCTTGGAGCAGAATGACTCCTAAAACTGTATTTGTTTTCTGGATTTTAAGTGCATGACCAGGGTACAGCACACTTTAGGAGATTGCCACTGTCTGCTCTGTTTGTGGAGTGTTGACATTAGATAAAGATCCTCTCAGTTTGGCAGTCACTCCTCTGTTCTGAAAGAAGAAAAAAAGCTGAACAAGCTTGAATGCCCTTCAGAAATGGGGGGAAGACTTGAGATATTCCAGAGATACTTGCTGTGGGGCCTTACCTTGGGCTGCTTGGAATCTGCAGGCTTTGCTCTTCTCTTGACCTGCAATATGGTCAGGCCTGTGGAACCAAATTATCTGTAGCCAGAGTAAGATGTATAGAATGGAATACAGAAACACTCTTGGGAAGGTGAAGCTTTGGGTGAATTAATGAAACAAAGGGGAGGTTTCTTAATAGCAGAGGATGCATCTGTTGGCATAGCTACCAGAAACATCCTCTGCATAAAAAACACAGATGTGTGAGTTGTGGAATTGGCTTGAAAGGAGCAAAATCTCATTAATTCATCTTTGATTTTATTGTCCTGACTAGTGAGAGTAAGGGAACTTGCTTTCATTAGTAGGGAGGTTATTTTGAATGCCCTGGGCAGGAAAGAAGTAATTTACAGTCTGAATATATGGTGTTCTTTGAGCAGTACAGTGAGAGAGTGCTCAGTCAGCACAGGAAAAAGGGAGATTCTTCTGCCACCATGACTTTTGAAGTTATGGTAAATTTAAATGTATTATCCCTGAGAAGTAAAAGATTGACTAGTGTTGAAAGAACAGCTTGTTAGGTCACGTTGTTCCTTGGCCGCCAAATGCCAAAAGGAAACAGGATCAAACTACAGAGAGGAACCAAAAAAATAGGAGCAGTAGAAAGAGAGAAGACTCAGAAAAGTTAGGAAATGGCATTCAAAGATAAGAAAAAACCTTCATCCTGTTTGGGGGAAATTGGAGAGTTGACCTAGAAAATGATAAATATAGTGCATGTTTTTAAAAAGCAGAGAAGAATGGAGCTGGTGATATTTAGACCTATGTCTCTTGGAAGAATTCTGAAGCAAGTAGTCAAACAATTTTTACCTCCTACTTAAGAACAAATTGTGCTAAGCTATTCCAGTGTTGTTCCATACATAGTCAATGGGCATTATTCAGAACAAGAGCAACAGATGTCTTGGATGCTGGTATGGTTTTTTTAGCATGCATTAGGACATGGTCTCTCATAACTTGCTTTTAAAATTAAGAAACATTGTGGGCAGGAAAGTTTCAGAGAAGTTAGAAGTGTAGAAGGAAGTAGGAGGAGGCAGGTGTGTGCTTTTTGTCTAGTCTAGTTTTCTAGCTGACAACATAAGGAAGTGGAGATGAGGCTAAAATAATTCTTGCATAATCACAGATTCACAGAAAAATCATACAGCCCTGGAAGGGCTTTTAATTTTTTTGCAAGATACTGTCAATGTTTGGGATGTTTTGAGTGAACTGAAGAAGTGGCTTGGGATGAGGAAAGGGGAATATAGTGGGTATATAGGAAACCTGAACAGCAGTAGTCAGTGCTTCAGAGAGGAAAATCTACCGTTCTGAGAAGGTCAGAGAAACACATAAGACCTCCCAAAAGGAAGACAGCTACTTGCCCACTATGCTGCTGAATAGAGGACAAGGATAAGCTGGTTGTGGCAAGCTACACATTAAGTTTAGCTTGCCAGCAGTACCTGAATTTATTTCCTGGAGTAGCTGTGGTATTTCCACTTAGGAGAATGTCAGGCATGTGCTTGTTAACTTGGACAGACACATGTTAGGAATAAAAGCTGTGGTTGGTGCTGCACAGGAGGAAGCAAACTGATCTCAATTGCTTGGACTGTTGTGTAACAGCAAAAGCATTTTTTGGAGTCCCAATACAAGTCTGAGTCATATCACTGTAGTAGTAAAAGAGAGATAGTTAACATGCTGGAATTTGTTGTTAACATACTGGATTTGTTGGCACTAACGCTTTGGCTGTCCCGTTGTTCCTGCAGGGCAGGTGGCCTGGAAGCGCGCGGTGCGCGGCGTTCGCGAGATGTGCGACGTCTGTGACACCACGATCTTCAACCTGCACTGGGTCTGCTCCAAGTGTGGCTTTGGGGTGTGTGTGGATTGCTACAGGATGAGGAAAAAAAGCTCACATGAAGGTGGGAGTGCTTATTGCTGCCTGAAACAAAGGGGGAAGAGGGGAAATAAAAGTCGTAAAATAAAAGTAAAAATACCAGTTGGTATTGGACTTGGAAGTCAATGACAGTCTTAAACGAGCCCAAAAAACCCCTTCCCAGTCAAAAGGACATGTTGTAGACCTGTGGTTGGATGTATCAATAATAGTAAAATATGTGGCTTTCCAGAGCAGTAACAAAAAAATGTAATGGTTTTGTTCTACAGATGATGAATCGGATACTTTCTCCTGGTTTAAATGTGTGAAGGGGCAGGTGCATGAACCAGAGAATCTAATGCCTACACAAATAATTCCTGGAAAAGGTATTGGAAATATTTGATTAACATAAAAATGTGCTGTAGGATTTTGCTGTCTTTTGTGTGTTGTTGATATTATACTGGTGAGGTTTGATTTTAGTAGTAAAGTTAGCAAAAGCTTAAAATTCATTATCCAAAGGCAGGAATTGCATGTGTTTAATAGTATTTTATTTGATCTTTACAAAGAATAGCTAAACTTCTTGTTTAATGATGAACGGTATTCACATGTTATTGTTTGTCTGCACAACATAAACAATTTCCTAAAAGGTCTTGGTGACTGCTGGATGTTATTACATGTGAGCTCATATGTGGTTCTCTCCCTTCAGCTCTCTATGATGTTGGTGACATCGTTCACTCCGTAAGAACAAAATGGGGAATTAAGGCAAATTGTCCTTGTGCAAATAAGCAGTTCAAAGCACTATCAAAGCCAGCTCTAAAGGAGGATTCAAAACAGGTATTGTTATTGCCTCTGTGTCTGTGCAGTTAAGTTTGTGTCAGTCTATTGCATGTTCTTGAGGCCACTGCTAATTTGACTTTGTAGGTTGCCAGCCCTGACCTCTGTGACAACCCCACCACAAACGAGCAACTTGTATTCACTGTTCATCTTCATGGTTCAGCTCTTTTAAGTTTTTGGGGAAATCTCATTGTGTCCCTTTGAGACTAAGGCCTCAGTAGTTGACCTGTCCTTGAAAAAGGCTCAGTGAGGATTTTTAGAGCAAAAATGGGATTAGATTGAGAGATCCCTTAAGAGAAGAAAATGAAGAACAGATGAATGGGACTGGTTGTGAAGTGTAGGCTATTGTCCTGGAGATACTCTTTTAGATGCTGCATGCATTGTAAGTGAGGTGGAAGAGAACTGGGATTCATAGAAGAACTAAATACAAAAAAAAAATTGAGATTTAGAAGAGTGCAGAGAATCACTGATTTCTCTGGCAATCTGGTAGGTTTGCTTCTCTGTATTATAAAAAACCAAAACAAAGGAAACCCCACAAGATACATATATTTATAAATGGATGTAGTATTTTTTTGCTTTTGAAAACAGAGCACAAATTAATAGCATAGTTTGGAAGTATCTCACAAGAAATGGGGTGAATGAAGTGATTTTAATTTTGTTAGATGCTTATTCATAGCCTTATTTTGAAAATAAATGCTACCTTAAGTGTAAGAGGCAGGTTGGGCTTGATTTTGGTGTAAGTAATGAGCAAAAGAGACAAAAAAATATTTCAGTTGTTAAAAGTGTGGAAGATATTTCTGTGAATCAAAAGTTAGCATTCAGCTGACTTGGCTTCTGTCTTCTGAGTCAGGGTTTCCTGTGATTCGGGACAAAGGGCTGCATTAAATTTATCTACACATCTTTATAGAATTAGTTACTGCAGTGGTTGTGTGAAGATAAGCTCATTAAAGGTTGAAGCATTTTGTATTATGTCATGTTTAGAATCCTTGCCAAGCACCAGCAGTCAGTGAGAGATGAAGTAGAGAATGTAATGATAGGCAGACAAAAGAGTAGAATAATTTCTTAGCTGAAAATTGTTTGAGCAGAGAGAAGAAATGGCACCAATCACACAGGAATCCCAGGGCAAAGCTGTGTTTTGGTTAGTCTTTTCCTAAAACCTCCAAATGACCAGATAAACCAGCTGCAAAGGAGATGGACAGTCCAATGCTTGGATTGTGCTGGCCAGGCCAGTGCTGCACTCAAGCAGGTGTAGCTCAGACCTGGCAGGTGAGTGCATGTTTGCTGCTACCTTAAGAGAAAAATTTAAGAATGCTCCATATCTGTTTTAGTCCTCTGAACTGGAGCTCCAGCTTAGCCCTGGCCTGAGATTCAGCTATGACTAGAAATGTGAGAACTGCTGTTAAAACTGCACTTGGTTCCCAAAGCAATCCCAGAAAATGCACCTGGGAAACTTGGCTCTCTGTGCTTGTCTTGAGGGGTGATGGACTCTGGCAGTTCCTAAATTCAGGAGATCCCAAATCCTGCTGAGCTGCCATCTCCTGATGCTGAGCTGCCATCTCCTGATCCTGAGCTGCAATGCTGACCTCTTGTGGAGATGACATGTTTTGAAGGGCCAAACCGTTTTACTGTTCAAAGGATGAGTTTGCACATGTTATTGCTTGTATTCCCTTTGTGTAGAGTGTGTTTGTGTCTAAACAAGTTATTGCTTTGCTTTTTCAGCACTTGGCATCCGGGGACAGGCCTGGCCTTCAACACAACAGTTTTGTCCTGAGCCCACAAGTCACTACACACGATCCCCCTCTAAAGTCAGCACTTGGAAGCAAACAAACTGCTTCTGTAAATACTTCTCCCTCATTAAATTGGTTTTCAAACCTAACAAGTGGAAACGTGAATAAAGAAAACAAAGGTATGTGCAGAACCAGTGGAGAGTAAACCCTTTGTGGCTGTTTGTCAGAAGAATATGGGTCAGACCCAGCAATATCTTGTGCTGAAAGTGATGTCATCTGTCTGCTGGGATGAGTGTTCAGTGGCTTGCAGTAAAGCCTGGTAGAGTTTGCCAGTTGGAGTTGAAAATTCATTCTGAGAATACTTTTTGTTCTTGTTGTTTGTGGGGATTTTCAGGGGATTTGGTTTCTTGGGTTTTTCTTTCTAGAATGTGGGATTTTAAAATCTTTGGTTTATTGAAGAAAGTTAAGTAAAAGAAATATTTTCTCTGCATGTATTGGGAGGAGATTTATAACTAAATACACATGTACATATGTACATGTATGCATGTAGGAGGATATTGTCTTGAAAAAAATTCAAAGTATTTTCACAGTTTCAGAGTATTCTCATGGTTTTCCTTTCTTCATTTCAGAGAAACTTCTCACACCAATTTCAAAGAATGAGAATAAACCTCTTCAGACACTCCCTAGCTTAGCCAAGCCAGCTGCAGCCCTGCAGACATTCAACAGTGCAATATTAACCCCTGTGAGCAACAACAACACTGGCTTCTTGCGGAACCTGTTGAACTCTTCTGCAGGAAAGGTACAGGAAAAATTCTGTCCTACAGGTTTGAGTTGATCCCAGGCTTAGATTCTGTTCTAAACCTGTGAACAACTGCCACAGGCACTTTACTTTCTTGTCACAATAAATAAAATTGTCTTTATTTGGGAAAAAGGACTTCCTCAGTTTCAGTGCTCAGTTAGTAGTAGTTAGTGGTACTAGCAGCAAGTCTTGGTGAGGAACTGGGAACTAAGGGATAAAGCAAATTAATTTCCTTAGGCTAGAGTCTGGCAGCTGCATTGATTGGGATGTGTTTTAGACTCAAAGAATTGCAGATGGAGGGAAGAACCTTCTGTGGTGTCTTCCCTGTACCTCATTTGCAGACTGGTTCACTTCAGATGTTTCTGGGCTTTATCTGATTTTATAGAGGTTATTTCAAAGTGATGGGGAAAAATACTGGCTTTGGCAGTTCTTTGCTAAAACTGGATTTCTGCTCTTTGATAGCAAGGCCTGTTCCTTACTGCATATTCTGGGTTTCTGCAGTGTTGCTGAGATGCAATTCAGAGCAGAAATTGTTGTGCCAGAATTCTGTAGACAAAGTGTAAGAAATGACACTGGCATTTAATGATGGTGCATTTCTAGACAGCAAAGTTCTGCAGTTGTTTTTCTCTCTGCACGATTGGATCTCAAGTAAAAAATTTTGAAGTGGCAAATACTTTCTTCAAAGCCTGCAGGAGAAGGCAGCAGAAAAGAGCACTAATTTTTTTTTTGTCGTTCTTTCATGTGTTTTATCAGACAGACAATGGACTGAAGAGTACACCCAAAATCCTTGATGACATTTTTGCTTCTCTGGTGCAAAATAGAGCCATCACAGACCTGCCTAAGAAACCTCAAGGGCTGACCATAAAGCCCACGATAATGGGCTTTGACACGCCCCACTACTGGTTGTGTGACAACCGCCTGCTGTGTCTTCAGGATCCCAACAATGAAAGCAATTGGAATGTCTTCAGGGAGTGCTGGAAGCAGGGACAGGTATTTTCATTCTCCTGCTTTTTCCATTTGCAATTCATGTGCTTTATCCTTTAGTTGAAGCACAGCTACAACCACTGTAGTGATAAGCAACCTTCATCAAATGTGTGACATGAGCACTGTTACACATCCTTATCTAAGGATCTCTTTTACTGTCTAAATCAGTTTCTAAACACAGAGCTGAAATTGTCTCTGTGTAAAAAGCTGCCTCAGTTTGAAACAGAGAATGCTCAGATGCATGGTAGTGCAGAATTCTGGTAGGGCATACTGGGCATTTAATTTGCAGAATGTCTGCATTCAAATGCTCAATATATTTTATGTATTACCTTTAGTTAGAATGTTTGGTATTTAATAATTCTTCAGAATATATTATTTTGCTTTCTAGCCTGTAATGGTGTCAGGAGTGCATCACAAGTTAAATGCAGACCTCTGGAGACCGGAGTCCTTTAGGAAGGAATTTGGCCAACAGGAAGTAGATCTGGTTAACTGCAGGACCAATGAAATCATCACTGGAGCTACTGTAGGAGATTTCTGGGATGGTTTTGAAGATATTTCATGTAAGTACTGTGAATCTTTGTTCCAGTAGATAAAACACTCAGCAGCAATAATTATGCCCTAGCACAGACTTGTGATCCATAAGCAGTGTACAAAATGTTCAAGGATTTCTCTTCACCTTGGGCAGTTTGGTGAGGTTGCATTGCAGACATATATGCTCACAGGATTGTGGACTGGATAAAAACTCATTACCATGAAGTACTGTCCTTTAGGAGTATGTTTGGCTTCCTTTAGTCTTTTGGGGAAACATTCTAAGGAAATTTAAGATCTTCCTAGCAAGTAGGTTGATCTGCCAGCTTTTTTTTTTTTCCCAGTTGAGTGAAACAGAAGAGCGCGTATAGGGATGGTGCTCACAGGTTAAATGGGTTCTGCTGTTTTGACTTGAAGGTATCTCTTTGTTCTGAGGAACTGAAGTTACTTTGTATAAAAATATTTACTGGAGGTGAGCTTGAGGTTTTTCAGGAGAATTAACAGTTGCCATTGCATCTGGAGTTCTATTTTATCTGTTTGTTGCACATCCTTATCTAAGGATCTGCTTTACTGTTTAAATCAGTGGTAAGCTTAGGGAGTTTCCTACTTAGGGCAAGAAGAGTGGGAGGTGGAAGAATCACACCTTTCTTTTCTGTTACTTGATCTTTGATGAGGATTGGCTTCATCAGCTGCTTTTGGCCTCAAACACAAACCAGTTTCTGAGCTAAATTGTAAGAAGTGCTTGGGCAGGGAAGCAGTAAAGGCTGCTTGTCTGTCTGGCATCTCTTGCTGTAACATGTTTGTCATGAGAGTGATACCCTGCTCTGGTGTCAGAGAAACTTGTATGTCTTTAATTCTACATGCAAGTTGTGGAATGAACATGATTTTAAATTGAGATAAGGATTCCTTTATCTTATTTCTTTGTATTCTGAGTTGTACAACTATTAAAAACTAAGACTTGTTAATATTTCAAATTAGGTCGCCTGAGAACAGAAGAGGGAGAGCCCATGGTACTGAAGCTTAAGGACTGGCCTCCAGGAGAAGACTTCAGAGATATGATGCCCTCTCGGTATGCATTTCCAGAGGAAATGTTCTTTGTTTCTGTGGTACAACCCCAAAGTAATGGACTGTAGGAATATTCTCATGTTTTGATACCTGCCTCAGCTTTGAGCAGCAGTTGGTGACACATGAACAGTTCTGTTTCTCAGAGATGCCTGACATAAATAGAAATCCTGCACAGGTTTTGTGATAAATTTTTATGTGGTTCATTGTATTTGTTGCTAAGTAAAGTGAGCACCTAAAACTGCTCCTAAAAGCCTGGATCACTTTGAAATCTGAAGTTCAGTTGAAGCTTACTTTTTGGCCAAAGTATTTGGACTTAGGCTATTTGATATTTCTTGAAGTGATAACACAATGAAATAGCATTTTTCCAGATCAGTTAAATTTATTTGCTGTATTTCTGTGCCTTGTTTGGTTCCTTTTCCTGGTGGTCCAGCAAATCTCCTGAGGGAAGGAGTGCTTCCCTGGCTGGAGAAAGCTTTTGTTGCAGTCTGTTTCAGTCTGGTTTTGGTTTTATCAGTACCTAATGTTAAATTTTGCTGCATTACCTTAGGTTTGATGATTTGATGAAAAATATCCCATTGCCAGAATATACCAGGAGAGGTGGCAAACTCAACCTTGCCTCTCGACTTCCCAACTATTTTGTGCGACCGGATTTGGGCCCCAAGATGTACAATGCCTATGGTAAGGAATTTTTCACTCTAAAGGTCACATTGACCACATGTTCATATTGAAATTTATTGTAGATTGTGACTCCTTGCTGTTGTAGACAGTTTGATTAATCCCATGGATCAGAAAACCTGAGTTTGGCTCACCTATAGGTATCAATGATGTCTAGAGCATGATATGATTTATTTTATTAAACATCTTTTTGTCCAGGTGATTTCAAGCCAATAGTAGTTGTTCCCAGTCTTCCAATCAACTTGCTCTACAGCCTCTCTTTCCTGTCACTAGCAACATGTATTTGTTGTTTTGCTGCTTCTGTCTGTATTGCTTTTGTTGTTCTCCTTTTTGAACTGTATAATTTAGCTTTTAATCTCTCCTTGAGCGGTTTTTTTCCCATGTCTGGTTCATCTGCTGTCACTCAAAAGACATTTAAAATGGAGCAGCATCATGGCCAGTAGAGAGATTGTGGATAGTAAATCCTGTATCAGCTGCTGTTTAGAATGAAAAAGAGACTGTTTCTCAAAATGCTTTATTCTAAACTGCTGTGGAAACCCTTTGCTAGCAGGGCTTAAACATGGCTTTTATGTGTCATACAGGCTAGACAGAGATACATTGATCTGTGTCAGCCTGTCAGCAGATCACTTGGGAAACCACAAGATGGAGCAAGGTCCTGGACAGAAAGCATATTGCTGTTCTGGAAGCATTTGTTGGTAGAAGTAAAAGCACTCTAATCTTTTCAGAAAGTCCTTCTGACAGTGGTGTAGCATTTCTTTGTCCTACTAATGGATCTGCTACTCCTTTTTGCCCCCCTTTGATTCCTCCCCCAGGCTTAATAACACCAGAGGACAGAAAATATGGCACAACAAACCTCCACTTGGATGTGTCTGACGCAGCCAACGTCATGGTTTACGTGGGGATCCCCAAAGGCCAGGCTGATCAAGAAGAAGGTAAAGTCTTGGTGGAGTCTGGGGGGATATTTCTGTTTCTGGAGGGAAGATCCTTGAGTGTAACTGCTGGTGTTGACCCTCCACAGAAGTGCTGAAGACCATCCAGGATGGGGACTCTGATGAGCTGACAATTAAGCGTTTTACTGAAAGCCGAGAAAAGCCTGGAGCTCTGTGGCACATTTATGCTGCCAAAGATACAGAGAAAATCCGGGAGTTCCTTAAGAAGGTAAGCTGTTCATCTTAAAAATTGATCTTTCGGCTGTGTAGGCTTGCAAGTCTTTATCTTTGGGGCTTTTTTCCTCCTTCATATCCCAGTTACTGTGGAAACAAATAACTTGAGTTGTATCTAAGACAAAACTTCTATGCCATGAGCCTTGTAGGACCTGAAAGGGGTGGAAAATTGAAGCTTGAAGTTACCTTGTATGTAGATATTCCTTCTGCCCACTCTTCTCATAGATGAGTAATGTTACATAGTGAACAAGAAAATAGCTGGTTTAGATTTAAGGAAAAGCAGCTTAATTTGATCATTTTTTGAAGAATGTGAGATATTTTTGAGAAATGTCAGAGCAATACATGGTACATAATGCTCTTCCTTGTTCTTTCTTACTACTTTTTTCCCTCCCCCCATACCTTGATGAGGTCTGAATTAAGGGTGGTATTCTGTATCACATTTTCATGGAAGTTAAGGGTTTAGTAGAGATGTGCTACCACATACAAAAGGGCTTGTTTCAGTGTTTAAATTTACCTCAGGTTTTCCAGAGTTCTTTGTGGTCTTAATTGTGAAACTTCTTTGGTGCTCTAAAAGTGGGGAGAGCCAACATGCTGATATTTAAAAGGATAAATGGGATGATCTGAACAACTGTTGGTCTGGTCAGGCTTATGGCTTTCTTGGTGGAAGCTGGGAGAGGCTGCAGCAGACTTATTTAGTATTAACAAAGAACAAATCTTACGGTTGATAAAACATAATGCTGGGTTTGATAATCATTAGCACTTGGAGTCTTGACATCTGTGTCTCTCACCTCAATCCCTTGTATCACACTTGCTGGCAGGTGTGGGGCTTTCAGCAGCTTTTAGTGGAGTAGAATCAAGCTGTTTATCTCCTCCCAAATGATTTTTTGGGCTACAGTCCTGGGTGTAAATGGCTGCTGTTGCAAGTTGAAAGCAACTTCTTGCAGAAATTCTCTCCCCACTACCCTCAAATTTCTGTCCTGAAGTGCTTGTTGTGCCTCCCAGTCTTGTTTCTCCTGAAAATCTGGTTTGCATCCTCTGGGTCAGTGAGCACACACTGACTGATTGTGGCCTCAAGGCAGACACCTGCTGAATTCCACACTTGGTAGTGTCTTTCCCTGTCACAGGCTATAGAGCCAGAGAATCTCAGAATGGTTGGGGTTGGAAGGGAGCTTCAAGAACATCTCATTCCAACCCCCTGCAATGGGCAGGGACACCTTCCCCTAGACAAAGTTGTTGACAGCCCTGTCCAACCTGGCCTGGGACACTTCCAAGGATGGGGCAGCCACAGCTTCTCTGGGCAACCTATGCCAGTGCCACACTGCCCTCATAGGAAAGAATTCTCCCTAATTTGTTCTTCTAATCTAAACCTACTGTCCTTCATTTAAGGCCATTGCTCCATGTCCTGTCACTTCACACCCTCCTCCACTGTCCCTCTCCAGCATGAGTAGTCAGAACACTGGTTCCATGTATGACAGTGGTTCCCAATGTGAACACGAGCTGCTTCACTTGCCACTGTCAGTTGGGACTACTTGCATTTTCCATATCCACATTTGCAATGTGTCTTTGAAGCCCGTGGGACCTGAGCAAGGCTTAAACCTTGACAAAGGTCTGAGTAGAGATCCAGACTTCCATTGTGTAACTCTCCTACCTGAACACATGGAGTGAGTGCCTCTGGCACACTTTGTATGGAATACCACAGATACAACTTGACTGTCTGGTCAGACTGGTGTGTTACAATGCCTGCTGTCTTGTGACTTTCCCAGGTTGCAGAAGAACAAGGCCAAGAAAACCCTGTAGATCACGATCCCATTCATGATCAGAGTTGGTACCTGGACCGGGCGCTGAGGAAACGCCTTCATCAGGAGTATGGAGTTCAAGGCTGGGCTATTGTACAGTTTCTAGGAGATGTAGTTTTCATCCCAGCAGGAGCTCCACACCAGGCAAGCACCAGGGACATGGAATGGCCTGACTGCTTGGGCAGCCCTTTGAGCATGTGGCTAATGTTTGTTTGTTCTCTCTAGGTTCATAATTTGTACAGTTGTATTAAAGTTGCAGAAGACTTTGTATCCCCAGAGCATGTCAAACACTGCTTCTGGCTCACTCAGGAATTTAGATATCTGTCACATACGCATACCAACCATGAAGATAAATTGCAGGTAACTTCGCAGTGCTCTTGACCCTTTACAAAAAACCCACTAGAACACATCAGAGGTTTTCCCAAGTTTATGACTTGCATGAAGGTCGGGCAGATGAGCATGTCCAAACTGACCTGCACAGGGTGAGGGGAAGTAAGTGGGAAAGCTGGAAAACTATCTGTGCTGTTTGCTTGTAAAACCAAACACCTTTTCCTTTGCTCCTGCAGGTGAAGAATGTCATATACCACGCTGTTAAAGATGCAGTTGGGATACTGAGAGCTAACGAATCCAGCCTTAGCAGACCGTGACGTAGAGCGCCTTAACCACACACTATGAAACAGAAGCGTTGGCAGCTGTTTTACCTACTCAGTCAGGACCTCTGTGGACTTTGAAATTATATGAATGTTACCTCATCTTCCTTTCAGCAGTACCAGAGGATCGTGGTACTATGTTCTGTGTATTCTTCCAATGTTTACAAACCTGATATGTATATGTAGTAATATGTATGGACTGTGGCATACTGTGAATGCTCAGTTGCAATAGAACTTTATACGGAGTTGTTCTCCAAACTGTACAAAATACCTCCTATAGAACTGTTGGGAACTATTCCAAATTACTCGTTTGAAAAATATTATTCAAGGCATTGTAAAGCTTCAATTTTTAAAATTTATTTTGGGGTGGGAGGAAGTATGGAATCACTCAGTTTAATAACCAATTTACATAAAAAGTTAAGAATGCAGTTCTGGAATTTCACATTAACATAGAACTAGCATTTAAATTAGCTTTAAGCTATTGTATAGTAACATAGAGATGGGAGTTAACCATCTTTAGGTAAATGTATTTAAATTTCTAAATGTTAAAAGAAACTTTTAATCAAATGTCTTCTGTTCGAAACTGCTCTTTAATTTGAACTGATGTTTGATTCTCTTGTTTTTAACACTGAATGGTTACATAAAAATTCTTCTATTTCAGATCCTGTTCCTTGCCTGTCTTCAATTGACTGTTTAAAATGTAATTAATTAATTAATTTGATGCAGTACTTTGAAATGCAAAAGAAAACTATGTATCATAAATGGTTCATACTGTTTCTTGAAGTATTTGAAGGCTCAGGTTATGGAATTTAGCAGCAGACCTGTTTATAGTTATTTTTGGTTAACCCAAGCATGACTTAGCTGACAGAGTGCTGCTGCTGCCAGTGCTGTGGTCTGTATCACATGAGCTTTGCAGCTTCAGTCTGAAATGGTACACACAGAACTCAGGGTTATTTGGAGAAACACTGAAAACATCATAAAACTTAAAACAGGAAGAGAGGTTATGAATAGAAAAGTGAATCTCTCATTTGATGAGATATCCTGTGACAAAATTAACCTTTCTGTTCCTTCCCACTGCTGAGAGTTGCAGGATGGCCTCCAAGTTCACTTTTCTGAGCTTATGCAACAAATTGAACTCTGCAAATTCTCCCTGTAGTACTTGACCTGCTGTTTGTGATCAACATCAAGCTGTGGAGTCTGGCTTGGGGGGCAGGATTGTTCTTCAGAGAAATTTCCTCTGCTTGCTCCCTCAGGAGTGGGGACAGGCTGCAGTGCTGTGCAGGGAGCAGGAGCCTCTTGCAAGAGTTAAGTGAAGTTGACTTACAGGAGGTTTGCCTACACACCAGCCCTTCACTGTATTCAGTGAGAGCTCTCCTCCACCTTCACTGCTGACACCTCTTGACAGTAAATAACTTGTTCTAGTCACTTCAGGTGCCTTGGTTTGGCATTTTGTGCTTGAAGTGGTCAACTATGCTTAAAAACAACACTTACCTGAACATTCTCCCTTAACTATCAAGTTGAAGGAGATGACATAAAGCAGGTTAAATGCTTTCCTTGGAGCCAGCTGCAGGATTTGTGGGCAGCTGGAGTACAGGTACCTCCCAGGGAGCTGAGTCATACTGATCTTACACACCCTGTGTGTGTGCACATAGATCTTAAAAGACTCATTGTTGAAACTGGATTTTGAGCTCTTACCATCTTGCTGTTGTTCAAGCTTGTTTTATTGCAGCTCTTGCCCACTTTTATTTCTGATCTGTCCTTTCTGGATTTTTAAGACCATAAGAAACAAACTGTCCCTCTTGCCTGTTTTTGTTGCATTTTGAGGTGGAGATGAACACTTGAATGGCAGAGCTCTGGAGCACTGGGGATACTCTGCCTCCCCCAGCACAAAGGTGAACAGTGCTTGGCCCTTCCCATGCTTTTATGGCTGAAAATGAGAGGTGTTGGACTCCATCCAGCTATCTGTGTGCCTTGTGTGTTTTTCTACCCTTGCTGTTAGGGTACAATTATATAGAGACTTGGTTTTCTTTGGGTAAGTCTTCCTTAAACTGAAGAGCTCTGGCCTTTATTGGGGAGGTGCTGTGGCAGTGACGGGTTTGGGTCAGAGTATTTTGGTTTGCAAACAGCCTTTTGAGAGCCATGACAGCCGTTTTGCCTGAAGCTTTTCCTTGGGAGGAGACACAGCTCTCCTTTAACACTGAAATGTGCTGCTGGAGCAGCAGGGAGGCCTTGGCATGGCCACGGGAAGCTTTGCCAACAGCCTGGTGAGTCAGGGCCCCCTCCCACTGCTGCCACATGACCTTGCCCTCACTGTGCCACGGCCTTGGCTAAGGCAGCCTCTCCTGAGACCATACAGAGCTGGAACAGACTGAAACCTCTTTAACTATGCAGTGAAGGCCCTAAATGTGCTACAGAAAGGTGTTACAAAACTAAAAGGGAGGTGTTAAGAAGTGGGTATTGTTTGTGAAAGAGGCCCAAGTGATGCAAACTCAACGGCTGCCATGGCAGTGACTGTTAGAAGCAGCTTTAATAACATTTGTATTGATTCAGGAAAACACAGATCTGACAGTGCTGGAGGTTTTTGGTAGCAGATTAAACCAAAGTGCCTGTTAGAGAACAATGCTGCTTGAAGATGAGAATATATTTCAGGACTTTATGTCTAAAAATACATAACATTACACCACCCTTGCCATGTCACCACAGGAAACATGGGCTGAACAGAAAACTGGAAAAGACTGCACTCCCCAAGAAATATATTACAGTAGTGTCTTGGAGGAAAAAATCCTCAGGAAGAAAAAAAAATATATATATATTACATAAGTGAGAATACATTAAGTTTTGCATTTTGAAGGTAGGACAGAATAAAATAAAGCCAACTGTACACATCCATCCTGGCCCTAGCTCCTCAGCGTGGCCAACCGTGACTGCATGGCCTCGATGTCCTCCTCCTCATCCACGGCAGCAGCAGCTGCTCCCATGGGCTCAGGCTCTGGCAGAGCATCTGTGACTTTACTGGGTGCTTTACCCAAGGCTCCTGCAACAACAAACAGGCTCATTAGTGACTCTCAGGTCTTCATTTAATAATCAGTGGCTTTCGGGGATGTCTAAAATAACCCAACCAGTCATTTCCCAGGGAGGTCACACCCCCGAGCTGGGACAGGGCCAGCCCGGGGCTGATGGCTGCCCAGCAGCCCTGACCTGCCAGCTCTGAGCCTCGGCACTCCTTCCCTTCTGCGAGGAGGCTCCCAGCTCCCCCCAAGCCCTGCTGCTTGCCTGGGAGCTCCCCCTGCCTGCTCGGGAGGAGGGGAGCTGCTCCAGCCAGGAAACGGGATGGAAAAAGCAAATCAGGATGTGAGAACAGGGCAATGTGCCAGGCACTGAGCACAAGGTGCCAGCAGGGTGGGCCCTGCACTTGCAGTGTGGTACAGCTGAATGCAGCCCTGCTGCTTGTTTTTGTCACACCACATCACAAGCAATCCAGGTGAAGGGAGCATTCTAAGCATTCTTTGTCAAATAACTGAACCAGTAAATCATTACTTCATGAGCTGGAAGGCAGAAGTTGTGGTTTTGGTTTTAAGAGGGTTTTTGTGTTTGTTCTGGGTTTTTTCCCCCAAACGAGACACAGCATGTTACTGCCAGGACTCACAACCCACCCTGTGACTCAAGGCAGTGCAGCAGAGTTAATTTCTTGGTTGAATTAATAACAATACCTAGTCCATCATGTAAGTTTCACCTTGTTAAGAGGATTCACTGCACAGCCAAACACAGATCTGTTAGAGCCTCAATTACATAACTGCACAGACAGCAGCTGATGGATATTAGTTCTGCCCTGCTGAGCCCCACTGGCCTTCTCAGCCAGTATTCCCTGAGAAAACAGCTTGTCAGAGCTCTCTGCCCATCACCAAAGGAAGAGATGCCACTGGGAGAGCACAGAATAGATTAAGATTTCAGTTGCTGCATCTTACTGAACAGAGCAGGGACCTGGCTCGCAGCAGCACCCACAAACTCACCAGCTGTAATTTCAAAAAGGATTTTGTCAATTTCTGCCTCAGCTTCCTCTTCCATCTCCTCCTGATCCTCCAGGCCTTCAAAGGTGTCCTCCAGCATTTCCTCTATAATTCCAGCCTAGCAGAAAAAAACAAGGCAGCATATGATGCTCTTGGAAACAGCAGAGTAAGAAGACACATTTCTACTTGTGAAATGAGGTTATGCCTATCCAGGCATGTAACATGAGCACACATCTCTACAACTGCAGAGGAAAAGCAGGAAGAAAACTGAGGATTAAAGGCACCTGTTCTCACTTTGAAAACCTCAAGTTATTTAAAGTAAAAGAAGAGAGATTTAAATTAGATATTAGGAAGAAGTTCTTCCCTGTTAGCTGGAACAGGTTCCCCAGAGAAGCTGTGGATGCCCAATCCCTGGAAGTGTTCCCAGCCAGGTTAGATGGGGCTCTGAGCAACAGTGGCAGATGTCCCTGTCCATGGCAGGGGGGCTGGAATTACATGATCTTAAAGACCCTTTCCAACCCAAACCATTCTATGATTCTGTGGTTATTTATTGTTGTTGCACATCTAAACCAAGGACCCAGCCTGCTCCAAGCATGTAAAATACAAGTGCAAATTTCAGTCATGCAGCATGAATTGTGTAGCACACTGTAAAACTGCTCTTTGACACAGCTGGGTTTTCTGTCTATCTGCATTTGAAAACATTCCTTTGCAGGCCTTGCAGTCTAGATATGGCCAAACCATGCTGGTGCACAATGATGACATTTTTTAGAAATAAACTTATTTGATCTAAAAAGTCTAGAGTGGTAAGAAGAGAAAAAGCAACAAAAAAGAGAAAAATAGTAAAAACTTTGGTAGTTGAAAATGTAATAGTCATAGCAGAGACTTAGTATACTTTCAAAACACAGCACTCCCATCACATGGAGACACTGAGCTAGATGCCTTAAACCAGTGACAGTGAACTCACTAATAATAATATTTGAATTAGCCAGGAGTTCTGTGATTACTTAAAAATTTTGAAATAAACTTAGGGAATGTTCAATTGTGTTATTTTGGCAGATTTTGGTTTAGATGTGTGTTGGCTGTCAGTAGAAAACCTGGAGAAATTATGGAGGACCCATACCCCTTGGAGTATCTATAGCTGAAGAACAAAATTCAATAAATAATTGTTTAATGGTTATCATATAACTAGAGATTAATGAGATGTCATAGAACAAGAATGTTATTTCGAGAGAGTTAAGGAGTCTGGGCCTACACATCCCAGAAAATTTGATTAATACTTTGCAGGTGTAGTGAGGGAGCCACTTCATAGGCTTGTACCCCCAGAAAACATAATCAACAGTAATTGTCTAAGCTGGATAGCAAATTTAATAAAGCACTGTTAGCTGGATAAAACTCAGGTTATCCATTAAACAAAGACAGATGAGATGTTCTGGTAGTAATTAAAAGAAACAAAACACCTCCACCATGATGCAATAAAATGGGAAGATTTTTAGGAGTGTCTATTAAAAACATCTTGGCTGTTATAGAGTATATAAATGCCTGAAAATTGTTGTTTCTTTGAACATGTCTATGGCAAATAAATTCCCCTTATGTTCCCAATTTTGACTCAAAATTGTTATTAGGAATGTTGGTCTAACAGCTTTTTGCTGTTAGATTTAAAACTCTTTGTGTCACCAGTATCAGACTGGCCATGGAGTCAGAGTGTCCTGAGCTCACACCAGCCCTGTGACAAAGGGGCCACCCAAGAGACTGCACAGCTCAGAGACAGCCACACTGTGTCCACCAAGTCTGATTTATGTGCCAGATCTTACCTTCATCATCTCTTTGGACAAGTCCCTCATCGTTGCTTGGATTTCTGGGATTTTTACTAGATTTTGCATAGCTTTCATGACTTCTGTGCTCTTCTGCAATGAACCTGCTACTCTGAGGACAGCTGAGAAGGAGAGGCACAGAACAGTTTGAACAACCCATGCACTGCTGAAAGCAGAGAAATTATATCCTCCCTACATGGAAAATTGTTTACATTTAGGCAATTCAATTTAAAAAATAAATGGACATTGCACTTCTTCACTCTTGACTAAATTCCTGGAAAAGCCCAAGTTACACCCACATTGAAAAAGTCACATTTATAGCAAAGCTACTGGTCCTGTACAATGAGGAACCCAGGTGGTCTGCAGAGAGATTTCAACCCACCTGCACCCAGTTCCCTAAAGACAGGGAGAGAGCTGCTCCTGCCCAGCCCCTCAGCAGCCAGAGGTGCTGCTGAGGGTTTCAGCAGCAGAGCTGCAGTGACTGCTGAATCAGGGATCTCCTGCCTGACACCAGGTACTGGAAAACAACCCTGGCAGAAGTTCTGCTGCAATAGTTCCACAGCAAAGAGTAAGCTGACATTGAAGCAGACAAGCCAAAAATAAGCTTGTTTAAACTGAATTTAACAGTACTCTTTCCAGAGGCTATTCTAACTTATAAGATCTCCTCAAATGTATTAATATACCAAAATCAAGAAGCAGTAATTAAGGGTGAAGTTTTTTGAATTCTGACATTAGCTTTGCAGCTTCCTGGACATGGAGAACTTACCTGTTTGTATATAAAATGGTCACTCCTTAACGAAGCAAAATGAAGGTACAGCACATATTATTTTTCATTTTAATAATTTATTTTAGGAGCCCTACACTGGTAACAAACTAACAGACACCTTGCCTTGAGTGGTCATTTCTCAAGTTACTGAAGACCCCAGAATGAATTCTAGATTCCTTCATATTTCTCATCTAAGTGTATCAGAACATTCCCAGGAGATGAAGATGCTGGCAGTGGTAATAAGGAGGAGGCTGTTTTGAGTTTTTCCTTTTAGGGGACATCTTAAGGTGCAAGGTTGGTCCTACTTTCCTTTCCTGAGTGAGATGCATGAGGAGCCACATTTGAACCATCATAAAATTACTCTTAAGGTTCACAGTGTGACTTCCTGTTTTATCACTCATCCAATGTTAAAATCTACTTGGATGATGCTGGGATGAGGGAAATGCTTTGACATTTCAGCAGCATGTTGACCTCTACCAAGTCTTCTCCTGTCTTTACAGCTTTCTGCTCTGCTTGTTACAGGATGGGCTGTTTCCAGCTATGGAAAACTCTGCAGGAACTGTATTACAATAGATTTCTGATGTGGATAAGGAACAAGGGAAATATGCTGGTTTTGGAGGAACACAAAGGACCAAGGAGGGTTTACAGAACATGGGTGTTAAGCCAAGGGCCAAAAGGATTCATCCACACTAAGAAATCAAACACTGCTCCCCCATCCTCATGCAGATGTTGGTAAATGCCCCCAGACTCTTGCTAGGGAAGCAACCATCTACAAGATGAAGAGAATTCTACTCCTGTGACAGGTCCTGTCAAAATCTGTGACACAGGCTGCACCAGGACACAGGGATATTAGGAATGCATTCAAACTGTTTAGAAATGCACACTAAGAATGTGCTCCAAATTGCTGTGAGTTCAGTTACAGAGCATGTGATTCTCACAGTACTGGAACCCTCAGGCTCTGAGGTGTTAGATCATCTGCTGAGCAGCTCGTCACAGGAAACAGGGAACCAGCAGGGATGTAGGGAACAATGAGGGGCAGGAACCCCAAGAAACCAAAACTGGGAGCTCCCTGACTATTTCAGAGCCCAGAGTGGGACACCCATCCAGGCAGGACACTGGAGAAACAGCCTCAGAACATCCTGCAGACTGAGGGGAGTTATTGACTACAGGGATGCAGGACTCCTTCCCTCTACATCCAGGAATGTAGGGGAAAAGAACATGTTTGGACATGGGGAAAACTTACAATGGATCTTTTAAGGGGATTACAGGAACATAACTGAATCTTAGGGGAATGACCAAAGGTAGTTTGGGGAAGGATGGAAGTGGATCAGGGAATACACAAACCTCAGGGGCCTGCAGGACCAGATACCAGCAGTTCAGGCAGAGCAGGAGATCTGGGGCAGGGACCAGATATCTGGCCAGCCTGGACAGAGCATCTGAGAGCAGCTCCTGGAAAAACTGATCTATTGTGCACACGTGTGTTCTACTAATGGACCTCAGTCCTCATGAGCCAAAGAGGAAGAGCAGTGTGGAGCTGCTCACAGTGTGTGAAAGCTGTGTGCTTATGGGGTGGTGGCAAAGGCTCTGCTCTGACAGTGTGGGTGCACGTGCCTGCTGGGATTAGGGGGTACAACTTCAGCAGCCTCACAGCTCTGGGCCTGCTATGGGAGGATCTTCCCTCTGAAGCCCACTGGAATCAGCTGCTTTTCAGAGGAGCATGGCTGCTCCCACATTCAAGCTCTGCTTGCATTTGATTTTGGATCTGGACATGGAAACCTCAGACCTCACTTCTACTGTCAGAGCAGTCATTGTGCTTGGGCCCAGAATTTGTCCTTACCAAGCTGATTCTTCATCCCCATGAGAACAGAGTTCATGTGAGCTTTGGATGCATAGAGTTTGCTTACGGCCCTCCGAGAGCGGACCAGCTCCTTGGCCAGGATCACACACACATCTCTCTGATTCTTCTTGGCAGCATCCTTTATTGACCTCTTCACCTTCTCCTCCTCCCTCTGGATATCTGGAGTACAGAAAAACACAGCAAACAGTGACCAACTCTAAGGATATAGAAGAGAAATCAGTCATTTGTTGAGGTGTGTTTCCAATGCAAAGAATTGTTTCTGCTTCATTTCAGATCCCCTCTGTTACTCAAAGACCTTGTTCTAGGCTGATTTACATGTCAGCTGATTAATTCAGCTAAATCTTAATAGGAAAATTCTCATTACTGAACATCAAACTCTGTAATTTCCTTTGCAGTCAAGAGTACTCTAAAGGACTGTCTGGGAATATTAGTCCATGATGCTGAGCTGACTAAGAGCTTACAAAGCAAAAAAAAGGTCCTGCAAGAACAAAGCACTCTCAGAGGATAACTTGACTCACAACTTCAAAATAACTTCCTGACTATTAAACTGGCCTGATACAAATATATATACACAAAATATTCATCTAACTTGAATCATCCTGTTCAAACTCTCCTGGCATCCAGCTTTGTTCAACAGCTTGTTTAAGAATGTGCTTAAGTGGGAATACTGAACTAAGCATGAGCAAAGAGTTGGTTGGATTTTAACTATTAAACACTGAAAAGGGCTTCTTAAATACCACTGGTTTCTCCAGCAAATCTGATGTGACTGTTGGCAGTTCTGCCCTGCCAGGTAACACTGGCTGTGAACAGCAGGAGCCAGGTACTCCAAAAAGCCCAGAGTAAAAATTGCAAGAGTAAGCAGGGACATTATCAACCTTATTTCTCTTCCAGACTCAGCAGTAAATCAGTCACTGATGAAATGTGGATCTCAGAGTCCACAAGAAAAATTATCCAAAAGTAAAGAGAGAATTGAGATAGTAATGGTTCCTCACCTTCCTGCAAAGTGTTGATTGAAATGACTACAAGAACAACTATTTCAAGGAAAGCCTTGTTCAGATTTAGCTTTGAGTCTTCTTGATTTATGATAGACGAAGTTATATGTCAGAAGAATCAGAAGCTGCCCTTTTATAAAAACAAAGGCATCCACACACACTTTCTGGCACAGACTAACTTGGAGAATTCAACACAGCTTCTCAGGTGGGAGTTAATGAATCCTGTACTTAAGCCCAGTAATTCTCTCAGTATCTTTCACTGAGGTGTTTACCTTAAAAGACTGGCAGAAAGCTGTAGGATTATAATCAGAAAAACATACCTTTGCTGCTTTCCCACTATTATTTTCAGAAATATCACAAACTAAGACATTTGTACGTCAGACATGGGACTGAGCCGAGTCCCAGCATATCAGAGCAGGTAAGAAAGAGCTGAAGTGCTCCAGCAGGAAACAGAAAGCACCAGCAGAACTCCAGCAGTACTGAGGAATTACAACATTCACTTTGTCAGGCTGAAAACAACCACAAGTATTGTGTTCTGCACCCTGGCTGGTGTAGGGCAGCCTGCACCCAAGTGAATGCTTTCATTGGCATGAACTGCTGAGTATGAGATCAGTGGCACGAGTATGCAAGAACAGTCAACTCCATCTTTGAAGGTCAGTGCCAGCTACACTCCTCAAGGGAGCCAAAGTCACCTCCCCAGTCCCTCTGCAGCACTATCAAGCACAAGAGGCACAAAGCAGCCCAAAGCACCTGTGAGAGGGACTCACAAGCTCAGCAAAACACAAAGTCACTGTATTACTCCATCAACTCAAAAAATTCAGTTCTGAAGTAACAAGGATACCTTTCATTTCTCCAAACCTTCCAAGCCCTGAAAAACAACCTACCCCAAAGAGAAATCATTACAGCAGCAGGAGTCCAACAACAGATGGTTACAAAGAGTGTGTTGCTATTTTAGTAACTCTGCTGACTGGGAGAGCCAAGTGCTCGAGTGATCCAAGCCCACTCAGTTCATCCCAGGTGGATCTGGTGTTGCCTTGTTCAAACACATCCAGCACACCCTTCCCCAAGGAAACTAAGACAGGTTCCAGCTTAGCACCCTTACTTAAAGATTGCAGTGATTTTTAAGGCTCAGCTGAAACAAGAAAGCATGGCAGAATCCAGCTACAGTGGGTAATTTTTGAGGAAACCTTCAGTGGCACTTGGCTGCCATCCCCCAGGAGCAGCCTGCTAGCCTGGGAAGTGTCCAGCAGAAGCATGTACCTCCATAGGTGACACTTGGTAAAATGTGAAATCCTGGCACAAAGATATTCTTTACTTTATTTTAAGGGCAATTATCAGTATAGCAGATGGTTGGTGGTTAGTGCTGGACTGTATTTCTCTGAATGTAGGACTCTGAAACACAGACATGTTTAGAGCTGCTAAAATAATTAGATTTGCATCTACATCAAAATACCACAGTACCATGTAACCTAGTATCTGTGTGGGCCATTAAAAGCATTTATGGCATGTAAAAATTTAAGAGAAACCCAAATTTTCAAGAAACATCAGCAGGGAACATGTGGGTACTTTGCTTCTGTGGAAGATGCAACCTCTAAAACATATTCTGCTAGTGAGATCAGAGTTGCAAATCCTCTGTGCCTGATACAGCCACACAAAGTGCCCTGGAAAAAGTAAAAGAATTCACATCCCTGTATATCAGTTTTCCTGGGAAAGACACAAACTCTGTTCCTCATATTGGAGAGAAGGACAAAGACAGATTTTGTGCTGCACAAGTAACCTTCTCCAACCAACTCATACAAGTCTGCAAGGGGGAGAAGACACAAACTCTGCCAGGTCACTCCAGAGGCACAGGGCTGGGGAAGAAGGGGAAATGGAGGATGTACTACTCCTCAAGGCCTCACTCCAAACCACCAGGTGCCTAGTAACCAGATGCTGACACAAAATATCCTTCACCAGCACCTCCCATGGACAAATCCCAGGGATAGGGTAGAAGAAAAAGAAAGGGAAAACAAAACCTAGGCCCAAACCTTTTTTCAGGCTCAGGGGAGTCAGGTAGAACAAATTCTGAACTAACACCAGTGCAGTATTAAGCAACTCCTCTGCTTTTCAAGACACATTCAGCAGTGTAATGCTCATTACTAAATAGCAAAACACTGCTGCAACACCCACCCACTGAGAAAATACTTTTTTTTTTCCTTCTCTTCTGTTTGTAATTTTTCCAAGCTGACAGCAAGCTACTTTCCCTTGGCATGTGCACTTTCACACCAGTACATGCCAGTGGAACTGTCCACATATGGAATTATATACCACACTGATACTACTCATTAAATCAATGTGGGTGAAATTCTGGATAAGAAGTCTAATACATGTTATCCAAAGGGATTTAAGAGCATTATGTCTTACTGGGAGCATGAAATATTCATGTTCTTTTGAAAATTTTACTAGGATAACTTCACAGTGACATCATTTTGTAACACAGACTAAGTCTGGCCCCAGGATCACATTCATCTTCCTTTACTCCAGATGTGATAGACTACCCCAAGTTATTAAATTTCACAGCCTGCCTCAATTAAAGCAAAAAAACCTTGAAGACACATAAGGAGAGTAAAAACAAAAAATGAGACACAAGTACAAACCTCTGATCTGTCTATCAATCACTCTCATTTCTTTCCTTATCTTCAAGGACCATTCATTGACCTTAAAAAGAGAAAGTGAGAGTTACTTGAAATTCCAACTTCAAAACTATGCTTTTATACTTTCATGTAACTTAAACATTCAGTATCAAAAGCAGCACTTCAAAATGCATGAGCTGCAAGTTATGAGTGATGTTAAAATATTTCCTTATTCAAATAATAAAACCCCCAAACATTGCAGAGATACCACCAGTTACTGCAGTGCTCTTAATATTCAGACAAGGAGTTAAGGAGGACTTTTATGGATCCCTTCCAACCAAAACTCTTCAATGATTCCATGATGTGATTTGTGAGTCAGATGCTCACTGCCTGGCTAATTTCTCACATCACTGTCACTGTCCAGAGGGAACTTGCCACAGGGGTTTCAGCAGAAGGGACAGACTTTGGCACAGGGTGACAGCCCCAAGAGTGCTACTGCCCATTTCAGTCAGGAGGATCTCCAGGAGGTCTCCAAGCCAACCCCTACTCAAAGCAGGATCAAGTTCTGAGTTCAGACAGGCTGTTCAGGGTCTCATCCACTGAGTTTTGATTCTGTTTGAGGGCAGAGACTTCACAGCCACTCTGAGCAAATGCACTTAAAATACTCCTGAGTGGTGAAGACTTTTCCTCATAGAATCCTGGAATGGTTTGGGTTGGAAGGGACCTTAAGGACCATCTATTTCCAGTGCCCTGCTGTTGGCAGGGCCACCTTCCACTAAACCAGATTGCTTAGAGCTCCATCCAACCCGGCCTTTCATGTTCATTTCAAAACTTTCCTCTGTCTTACTGTGGCTGTAGCCCCCCTCCTGTCACTGGACACACCTCAAAAGTGCCTGTCTGTATCTTGACTACAACCCCACCAGAGGCATTGAGAGGCTTTAGACCTTTGCTCCTCCACCTTCTCTTCCCCAAGCCAAAATGAGCCCAGTTGCCATAGCCACTCCTCCTGCATCACAGCCCCAGCCCTCCCCCATCCTGATGGCCCTCTGCCACACTTCCCCAGCTCGCTGAGATCCTTCCCGAGCTGTGACACTTCTGCAGGTGTGGCCTCTTCACTGCTGAGTAGCACAGTGACTGAACATCAGCACTGTGACTACAGCTCCCTAACACACCCCTGTTTGCCTTCATTGCTGCAAAGGTGCACTGGGAACTCACTCATTTATTATCCATGGAAACCAGATCCTTTCCTGCACAGCTGGTGCCCAGCCAGCCCCAGGCTGCATATCCCTGTGTGCAGGGATGGTTGTCCCAATTTTGCACTGCTCAGCATCCTGAGGTTCCTGCTGGGTTCCTCCCACTTGCTCAGGTCTCTCTGCCCTCCAGCTTCCCTTCCCCTGCCTTTGGTGGTGTTCAAACACAGCCACTCCTTCAACTGCTCCCTCCTGGCACCTGCCAACATCTCCCTGTTCCAGATCCTCTGGCTCACCCAGGAGGTGAGGAGCTCCAGTTGCCCTGACCATCCCTTTAGGGAAGCAGAGTGAAGAGAACTTGTGCAATAAAAACTTGTAAAGCAAGTTCTCTTTGGTGCACAAGCCCAGCAGAGCAACAGATTTCAACTTTCACCAGTCTCAAAAGACTTTCTCTTGATCATGGTGAACAAGACTATGTTTGACTGCAGACAAAAGCCACCATTTGAGGTGCCCAAGCACAAAATCAGCCTAAAAACTCCCACACACAACCCAAAGCCCTGCCCAGGTGGAGAAGTTTCTAGCAGGTTTCAGAAAGCTCCTGTACCTTTAGTTAAACCCTGGGTTTAAAGGCAAAAAAACCCCAGATCCTTGCAGAACTGACTGCAGCCTCTTCTCTTGTTCTTCAGAGCAGAGGAGATAATGTCCTGCAGAGTCATTCCTCACCCTGACAGAAAGCTAAGAAGGTCCCTTTTTTGAGTATGGACTACATGAGAGAAAAAAGCAGGGGGAAGAGACTGAAGGAAAACATGGCAGAGTTCTGGCTGGCCAACTGCCCTGTCTCAAATGTAACACCTGCCAGAGATTCCCTCTACAACTTGTATTCTAGAACAAACCAACACACAACAAACCTTCATGTACAGGCACAATCAGCAACTGTCAAATGAGCACAGCAGGATTTGCAGCTTCTGTCTCTGGGATGCACAGCCCAGCACAAAGACACCATTAATTCAAGACTGGTTGTGTGCTGACATCAATCCCTGCTTTCTCTGACAGCAGAAAACTCTTCCACAGCTCCTCCCCAGCACTGCCAGGGGCTTGACATGACTGTCCTAAAGGCAGAGCTGGGTGCTTACACCTTCCCTGGTGCTCCCAACTCATCTCCTGTTTTGTGTAAGAGGAGGAGGAAATCCCACTGACTCTTATCCAGGCCAGTCCATGCTCCCAGCTACATGAGACAGCAATTTATTGAGCTGTAAAGAAGCCACAGCTCCCATCTCACACAGGACACAGGGACATGGATACAACCATGGCACAAGGCAGCAGTGCTGGGAACAGAGTATGTGGTCCAGCTGAGCAAAGACAATCACCCTGAGCACAGCTCCATGCTGATGCAGCAATTCTGCTTCCACCCCTGATCTAAACAAAAACATCACCCTCACAGCCCTGCATCATGCCAGAGTCAGCCAGCAAAGCACTCAAGCTGAAAAGAGCCAACTCAGACCACAAGGGAGGAAATTCCACTTTTTAAGTTCAAATGATCCAAACATAGCATTAAAAGTACAATAAATCCCCAGCTTTAGACAGGCTGAAATGTATCACCAGCTCTTCACAAGGGCTGAAGATATTTGCCTTGTATTGATCATAAATAAATTATCTCACATCAAGAGAGTGGGCAGACAAAAGGACTGAGGGCAAATCGTTGCCATCACAAAAATCTCAACCCTTCCCCATCCCCATCCACCTCCTGCAGTGCTTGGATGGCTCCCTCCAGCCCTGCTCAGGGACTGCATCTTGTCACAGCTGCTGGCAGACACAAACTAAGCTGTGCTGTTTCCCCATCAGCTAGGATGCAGAAACAGCTGCTGCTTTTTCCTTCTAAAGCTGCAGTTAGGTACAGAAGGAAAGGAATTTTTTAACTAACAATGGGTTTCTCAATATCAGTGTTAGGCCTGTGAAGTCCCCATGCCAGCCTGCACCCCCAGGGAGTGCTCATGACAGCAAGGACTCACATCACCTCTCCCTACACTTGTCCCACGCTGCCTTTGCAGGATTTTCTGCAAAGAATCACAGAATCATTGTCTTAGGAAGGGATCTCTGGAGATCATCCAGTCCAAGCCCCCTGCCAAGGCAGGGTCACCCAGAGCAGGCGATCCAGGAGCGTGTCCAGGTGTGTTTGGAATGTCTCCAGAGAGGGAGACTCCACAACCTCCCAGGGTTCTGTTCCAGGGCTCTGCCACCCTCAGCATAAAGAAGCTTTTCCTCATGTAAAGGTGGAAGTTATTGTGGTTTAGTTTATGGCCACTTGTCCTGTTGCTGTGCACCAAACAGAAGGTTCAAGGTGGCACCATCCTCCAAGATGCCCCACAGACTCTGTGCTACTGGAAAACGTGGCAAGTTCACCAGTTAGGGAAGGCAAAAGAGCAGCCCTCAGGCAGAGACAAGAACTCCTGAGTGCAGCATGACCACACGTGTGGGTTCCAGAGCTGTCTGATGTGTCACCCCAGCCCTGAGAGCAGCAGCCCCAGCTCTGCCTGTGCTCTCTTGTACCTCTCAGGAACTCAGGAGACTGACTCAGCCCACACAGTGCTCTGACACAGGCAGAGGAGGAAGGGAAAGGACACTCCCAAAGGTACATTCCTCATTTGATTCTCCCATCCCACAAGCAACAACCATAACCTGCTCCCCTGGGACTCAGCTGCTAGGAAGCACCAGGAACATCTGTGACACTGCAGCTTGTCTAAGCCTTCAGCTTGTGTGCCTTTCTTCTCCCTGCTGCTTTTCCAGTACCTCTCATGTATTTGATTTTCCTCTCACCAAACAGCAGAGTTTTTCATCACCACATTCGTAGCTACTTATGAAAGGCAACAGTGAAATCCACCAGTGTCTTGATTATTTCATTCCACTGTGACAACAGAGAGCTGTTTGCAGAAACTGTTTGTCTACAGACTCATCTTCCCCCTACAAGTCCCAACATTTCAGCGCCTGTTTCTTAATTTTAAGGCCGTGTCTGCAAGAGGAGCTAGAACCACAGAGCCACGGAATGTGAGAGGGTTGGAAGGAGCCTTACAGACCAGAGATCCAACCTCCCCTGCCACGGGCAGGGACACCTTCCACAAGACCAGGCTGCTCAAGGCCATATCCAGCCTGGCTTTGAACATTTCCAGGGATGGGGCAGCCACAGCTTCCTTGGGCAACCTGTTCCCGTGTCTCACCACCTCACAGGGAAGAATTTCTTCTTAGTATCTAACCTAAATTTCCCCTCTGTCAACTTGCACTCATTCTCCTTTGTCCCGCCACACCAGTTCCTCACAAAGAGCCCCTCTCCGGCTTCCCTGCAGGTTCCTTCAGACCCTGGAAGGTTCTGTGAGGTCTCCACGGGCCCGGGCTCGGGCCGGGTGTAGCCTGCGCCAGGCCAGGCCGAGCCCGGCCCCTCCGCAGTCCCCGCCCGACGCCATAGCAACGCCACACGGCCCTGCCGCCACTCCCCCCTCAAACCCCCGGCCCCGTCTCGGCGGCTCCGGTCCCTCACCAGCTCCTTGGGCGGCTTCTCGGGGGTCTTCCCGAAGAGCCCCATGGCGGCCACACCGCCCGGCACTTCCGGGTTCCCCTCAGCCGGGGGGCGGAGAGCGCACTGCGCCTGCGCCGCCGGCACCGCAGACCCCGCCCTCTCCGCGGGAAGGCGCTGAGGGGGGCGGGCGGTGCTGGTGGCTCCGCACGCTGAGCGTGTTTCAAACACATTCAAGGGTCAGCCAGGCTGGGAAATGCTTCTGAGATTATCGACTTTAACCATGACCGAACACCGCTATGGCACTGGGTGCCACGTCCAGTCTTTCCTTAAACGCCTCCAGGGACAGTGACTCCGCCATCGCCTTGGGCAGCCCATTCCAGTATCCAATCACCCTGTGAAGAAATTCCTCCTAATGTGCAACCTAAACTCCACTGGTCCAGCTTAAGACTGCGCCCTCTCGTCCTGTCGCTGGTTTCCTGGGATCAGAGGCCTATCCCCACCTGGCTGTCCCCTCCTGTCAGGGAGCTGTGGAGAGCAATACTGTGCCCCCTGAGCCACCTCCAGGCTGAGCCCCCCCAGTTCCCTCAGCCGCTCATCACACCCGTGCTCCAGAGCCTTCCCCAGCTCCGCTCCCTTCTCTGGAATTCCAGCATCTCGATAACCTCTTGGTGCAAGGGCTGACTCCCGCTCCGGCCTTTCCCCCGGGACGGCCCTCAGGGACACGCGCGGGCAGAGCTGATCCGAGCCGCTGCCGGCCCGCCCCAGCTGCCGGGGCTCTTTCGGAGAAATCCCGCTAGCCAGGCCTGGCCCATCTCCACCCTCCTCTCCGCAGAGTCACCTGGCTGAAATGAAGGGACAGCTTGGAGCCGCTCCGCTGGAGCTCCAGCGAGTCATTCCATCCCTTCACGCCCCGGTGCACAATCTGAGACTGAGAGCATTAGGAATAAATCAGTGATGCGCAGAGTGCAAAAGCTTAGGAAGAAAAAGGTGCTATTAACTTAATTGAAGTCTTTAATACCTTGCGATTATACTTACCCTCATTATTTAATTACCGGAGACAGACATTTTAAAGAGTTACAAAAGTGTACAGTTTCACCTTGGTCATCTTTCCCTCCAGAACCTAATGCAGAAAAAAAATCTAAACAAGCTTTGGAAGAGAGCTCTCCTTTTGGACTGAGCACCATCAGTGGGAAAGCCAGTGCTAATAAGACAATAATTGATGAAATCGAGAGTGGCAAAGAGCTTTAGAGATTATTTAAATCTGTTCTCTATAATAGCAGCACAAGACATCCATCGCCTTTATTAAACCTAACAAACAGGTGAATACCCTCACCTCAGTGGTTTGACATTTTCTGTTTACAACTGGTCTCCAGCTTCCAGGCACGAGACATCAGAGAATAAAACTCCACTTTAGGAATGTTTAGCATCTCAGTTAAGACACTTCACAAGTACTAGCACAAGCCAGCCCTGCGAGGCAAAACATGTGAGCAGCGAAACCGCTGACCTTGTTACAGGCACAGTCTTTGCTCCTTCGCTCCCTTCTCCGGATGTTCAACTGTCAACGCGTCAGGGAAGGGCTGTCTGAGATCCTGCACGGGGTAGAAAACAATGTTACTTGGATGCTTCTGCTGCTACTGACAGGAGCATTTCATAAAATAAACACATCCAACTGCTTTTTCTGTCCTGCTGGGACTCTCAGTACACTACGCCAGCTGCTCAAGATTCTGTAACAGATGCGCTGCCGGGAACTGCATCATAACAATTTATATAACCCAGACACGAGGGGACTGAACCTTCCTCCACAGCTACCTACTGGTCATAATTACCTGCTCCTGTGGATGTGCCCTCAGTGGCTCTCCTGCTAATTAAACAGCAGTTTGGGTCATCCATCAAAAGAACAGGATGAGTAGAGCAACTGAGGCCATTAAAACAAGTCTTCAGCTGAAACAGGTGTGCAGAAAGGTTTGCAAACAAGGCTGAGCCAGTGCACGGGAGCAGAGCTGCTGGGGCTGTGTGTGAGGGTGAGGAGGTCAGCCTTCAGCAGCAGAGCTGCACTCCAAGGACACAGCACTGCTCCAGCTTAGCACTCACAGCATTTGGCAAATTGCCGAGGTACCAGTGAAATGCTACAGGGGGCTGTGATACAGCACCTCACTTGTGTGTGTCAGCACCTCAGCTACAGCCTTATTTATACTCACAAAACTTCTCCTTTCCCTTGGCAAGGCCTCAGTTCAGTGCAGATTTCAAAAGAATCCTGAAACAATGTGGATTTCAGCTACTCATGACAAGCACATACGCCATGCTGCTGCACAAATTGGAAGCAGAAGTGATCTTTGCCCTCATTATGCCTCTCTGCTGCTCTGCTGAGGCTGTAATGACAGAGACAGGACATGTACTGGCAGGTCTCAACTGGAATAAAAATTACTTTCTGGACCACGGGAGAGTTGCTGATATTGTGCCCCTTGCACCTCTCTGCTTCAGTACTGCCCTGGGAAAAAGGAAATGAGAGAGTAAAAAGGACTCAGTAAATTAAAAACAGCTCTTCTGCTAATTACATTAATATCCTCTTGGGAACACATCTGGTGACAGAGCTGTGAAACAGTTGTTAATAAAAAAGAGTGTGCCCAGGTACTCTGGACAGATGAAACAGTGCCAGCAGCTCTGTGAGCACCAGCCTCCCAATTTTGTAAAGACACTGGGAGATGGGCTGCAACTGCAATGGGGAGCTGTGTTTGTATTTCCTATTATCATCTTTATGTCATCATCCTTCTTTCAAATCACATAGGCAAGATTTAGGAAAGAAATGAGACAATTGAAAATATCTTTCTAGTTTAGCCTTTTCCTCTCCTCATATAATCTCCTGCTCTTCCCTGCTCCCCCTTTTTTCTTTCCAACCAACAATTCCTATTTTCAGCCAGATGATTTCTGAAAGGTACAACCAAAATCAGAGTTTCATACTGAAATATAAAGAAAACAACAGACTCATTTTTATGGCTCCAAAGAACTATCAAAGAAACCAGAAATCACTTCAAAATAGCAGCACAGTTGGAAGCTGGCAATTTTTATCTTTACAAGCCACTTTTGTCACTGCATGAAAATATTCTGCTTCTTCTCAACAGTTTACTTTGAGGCTGTAGAGGGGGCTACCCTAAAGTCTTCCTAGATGTCTGCAGATGAGGACACTGGAGAGACAGCTGCTAGAAGAGGGTCTCCATCTGGAAAAGCAGCTTGTAATCAACTGGAAAACCACCTCCAGCAGAGAAGCACCTCAACACAGCAGACTTATGAAGGAAACGGTTCTCAGAGAAACACCACTGCCCTCTCCTTGGCCAGTGGCTCGGAGCACTGAATTCCTGCATCCCTAGGAGATGATTTATTAGTCACAACAGTTGTATTATATTTTTATTGTCTTCACAGATAAATCAGGCCAGCAAGACATCTGTAACCATACACACAAAATATTTATCAAAACAATTAACATTACAAATCTCCTTTTAAAATAATTTATTTCACCGATTTCTTCTTAAATGGTACTGTCTTACAACATACATTATTCAACAAAGATGTGCAGAACAGACTCTAAAATAAGAAACACTTAAATTAAGCAATTGTCTCAGATTAGAATTTCAATTTCACCCACATCCCAACTTGTAAATGTTTGCTGGAATACGCTTCTCTTGTAGGCTTGATTTTTGTGCTTACAAAAACAGCATCAAGTTTCCAGATGTTGAAAAGAACAAGTTATTTTTAAGGTAAGTTTGCATTCAGTTCAACATACAAGGCAACCAAATGATTCTGTCATTAACGTTAGCATCATGTATATTTTAGTTCACTGCACTAACATTTAAACTAAAACTTCAAACCACGTAATCTTTTAAGTGACTAACATTTAAAAGGCAAGCAGTAATATCCTGAAAGCTTACAAAAGACATGGGCACACAGCTAAGACGGGGGCTCACTCGACAAAGGCTGCGGGTGTGTGTATGGCTGCTTTTTTTTGTAGGACGCCCACCTGCAGACGGGACAGCAGTGCCGCCCGCCCGCCAGCCACTTCATGATGCAATTCTGGTGGAACACGTGGCCGCAGGGCAAGCCCATCAGCAGGCAGCCCTTTGTGAAATTTTCTAGACACACCACGCATTCCGTACAGTGCAACATGTCGGAGGGCCAGGCCGACCAGTCTGGCTCCAGGTCAGCCGCGGAGCTGTGCGAGCTGTAGGACCTGGCTCTGCGCTCGCACGGCTCGCGGTGACAATAGTGACTGGCACACGAGCAGGCCTCAGGGCTGCCCCCACGCTCTCCTTCACTGCACCTGTGAAATGTGCTCAGCTCATCGTCCTCCGAGACCTCTCTGTCGCTGCTAAAGACCTCTTTGTTTTCACTCTCAGAGTCACTTTCGCTGTCTGGAAAGGTCTCCAGCATTTCCTCGTCAGAATGGGCGCTGAGGCATTGAAACCTCCACATGGGTAAGTTTTTTATATAATCAGTTGGTATCAGAGGGTGAAGCCAGAGATCGGGGAAGGCCAACCGCTCCAAGAACAAATCCGGGTCTTCATCCCAATCTGAGTCAAAAGGGAAGTGTTGAAAAGAAGCAATGGGATGAAACAGGTAGCTGGTGTACCAGTCCCACAGGCTCGACAGCCACTCCAGATTATTAGCGTTTACTTCATCCGTGTTGTTATTGCGCCTTCGCTTCTTCTCAAAGTAATCAATTAATAGACCATGGCCAAGGTACGTGCTGAGGAAGAGCGCTGGATGAGAAGAGTAGAACATCCAATCTGCCCTCACCCAAGAAGCCAAAGTAGTTGTGTTAGAGTACCTGAAGAGTTTTAAACTGTACTCATAAAAGCTGTCTAAGTAGGGTAGTTGCAAAAAACCTAACACTGGTAGCCAGGAAATAATTAATAGTGAATTATACGTCCCTAAAGTGCTTATAAGAACCACAAAACGCTTTATAGTGGCGCCTTGTGTAATAAACAGGTCCATCCAAGCCATCAGATTAACCAAAACTAAACTTAAAACAAATAAATCGTTAACTTCTGGTTGCAAAGAGCGCAAAAAGGAATCCATGGCACGTAGTGATATAAATTCACCAGTGTTATTTCCATACCTGTAAATCCCCTCTGGAGTCCTAAGTATGTACGATGGTGTCTTGTAGATACCAATTTCTGCCATGTAACTTTTATTGTCCCAGTTTTCCACGTTGACAAAAATAAACTCTACTCTTCCAGTAAACTTTACACTTAGTGCAGAGAAGAACGCCGGAGGCTGGTCGAGATTGGCAAACAGGTAAATTTTCACCCGGTACTGGTCACTTTTGTTCCATTCTTCTTTCAAATGTTCAGAGTTGTAGATGGTTTTGATCCGGGAGGCAGCGTGGGCTGTGATCCATTTGAAGATGTGCTCCACTTCTATCCTGCGCCCGCTGTACTCCTTAAGCATGACTTTTCCCTTGGAGGTGCTGGTTTGTGGAACCGACATAATGAGGGTGGATTTCAGCCAACCCCTCCTCTTGCAGTATCTACAATGAAAATGGTAGGTTAGGTTCCAGTTTCATAACCCCAGACCTGAGTCCTTACATTTCTATTCTAAGCCCAAAAATGAGACATGCTGTGCACCTGGGAACCCTTATATTATAATAGCAGGAAATGAGGGTACCCAATGTTCTCTGGCAAAGCATATTTATTCTTACAATACATTTATATCTTACAGGAATATTGTAAAGAGATATGCATTCATAAAACAGGAAGAGAAATAGTGTTAATTTTCATGGGTCATTCAAGTAAACAAGGCCATGCAGCCATTCATGCTTTGTAACTGGATTTGAATAATACACAAGCTGAATCTTTACTTTAAAGCTTTAGTATTAAAAGCTACTTTTCCTTGGCCTTCCAGGGAAGAAGAATACCACTCCAGTGTAACTCAATATCCCACAGCTTCCCCAGTGCTTCCTTCCATCCTGGTTTTGCCAAGCATCTGTGGGGGGAAGTTGTGCAGACACTGGTCTGTTTGCAGTTGCTTTAATGAAGCTGACAAATGTCCACTTCCTACTGGGACCATTTTGTCAAGATACAGACAGGCTAAGGGGTGAGGTGAGAGAGCTGGCCACAAAACCAGTGGGGCAGGAAGCACACACATGGTGCTGGATGATTTGGACTAAAAAAATACCCACAGTGTCTGGCAGGCAGATGGGATGAACCCCAAATCCATAACTAAAAGAAAAGGCTCTTCATGACTGAACCCTGAGTCATGGTCCAGAGCACAGTAAATCTGAGATGAATCTGATGACTCACAAGATCCCTCTTCTCATGCATCTTTCCTACCAATATCACTACACCCAATTATCTAGTCCTCCTTTCAGAAAATAACTGGCAAGCTTCAACAATCAAAATATGACAGAGCCAACAGGCATGCAACCTCTGAGAACCCTGCACGTTGGGACCACCAGCCTCATTCACCAGCCATCTTACCTAGCTCCTCTGTGGTTCTGCTCTCTCAACATGTATTTAGACAATTACAACTCCCCTTCCCAGGGATCTGAATGCAGCATTTTTAGAAAGAGCCATAAGATATTACCCTGCTAATAAAGGTATCCTGATTACTGCAGCATGTAGTATTCTTCTGAATTTCTACTGCAACCTGATGAAAACTATTCACAAGGGTTTACTCAATAAAACATTTCTTGTATTAAAAAAAAAAAAAATAATTTAAAACATGGTATTTGATCAGAACATTAAGGCTACTTAGGAGATATGCAAAGAGAAACACTGCCAAATTTTTTTTATGTTCAAATACAAGATTATTTTGCACAAGCACTACAAAGCCTAAGAATTTCCTCTTATGATTAACATTGAGATTTCTGTAAACATTTAGGACTTAAGCTGCCTAAGATGTGCGTATCCATACATGCCACTGGAATTCTAGACAAAGTCTCCTGTCATGTAAAGCAAACGCCTCCAACAAAATGTTTAAAAAAAGCCTCTTTTTACAGCAGCAGAGAATTATTAATAGCTTCTTTGGCTCTGCTCTTCTTCCTTGTTAGAAATCATAGGCAAACACAGTGACTGTTGCACAGCACACTGTTGTCCAAGGGTGTGTGCCAGTTTATATATAAACATACATTTGTCAGGGAACAGGATTTGTCAGTAATTCTGGGAGGCAGGCACTGTATGCAAGGTTCATGCTAACCTGTGCTTCCCCCTTCCAGATGGTGATATAACGACTCTAAAACTGATATATTCAGCTTTGTCCTAAGCAAGCACAGTTTCTTTTCCTGAATGCCTGGACTGGAAGGCCAAACTCTTCTGTTCATTCCTCTCCACTGCTGTATTATGCTCTCCACAGTCTAATCATGCATTTCCCACACAACGCTTTAGGAAGCTGCAGAGCTGATAAATAATGTAATGGAGCATTCTGAGCAGACTTTAGGAGAGATAAAAACATGAATAAAGCCACCTTCTGTCACAGCTACTTTTACAACACAGCAAGCCCTGCTGCTAGAACACAGCTGAGCCTTAAGATATTCCTGGGATTTAGATAATCCTTCAAGGACATACCTGGGGTCACTGGAACAGTTAAAAGTGCCAGTACGTATGCCAAATCTTGAGACTTTCTTCACCATTTTCTCCCAGTGGACTTTACCCACCAGTGGGCTTCTGTCGTTTGCTATGACCTGTTGCCAAAAGGAAATACTAGTTTAGTATCACAGTCAGTTTGGTTCCTGAAATAAAGAACAAGTTTCAAGAAAACAGTGCCAGTCATGCTTGATACTCCTTCCCATTCTTTTAGGACACAAAGTATGAATGTACAACTGGGAGTTGTAGTAAATGTCTTTGGAGAGTGAAGTGCTAAGACAGAAATGTGGCTCTGCAGAGAGAAAGAAGTGCATCACCATGTTAAATACATGTTAAGATACCAAAATCAGTGGTAGTTAATAAAAACTTTGGTAAAATAACAAAACTATCATTAAGCAGTTCATAGTGGGGGAGAAAGGAGAGGGGTGCAGCAGGTTCCTCTTCTTTGCAATAAAAAAGACCATAATTTTATTACAATTCTCCCTCAGAAGTTACAACATACCAAAGAAACCTTGTCTCAGAGTAAGCAGAATGAGTGGGAATGCATGTACCTGGTACCAGATTAAACTGCCAACAGCCATTCCTGAGCAGTGGGAACTACTGATTAAATTCCCAGACAATGCCTGAGGATCTTGACTCCTTCCAGCTTTGCCCATGACTCACCCTGCAACTTTATGTGACTGTTCCACCAGCTCCAGTGTCCGATCTGCCATTTCAGGACGATCACTTGCTGTGATATATCCCAAGGTTTAATTTGTTCTAACCCAGTATATTAAAGTTGTACTTCAGGTTACCTCACTGTAAGCTTCTACTGACACAGATGACAAAGAAGCAGCATTCATCCTCTGACTTATAACTCTACAGGGATGGGGGAAAAACCCAAAAGGAGAAGAAAACTCTGCCTGCTGCCAGCTGACAGGTAATTTTGAATGACATGACTGATCATGCACTATTCCACGAGCCATCACATTTTCTATTTTAGAAATGCCTCACATGCTTCTGCAGGCTTACTGGCAGCCACTTAAAATATATTTTTAAATTAAATCTTGAAACTTCCATTTGTTAGATATTTGTTTACCCGCCATTAAACTTATCCCAATCGTTTTCTGACTTAATAACCTCAAATGTCAGCTTGCCCCTGGAAGTTGGGCTGTCACCATGATTAACAGTTCTCTGTGGACATGCTGAGATTCAACCTAGAAAGTGTGTCCAGCCTTTGAGACTCATAAATATTATCTGCTTTGTGGTAAGAAGCAGCCTCTGAGAATCTTAAAATAGAAGAATTCACCAAGCAGAATGTTCCACATAGGGAAACAAACTCAAGTCACAGATTACATTCCTATTCCACTAAGCCCAAAATGTTTAAATAACACTGGAGGTGAAATCTAGGTAAGAATCCTTCAAGTTATTCTTAAAAAACACACATCATATAGAAAAGCCTTTTTGATTAGATAAATGTAACCATCACGCACTGAGACAACCAGCTGGGAAATCTACTGTATTACTGTATTGCACCACCCAATGTGACTGAAGCTTTGGGTATTTTAAACTTCTTCCTTTCACGCACTTCAATCAAGGGAGACCAAATTCCTAAAGAGACCAAATTCCTAAAGACACCCTAAAGCCATACAGTATCCTTAAAATATCCTCAGAGCTACTATGGCATGATAAATGCATCCAACACAGCAAGGAAGCACCATGTTTTATTAGTAAGCATAGAAGTACAACTTTGGTGACTGGATTTTTCTTTGTTACAACTACTCAGAGATTGGCTTCTTCCAAAACTCTGTGTGCATGTTCTGAAAGAGTGATGAGAGAATGTTAATGTGTGCAGGAGGACAGATCCTGCTCACTGTTTCTTCTGCCTGGCACCACAACATTCACTTGAAGTGCCAAGACAAAAATTTGTTGCAAATACAGTCACCATTATATTTTATTGTCACCTGCCTGTACTGGTGAATTTTTAACAGCAGCTTAATTAATTTCCTATGAAAAATAGGAAATTTTTCCTCTAGGAGAAAGTAATTTATACTGAAGAACAATGACCTAAGTATCAGTCTGTATTTTGTAACTACATAGAGGAACCCTGCTATGGTTTTGCACACTGAAGCTTCATAAAATATTTTGGGCTCATGCTTTTTTATGTCGTTATGGAAAAAAAAAAATCCAAATAAACATGTCCATTGCAGCTGCTCCTTGTAGACAACACCCACTTACAGCACTGGGAGTTCACCATGCCATGGCAAAGCTTTGTATTTTGGAAAGCAGTCACCACCTCTGTGCATGAGGGAGTCCAAGAAAATACTGCAGGTTAAGCAATCAAAATGTACTTCAGTTTAAATTAAAAATAACCTGCAAACACTTGTAACAGATTTTATTTAAGAAGTGTGAATTTGGATAAATTAAGAAATTTAGCTTAAAAACCTGTGACTGAGGAGACTGGGAATTTGAATGTAGAAGAGGCCTGGAAGTTCTTCAAGCCCATGGTGTTAAAGCTATCAGGATTTTATATTTCAAGTAAGGAAAAAAAAAAGGTTGCCAAGTCCTGCACTTCTTCCTAGCAATCACTTCCAAAGAGAGGTTAGAAATAGTTTGACAATCTACAAGGATTGAAATAAAGGTCAAAAGGAAGAGCTATCAAAGATATGCAAGGAAAGAAAAGTAAGAAAAAATGAGCTATTCAACTTAGACCACACAAAGACTATTACAAGTTGTACCAAAAGGTTTTTCAGTCATATGAATAAGAATAGAACAGGGGGAGAAGCAGCAGGATCACCAAACAATGAAGACAGGATAGAAACGTAGGATAATTTTCTTTTTATAGTTAAATTAATACCATGACTCAGTTTTCAGTGAAGAAGGGAGGTGGCTGGACATGGACCAGTTAGCAAATTTATGGGAAGAAACTACATCACCTCAAGGTGAAAGCAAAACTGAAATAATTTAATGCATTTAAATGAGAGTAAGCAGGATATCTCGATCCTAGAACTGTAGCACTAGCACACAGGATCACAGGTGAACCTGTGAAAATTTCTTGCCAACCTCCATCAGACCAATTCACACTTTGACAGGACAGTAACAAGTCTGTAGCTATATTTAAGCGCAAATGAAAAAAAAAATCCCACCAGGTTGATTTCAGTAGGATGCAAAACTGTAGAAGTTTTAGAGGTGCAGAAACAGTTGCATTTTCCACCTCTTTCCAGCATGCAACTACTAAAGATGTATCATTCCTGATTGAGAGGAACTTTCCCTGAAGGAAAAGAATGGAGTTTCAAGAGAAAAAGGGAATGCAGTACCCTGTTTGTAGTTTGGTAGCATATCATGTATTCTGCCACATGGAAAAATTACATGAGAGCTACAGATAGGCTTTTATACTGAGTGAAAAAAAGAGTAAGTTTTAAAATGAGCAAGAAATTGGCTACAGCAAAAAGACATCAGAATGCCAGAAAGGTGCTAACAGACTTCTTAATAGATTTACCTTAGAGCTCAGTTCAGCATATATTCCCATTAATGCCCTTCCTGTGGGAACCTGAAGTCTCCCAAAGCCATTTGTAGAAGACATAAAACTGGGAAGCACATCTATGTGGGAAAGAGGATTACAGTGCCATGCAGGAAGAGCTGCACAAATCTTGTAATGCAGAGTGTCACACATGAAATTGAACTCAGTAATGAACAGGACACTTGGGGAGTTCATCAGTTAGAAACAGCGATGGGAGGAAACGCTTGGGGCCATCAGCTGCTCCACAAGAAAACACGAGCCATCAATATTAACTGGCTGCAAAACAAGCAGAGGCCAGGATATATCAGACCTGACAAAACAAACTGGCTGATTGACCTCACTTACTGGGAGGAGTGTGGTTGACATCAGGACTCTGTGAAACCAAAGGGCAATGTCAATTTATGCCCAATAGGAACAAATTAGCCCTGAATACACCCAAGCCAGAAGTCAGGAGCACATTTCCAAGAAGAAAACAGTCAACAGGAGTATTTGAACAACTTACAGTGTAAGAGAGACAGCAAAATATTTTCTACAGTCCAGCAGAAAGCTGAACTAGCTCATCAAAAAGGTCCCTTTCAATCATACACTCTATTTAATGTTACAGAAATAAAGCCCAAGCTCATGGGAAAAGGTACCTTTTAGGAGATCAGCTAACACAGATGGGAAACAAACACCATGTCTAGAGAAGCACAAACCCTCTCAGCCTTGCTTATTATTAGCTATGTTCACAATCTGTGACATATCACATGTCAGAGTGACAAGTAAGACAATGAGGGTAACTCAATTAATCCATTAATCATCTTAATGGGCTAAGGGAATCCAATAGGATCACAGTAACCCTGCTATTTAACAAGTTCACATCACAGAATGGATCTGCTCCCTAACCCACACCTAACCCAGGCCAGAGGATTGGCTGACTGCAGGGTCTGAATTACCATCTCTGTAATACTGTAAATGCTGAGATTCTGATGATTTCAAAAGACAAATAAAAGGGAGCTTTTGCATTGGAAGAGTTCTCACGACACTGAATTACACAGAATTACCCCAAAGAGTTCAATCAAGAAAGTAATTAGAAAAATCAGTAAATTAGAAAAATAGAAATATTTTTATCTATATGTTAAAGCAGTCATAGTTATGACATTAAAGAACAGACTTAAAGAGCAAATATCCCAGAGCCAGAAAGATACAAACACTTGGAAAAAGAGGACTAAGTCAGCAAGGCACTTTGCCTTTCTTGCCTAATCCAAACCCAAAATGTATTGGGCAGCTGCATCAATATTGCAATAGCTACTTTATAACCACCACAGATCCAGCTGCTCCTTCATTTCCAAGCATCATGAGGCATTTTCAAAGATTATTTTATGAAACATAGATTCTTAAAATACAAGTAAAAATACGTCTGAAATTCAGGAGGTTTGAGGAGGCACGGCTGATGTTAAGAGTTTGCTGTAGCAATGCAATATGCAAAGACAGACTCCTCTTCTGCTACCCCTGAAGTGCTTGAACATGACATAACGACCTCACTTGAGCATGATCCTGTTTTCTGAGCATTTAAATCAGATTTTGCTCAATTTCTTTCAGACAGGTACGCAGAGATCTCAAAGCAGGTCACAGGAACGAGATTTGCTCTCAGTTTTAAAGCTCTCACAACTGAGTGTTCGAATATCACAAGGCATGACAATGAGTCAGAGAGGGGCCAAAGCAGAACAAACACCTCATGTGCTCCAGCTCTCATTATTTCAACCAATTCTAGCTGGGACAGCAAGTGTCAGGCACACCTGCTCATACCAACAGCACACAATTTCAAATACACAGTAATAGTGACAACTTGGTTTTACAGCTCAGCCACAAAGACTGCAAGTGCTCCTCAACTCTGGGCACTGGGGCACTGTGACAGACTTTACACCATCAAGTACCCATTAAGTAAGAGACACCATTCCCTGCTGCACACACATCCAGTGGTTCTGTCAGGAGCAGTCAGTCTCACCCAGCCTCAGGAAGTCACTCTCCACATAAGGAATACAGACATTTGAATTGGAAAAAGCCTGTGTAGCTTTGCCAAAGACAAAACTAATTTCTAACTCATTTAATGAACTGGTAAGGTTGTATGAGCAGGAGAATTGTCTGTCTGGTTCAGTGGTTTCCAGTTTGAGACACCCATGAACTCTTCCACAGTGCATGGAGAGGGTAAATGAGCAGAGGAAACTCAGTATTACTGTAAAGATTCCATGCATGACCTGGAAGATTTTTAGGGGTCCACAAAGAAAAAAAGGTTCAAAAATTCTATTCATAGAAGCATTTTTCATCAACAGCTATGCTGCAAACTCTGCTTCTATATATAAAACAGAAGTAAAAATACAATTAATTATAAATGGACTGGTAATTTACTTATTAGAAGCTTGGAAAAAAAGCTCACTTATTCCAGATAATGTCATTAAGTTTCTACAATGAATGTCTGCACTTCTGTTAATTCTGAGACATGTCACTTTCTGTTTATTATTTGACAATGTGTTAATGGAACTGAATTTCCACTTAGACTCTCTTTCCTAAGAATTCACAACTCATTCAGAATCCACCCATATGGACTGCAGATATCTGGAGATTTTTTTTTTGCCTTTCTTTTCTGAGAAAGAGATTGTGAAAAATCACATCAAAATAGGCAAAGACTCCATCCATCACAGCATGCAAAAATTAACCACCTCAAAACTACGTGCAGTTTCTCCAGGGAGGTGAGGTGACCTATGCACTGATCTGGACAGTCAGTTATGCTGTCAGTTAAGTCAGAGATTGAGAATAAATGAGCTTCTGCAATGAGTTAACACAGATACACAGGCACTACAAGGACTATTACATTCCAGCTGATGGTGTTCTGCACCCTTGACTGGATATGAAGCCTCTCAAGAAGAAAACTGAAACTTAAAATCAGGTATCCTGTGGTAAAAGATCCTGAAGGGCTATTGGAAAAGACACAAATACTGAATTATGCATTTTGAAAGAACTGAGTGTTTCCACTTTGTTTCTTTTTAGCAAGGAGAGCTGATCACCTGGCAAAATTCAGAATGCAAATAAATATGATAATCACTCATCCTAGATGCAAGCAAAAGGAAGAACAAACAAACTATCACCACCAAAATGCTGTAGGCACATCCCTTGCCCTGTGACTACACCACTTGAACTAGAAACTGAGATGCAGAATAGACTGCAGAATTTTATATCCATAATAATGGCCTTTGCAGCTCTACCAGACACAATCAAAATGTCTGTCCTCGAACTTCAATGCCAAGAAGAAAGTTCCCTTTACTTCTTTCTGCCACTATGTTATAGTAGAGACTTTTAAAATAAAAATATACATTCATTGAGATTTTAACTTCATTCAGAGAGGACTTTTATCTGTAGATCATTTTCAAAGCCATAATGACTACAGTAGTGCTGGATGTGACAGGCTTCTAGAGACTAACCAGAGCCTGGAAAAGAAAGAACATTACATATAAACTTCCCTGACCAACAAGAGAAGCAGCTCCAGAAAGTAAAAGTCACCCTCCTTGCCAGCCAAAGAAGTGCACAACAGCAGCTGGCAAGCAAGAAGAACAGCATAAAAGGAAAGGTGATGAGATCATGAGCTAATAGGAGAAAGAACATGCTGCTGTCTGTGGCTCTATGCAAGTGCCACACAGGAGCTGTGAACAGCTACACTGGTAAACAAATTACCACTGGAACAAGATGCTTTGCATGTGGATTTCCAGAAGATAAAGAAATAAAGCCACAAAACACTGATTCCCTGTGTGCTGACTGCCTTTCTTCAAGGAACTCATCCTGCTGACTCTAAATGATAAACTCGCACCTCAATTTTTTGTTAAGCACATCAAGAAATAGTAATTGTTTCCTCTTTTTTCCTTTGATTCTCTGCAGACAGTGATGGCTATCATACTCCCAGCCTGTACCACACCAGAAATAAAATAAATAAAAATAATCTTCAAAGTCTCAGTCCTCTCATACATCATCACAAAGTGTTCAAACCAACTCAAGCAACAGCCACTGAGGCAGAACTGCTCCTCTCCCTCTGCTCCTTTCCAGCAGCCTCCACAGAACAGGGATTCAGTGCTCAGGGTACTGAAAATTATCTGGAGATCCTTTCTGCTTCCCAGCCAGCAGAGCAGGGGAATCTCTGACCTTGCCCATGGCCACCAAACCCACCCGTGAGGCGAGCATGGAGCTGATTAATTAGCTGGAAAGCTTCCAGAGGATTCCTAACAACAAAGGAGGATGGGCAAGGGAGGGAATCAAGAGTTAGAACTGGGAAGCGATGGTAAAAACCAGCTCTGCAGGGATGAGGTCAAAGAAAAAAGTGTGGGAAAACCTGTGAAAGGACATGAAGAATCCAGCACAGGAGTTATCCAGACAGGAGGTGTGGTGGGGAAGGAGCAAATGAAAACTCAAAGTGATGAAAACTCGAAAAGCAAGAATGAAAAATAGAAATTCGACATCTCTTGTGGTTTTTATTGGAGAGAAACAGACAAATAGTGTTCAGCAAGTAAATTATTCTGTAAATTCCACTATTTTTTTTTCCACAGCTATTGTGACCAACTGAATAGCTGTGCAAATAGTCCCAGAATGATGACAACATTCATCACACTGGAGATATCAAAACACAGCCTATCTGACCTGCTATTAGGATGCTAGTGGAAAATACATTACAAATAAAATTCTGCACACAAGAGACAACAGAGAACTATCATATTTCACCCTTTTGAGCTGCACAGGGAGGAGGGAAGGTTTTTCACAGCATATTCATGCTTGTATTTGTCAGCTAGCTTGGGGACATGTAAACTGCCTTTCAACACTCTCTCTCTGCTTGAAGAATACCCTCCTGTATGATTTAAACCTCAAACTTGGATTCAATGAACTCCAAATAGATCTTTCCCAAAACACAAATGCCATTCCAAGTCTGAAGGTATTCTGTCCTCTTGTCTATTTTGGGATGAGATCTGATGTTGTGACATACAGGTCTAATAAATAGATTATGAAGATTTAATGGCTTCCTGTTAAATAGAAAACATGAAGTGAGACCTGACAAACCAGGTAGGAGCTGTCAATGGAACAATTAATTGCCTGGTGGGGAATTCACCTGATGTGGCTGTTAGGAGGAAAGTTATGCCTTAAAAAAACATCCTCTTATCAACAGAGAAGTGGATAAAGAAAAATAATTTCTACATTTTGGTCTAGGTTACTTATGTTCTCAGGAATGATGATTAATTGCTTCAGAATCCTATTGGAAAAAGTCTGTCTTTATTTTCCTAAATGATCTCTTTTTCTCATGCAGCCCTTGGAAAACAGACTGTAAAACTGCTGGGCACAAAAGGTTTGGGATAAAGTTAACTTCAAGCCACTGGAATATGTTGCAGAAGCAGTCTGCTGGCCTGGGAAGCTGGCAGACTGAGATCCTTCCTGCCTTTGTGAAGAGCCAACAGAGATTTTACAAGTGCTCTAAGCCCCTTAGACAAGCAGAAACTTAAACTGGTTTGGTCTGAGCATGTAATGCAACCAAAAGGAAGAGCAGCACAAGGAGCCTGTGCCAGCTGGGAGCATCTGTACTAATGCACCTACTTCACACATTGAAAGGCTCTTACAAACCCAGGGCCAAGGACTTGCATACTCTGTCTGCTTCAGTGTGTGCTGCTCTGTTTGTTTTCTGGTTCTAAAATGCTGCTTTTCATTTTTTTTCTTCCTGTCTGTATAGGAACTCTGGCACTTCCAGCCCTTCTTGTTTTATTTTTCTATTCCTCATCTCCCGGATGAAGTTTATCTTTGTCACCATCTCTGTTACACATTTTTACAAGTAGTTAACTACCCTCATAAACTCCTCCTTTGAAACACACTTTGGGTGTGATAAATATATTAAAACAAAGGGTCAAATTTATATACCTGTACCAGCCAGATCCCATCTTTCGTGTCTTCTACAAGCTCATAGAAATGCATTTCACCACTGAAGTTTGTACTGGAAACTGATTCAGAGGCCTCTTCCTCCTTGAGAGCTGAATAAAGCTCTCCTTCCATGAGGTCTCCTGAAAGAGAGACAATTGGAGAAATTCAATTAAAATGGCACTGGAGAAAGATTACTTCATGAATTCTAGTAACAGTTTAACTAACTATATTTGCATGGTTGCTCAGAGAATCTTTTCAGTACAAAGGTAACTAAACCTTAAGTTGTTACTATAATTCTATGTCTGGTGACGTGACTGTGAACAATTTGACTTCAGTCAGACTGCAGAAGACACAAATGCTCTGTGATTACACAGATGCACCACACATGCACGAGCACACAAAGGAATAAAAGAACATCTTATCTTCTAGGTCTCATTCTCTGCAAATAACAACATTCAGTGGCTGAGAGCAATTTTAGTGGATACATCTTTGCTTTGGTTTCACAGGATTGCAATTTTGCAGCAAGCAATTTCTTAACACTGATAATTCAAACAGACTTCCAGAATTTCAATCATTAATTCTGGACCAAAACCCAATGTTTGTGGTCCTGCTGCTAGTAAAAATCTCGGGCAGAATAATTTAGCTGTTGCACGGTTGGGAAAAGTTCCCATGAACTCCAAATGCAGCGACATAAAGAGCTCACGGTAAAATCATCTGATTATGTTTCCTTTGTAATCTCATTTCCTTCTCGTGCTTTGTTTCACAATCATTACAAACACTGTTAATGACAACCTGCATTCTAGTAACTAATCTACTAAGCTTTAAGAAATGAAGTCTTGTCCAAAACCAGTTTCCTTAAAAATATAAAAATAAGTGCAACAGCTGAAACCCTTGAGGGGTTTGCAAAAATATTAATAAAATTTAGAGGGGGAAAAAAAACCAAAAACGTAACCACAGAAAAATGCTGCAAAGCCTGTTGGTATGAAAAGTGTTTCCATGACATTTGAAGAAGTTGGTTAATACAGTTTGTTTGGAGTTAAACACTTCCCTGCAGCATATGCAACCCAAACATCATGACATCATGAAAGTACCTGACAGCCAAGGAGTGAAAGTGATTGGAAACAAAAGTGAAAGTGCCTAATGCTTTTTACTGTTGGAGCAGGAAAGCCAATAAACAACATAAAAACATAAATAAACAATGAAGAGTAACAGCAAATTAGATATAAATGCCCAGGGTTAATATAAATTATTTAAACCAACATTTTTAAGGTTATATGGCAGGCACTACATCCATACAAATCCTTCTCCCTCTGTCCAGACATTAGAGACCTTCACTGCCTATCCTGACTGCTGGGATTTCTCTCTCTCCAGGATCACCAGCCCTTCCATCACTGATTTAAAAGCAACTACTCACATTTTCCTGCTTGGCTGGCACTACAGCTATTACATCAGCCCCATCTCCCAGTCCTTGGGGCCAGCTCCCTCCGACTGCTCCAGGCAGCATCCTTACTTTCAGGACACTTCTGCCATTCTTACATCTCCACTGCTCTTCATCAGCCCCGAGAAGTCCATCTCCTTTACCTGGTTCTCCTTACTTCTGAAATGCCTCCCTGCCTTATTCCAAGCTGATTTTTGTATGCAGGAACTAGTTCTGCTCCCCTCGTCTAAAACCATCTCAACCCTGGGTACCCATCCCTTGTGCTCCTCAGCTATGAAATCATCGCTTTCCTTGGGGCCCATCTTGATAACCGTACCTGTAATAAACCCAGCGAACGGGTGGGAATACACGGGAACAAGCTGGCCCCAGCCGTAAACAGTAGCCTACTGCAGCTATTTGGAGTCTCTCCTGCTCGTTTTTCACGGCAGACGACATTGGGTCGCATCTGTGCCACCCGCACTGACCCGACCGCCCGCAGCGGAACTCCCGGGGAAGGGCCGGGCCGGGCCGGGCCGCTGCCGGTGCCCCGTCCAGCGCAGGCCTTTCACCCAGCGCAGCCCGCTCGGGCTCACAACGCCGCCGGGCGAAGAACATCACCCCCCGAGCTCCCCGGGCTCCCTCCATGGACCCCCGTGCTGGGGGGAGCCAGCCCGCTCCCCAAACCCGCCCCGCGAAGGGGAGCAGCGCCTGCGCTCCATCCAAGGGCGGCCGGAGCCCCCGCGGGGGTGGCCGGGCACCGACCTCCGTCCGTCCCCCCGGGTCACGGGGGAGCTCCGCGTACCTGACTTTTCCACCAGCTCCCGCACATCCTTCTTCTCGGGCAGCCCCGAGTGCCCCAGCCCGCGGCACTCCAGGATGGTCCGCAGCTTCCTGAAGCTCAGCGCCACCGGGTCCACCAGCTGCGTGGCGAGGAAGCCGCTCTCGTACCACGCCACGGCCTCGAACACTCGGGCCAGCACGAAGAGCGCCAGGAAGTAGAGCAGCAAACAGCACAGCTTCACCCACATCTTCCCGGGAGCGCCGAGCCGGAGGCCGGGCTGGGGAGGGAGGGA
>WBNO01012834.1:149142-189363 GCA_013400575.1 Peucedramus taeniatus | reverse complement strand
AAACCAACCCAAACAGAATAACAAAGGTTGGGGGCTACAAATAAGATATTTTAGAAAACTGCCAAAGCTTTGTGCAGCTGCAGTGTCCGGTGGGACATTATGCTGCATGATGGCAAAATAGTCAATTAAATACTTAATACTATTGTTTTCTCATAAGATGTAATTTAACAGTAATTAATCCTCATGTCAGGAAAAGATTTATCTGAAAAGTTTGTTAGTAACTGGCAAAAAACACTTTCCTGGAGCCTGTAAAAAACCCAAGCAACTAGCTATTTCCTAGAGAACTGATCAGGATGGATAACAATTCACATCATATGGTTTTCCTTCACATTCTCTTGGCAAACACCAACCAGTTTTGGAATTCATTGCAAGACAGGCATAAAAAATGACTTTGAAATATATTTAAATAATAACCTAGCAATTTACACACAGTTTTTCCGAAATTATCAATCTAACAAGGTTAGTTTACTGAAATTTTCTCTAGTTGGGGTTTTAATCTTTGAGTGTAGAAAACACTTCAAGTAAAAATTAATAATTTTAAAGGTATTTTCCAATTATACGTCATAACAGTAAGAACTCTTACCATATTCAGAAGTCTTTCTATATATAAGATACATTAAATAACTCAATTAGTATCCTAGAAATTAAACCAAACCATTGATTTATGCTATTTTACTTCTCAGATTCTAATTTTTTTTTTTTTCTATTTCAAATATACAGTGTTTCAAACCAACCATACAACAAACTCCAAACAAAAACAAACCCCACCATGATACCTTTCTGGATAAAGAGGTACTCTTTTTTTGGCATTATTTGGGTAGACAAGTTATGAACTAATTCCATCATTCCAGCAGGCATCATATTATTAGATGCTATCATATGGTTTCACTTTTGTAAAGCTGAGGTTTATAACTGCTAATGCAAGCATCACCTATTTTCTTATTTTAATTAAGATTTTTTTAGGAGTTTAATGCAAACAAATTACAGAAGAAAACCTATTGCAGTCAACTGTGTCACTGTTTTCTTGTTTAACAGCAAAATTAACAAGAAATCAAAGCTAAAGTTTAGAATCTTTTAATGTGATTCTTAGATCACCTGGAGGTAGTTTCTTCTTACTGCAAGAGCTACATTGCTTACAAACGCAAACGAATCCTCTCCTCCTCAAAAAAACCAAACAACAAAGCCAAAAAATACACCATTGTAATAATTTGTAAAACTTATCATAGACTTATTTAGACACTTAAACTTATTTAGGCACTAACTATTAAAGGAGGAGTTCTCATCAAGTAATGTAAATTAAAATACAGACACAGTTTCAGGTATGTTCTCCAAGGAACTCCTCATTTGATATTCAGATGCCAGAAAAGAAAAGAAAGGGAAAATGCAGCAGCCACAGCCACTGTCACCGCAGTGATATCTTGAATTGGTATTCTGAAAGGAAGCACCACTGACACAATGTTACACAGACTATCATAGTTACAGGCCAAGGGAGTAAATTAAAAACAGTATGATAGCTGTCTTCACATTTTTACAAGCCAAGCAACATGATACTTGAGATTGGGTTCTGTTTTATCAAGACATTTTTACAAGCCTTCTGCTGTGAATAAACTGAGTAGTCCTTGTGCCTTTGCTGCTCAGGGGAGCAGCACAAGCTCCATGTACAGCCTCCTCTCTGAAGTTTTCCAATTAAAACAGGAGTCCATGGAGTTTTACCCATTGATAGTGTCTTCTCAGAAGGATTTAAAGGACAGCTCTTCAGCAATCTTCTTAGATCTATTTTCTCTCATCGTGTCTGGGCTTCCTTAGAACTGGATTGGCTCTCTTTCCTCGTGTAAAATTATGAAATACAGCTGCCATATTTAAAAGTCTCCGTGCATGAATAATGGGATCTAGTGATATATTCTGAGACAAAGAAGTTTCTTAAGTAGATCTGGACAGTGTTAATGCAGTATAAATATGGTGCACTTACATTGTAGAGATATGCTGGTCTTAAAGTGAGTGCACTCACTTGTGTTCTTCACTACACTTTATCAATTGTGTAAGAGTAAAAGAATAATTGTTTTTTCTTATTTTGGTAATCTGAGAAGGAACAGATAATTACACAAATAACTGATAAATATTAATTCAGTAGATAGACAATATGCCTTGACTGTATTTTTGCAATAAGGCATTACAGCTTTTTCTCTATTCCTCATAATTAATGTGCTCCATCTATGATCAGTAACTTGGAAAATAAAATTATAACTGAAATTCCTTCCTATGTACATCCTTGTATGTTTTCATAGAAAACTAACCACTTTAGTTTTGTCAGGGAAACTGTTAAGGAAGACAATGAGAAAAAAAATGCACTCAACATGTAGACATTTTGCTACAAAAGAGGAAATGACAGTAAAAGTGGAAGTGAAAACCTCCTCATCATTCCCCAAGTCTCAAATTGGCCTCACATGTGACCTGTTAATGATTGAAGCTTTTAGAGCTTTTGTTATGATTAAGGACATCACTTTATATGTGTTCCAAAATAATAAGTTCCTGCTATCATACAAAATACAAACTGTTACCTGAAAATTGTAGTAACAAGTTGCATAGCATTGTAAAGAAAACAAAAAGCAAAATAATTGCATTTTATTTAGAATCTTTGAAGTCAATCAAACATAAAAGAACTCCGATAAGAAAAGAATTGCACAAACTCCTTGTGTACTTGTGCCGCCTACTGGGTATTGTTGAATGACGACAAAGTTTGGGCAATAGCACTTTCACCTTGCTGGCAGAATTCTGGCAGAAATCTGTCTCTACATACTCCATCATAAATTAAACTGATACCTAATTAAAAACTAAGTGTACAAGTTCTCAGAAATTGCTACATTCACTAGTGTTGCTTCTCTTCTGCTTCAAAACGTCAATGAAAATAAAGAAAATACATCAAGCTACCTTGCACAACATCTCTATTCCACCTGGGTCATATTCTTCCTAGGGTTTGTGTTAAAATTAGTAAAATGAGGAATCCAACTTGTATTTGGTGTATGCAAAGAATCCCCCATATCTTCAGAGCACATACTAAAATTTAAGATGCTGAGTGTGTCTTCTTTCTCAACAAAATACATGAATGAAAGTTTATTTTTTTGTTTCCTCTCTGGAGAAATTCTCTCTAGTTAAAGGCATGCTTGCATGTTTCCTCAGGACTATTACAAAATATTTAACATACTCAAAAGATAGGAGCCAAAAAGTTTAATTTGAAAACAAACTGCATATATTTTAAAGTTTGGTTTTACAGATGGTAAATTTAAGTTGAAGCTTATCAGGAGGATTTAGAAAGCTGTAATCAAAGAGTAAAACATATGTGCTCTGGGTCACATGACTGCACATTTTTCCATTTACTTCATTCAGCCTTGAAAACTACTTCTACTAAAGAACTTTTTAACTGCTTACAAAGAAAAAAACTCTCTTCCTTCATAGAATTGTTTTTCTGCAAGATTATGGCAACAATACGGAGTCACAAGGAATACTCTGAACAGAGAAAAGTACTGCAAATTTGATCTGCCTTCACACTCAAAGGAGCATAGCAAGATCACATCCAGGCTATCAGCTTTATCCCTTTTTGGAAATCTTGAATTAACTGTATCTTCAGCAAGTTTCGCTGAAGGCACCTTGTAGCACTAGAGGCTGACTGGCCAGGCCTTGCCCAAACAAAGCCCCTGTACACTTTGTCACCCTAATCCACATAGGACACTGAGTGGGCTGTGAATCAACTGTGTTGCTCCTTCCTCTGAAAAACACCTTCATGAGGTTGCAGAGGACCTTGGTGCACTTGGTGAGGAAATCAAGTGTGTATCTCAAAGAGATTTCATTTTAGAAAAAAGTAACCCTTGATTTGAGTTGCATGTTAGAGGAACTGCTACAGCAGAAACGACCTGGGCCAATGGAGGAAGAGTACCACAGGAAAAACTGAGCACATGCAGCTGTGATCCAGCCTGAGTCATCTTTGGTGCCCAAAAACTCAACACAATATCTGCCTTCTGCTGTCTCAAGCACCACAGTCAAGACTGGAAACAGAGAGGTGGAAATTTACCTACAGAAAAACATGGAAGTTACAAAAAAAAAAAAAATTCCCAAGAAAGAATGCTAAACATTCTATAATTATGCTGTTTGTAACAATAACACAGCTTATTATTCCAAAATAATTCCAAACTCTGACTTTCATGTTGAACAATTGGCAGAAGTGTCACACTGCACATACATGTAGAACTTCATGTTCTTCTGCCATAGTCCAATCTTATGGCTCTTTCCTAATGCCACAGAAATATATGTATCTGAAAGATTTTTACAATTAAGTACATCAATATAAATTTATACTACCATTCTGGGAACTTTTGTCCATGTCTTGACCAAAAGTAGACTGTCTTCATAAGATTGAATCCATACTCCTCTCTCCAATTTAAAAACCAAAAAACAACCAAAAGAACAAAGAAACCAAAAAAACCCCACCCCAAATAAACAAAATAATAAAAAACCACTATAAAACAACCAAACCTCTGACTTTTTTTAAAGCCTGAAAACAGCAAAGTACTGTACAGCTTTCAGAAAAAAATATTAAATGTTTTTGAGAATCTTCTTATAGATTTAAGTGACATTTTTATAGAATTATCTCATTGTAAAAAACTGAAGCACACTGTGTAAACTTGCCTGTTGCCAAAATATGGGGCTATATACTATCTGTACAGTGCTTAAGTAAAGCTGTGATCCTACAATATTTTAGCATTAATATAAACTAAACATTACATTATTAATATGGAGTAAATTAAAAGCTGTGATGATAAAGAGTGAATTGTTTAAAATTCAAAAATTATTAACTTTCTATTAGTAAATCCTGTCTGGAACTCCCCAAGGGTGGACAGCTGTAACATGTATATACCACATGTCAACAGTCAGACGATCACAGAGTGTGGCTTGAATTTCATGCTTCTGTACACTTTCCTTTTAGAGCAGTGTAAAATATTAGAGTTTACAAGTCTTGGAACATCTTTACTTTTCTGGAGTGAATTTTACACTGTAAATAGGGATTGAAAAACTGGACAGAGTAGAAGACATTAACACATCTCAGAATTTAGAAGCACAGTTGCAAAGTTTATTTTCTGTTCTGCAACATCTTACTGTTCACAAGGTAACAAAACTGACATGAATCCAATTGCTGAAACTCCTTTAGAGCCGTATTACTGTGCTGGTTCAGTTCCTCTCCTGATAATACTTATAAGCAATTCTTTATGTAACTTGATTAGGATCATCCTGTAGGGTAGAATTTCCATGGCAGTAAGACACAGGTAATTTTCCAGTTGCTGTTCATACGTGCATGGATAAAAAATAATTACTTGCAAGATAAGTACTTTACCTAGGGAGGGAATATAGTTTCAAATCTTTGAAACTTGGGAAAATTCACATTCTGACATGATCTAAGGTCTTAATCAGCTCTATATAGCATAACATTCAGGCCCTCACTTATGCGTGCACCTCTGTACTCAATTTATTACAGCCAGATAGCCATTCAGGAAGTAGAAACATAAAAACAAAAGCCATACCCAAAAACTTAATAAAATTTGGCACAAATTAAATCTTCAATTACACACTCATTTTTCTCATGCAATCAGATGCCTGAATGGATTTCCAAGTTCCTATCTTCTCTGCATGCATTTTTGCAAATATCTCTAAACCTTACAAACTATATACAGTAGCAGAACTTTAAAGCTTATTTAAGACAATCAAATTTCATGAGAGTTTTTGGTGAGTCTCCAGGATTTGCATCTGAGCTAAGTGTAAAGAAACTGCATCTGAAAGTTTCTGTAATTAACCTCTCAAGAACATAAACAAAAAAAAATCCATCTATATCAATGAAAATTAATTGCATCTCAGTTTGGGTACTTTGTTTTCTTGCAGTAACTTATATTTACATCTAAAATCAAGGTACACCTATTTCTATCTTGGATGTCTGACCTTACAAGAATGTTAATTTTAAGCCCTTAAGATGTGACCATGGGGAGAGGATACCTTTCAGCAAGAAAGTCTGGCTTCAGTGCTAATCACCAGAGTCACCAGTTTTAGTGTGGTATCCTGTGTCTTTGTCAAAGATGACTGGGTCAGCCTGTTTTGACATCTCATTTTTGCTTTGCTTGTATTGCAAAGGCAGTTACAAAGTCAGAATGGCAGTGTAGATGGCAGCACTTATGCTATATGACCACTGGTAGGGAAGCTTCTCACTGTGACCATTCAGAAGGCACTCTGGCAGTCAACATTGCCACCACCAGAGACTTTCACTCCTGGGCCCAAAACCCTTCACAGCTGGTGGGTTCAGTGAGTGAAGGGTGCCAATTCAACTCCTTACACACCCCCCTCTCACACAGTCAGACCAGGTTTCCTGACTGGTTTGACCTTAGGTTTCCCTTAGCAAAATCTGACCTCTCTCTTCCTATAAAGCCACTTATTTATGGTGCAGTAACACAGAAACAGCCTGAGCTGGTGCCTCTGAGGAGGGACTCTTGACAAAGGAACCCCTGGCCTTTTATACCCTCACAGTCTAAGTGTGCCACAGACTGGGGTTTTCCAGATGAGTCTTTTCTGTCTCTGAGTGTCTGCTCTCCTGGCTGGTAGGACTGGTCCACATGCCCTTTTTTAACCAAAGGGTTGGCACTTCACAGCATCTTGTCTCAGGCTCCACCCAGAGCTCAGTCTGCATCTCCTCAACCACCACACTAATGAGCTTTGCTTAGACCAGTGCCCCTAGGCAAGGAGGTTGATCCCATATGGCTCAGCTGTACTGATGCTCAATAGCAGTGCTGCAACTGGCAAAGAAAGCACTAGGGCAGCTAGAGATGCCCTGCATGACTCTATGCTCACTGCCTTTCCAACACTGCTTCCCATCCAAGCTAATTGGCAAACGGAACAGCAGGACACACGTGTCTTGTGGACCACAGGTGTTCGTGGACAGATATACACATATTATCTACATGCATCTCAGGCTGAGATCCTAACAACTGGTAAATATGTTTTCCCCTTTTCCACAGGCAAATAGAATATATGTAAAATCAGATGCAATTAAGAAGCTTCAATGCAGAAAGACTAGAAAATCTTTCCAGTTACCATATTCTCTTCTGAAGGAAAGGACTGAACTCTCATCATGGCCTAAAATTGTAAAGTTATTTTCTTAGGACATATTGGTTTTTTAAATGAAAATACTCTTAAAAGACTCTATTGCTCTTCCTTGAGTATTTGTATTCCATGCAGCATGGTTTCAGCAAGTTATGACACAGATAGTGAGAAGATAATGACAGACCATAAAACATCACAAGTCTGTGCATGTGTTTTCAGACAACTGTCAGACACTTGCCAATGCCTGCCAGCAGGCATAACCTGTTTCCAAGTTCTCTTAACACACTTATATACAAATGGAGGATGTACTTACATCGGTAGAACTAGTTTTGCTGAACAAGGTATGTACAGTGCCCTATGAAGCCAAAGCATTTACTATCGTCGTTTCAGAAGAAAAAACCAAAATCAAACATGGTATGTCTTAAAAACATTTCTAAAAATGTTACCCTGGACAATTTTTCCTGTAGGAGTATTGTCTGATGTTTCTTTAATCTCATCCAAAAAGATTTTAGCATGTCATGTAACTCCACACTTCCTACAAGATTAGCTAGAGAGGGAAATCCATGCCAAATCCCATCACAGTTTAACAACGTTACCTTTAACTTCTGGGAGTGATGATGAACAAGTCTTTGGACTTGATTGTCCATTTGTCCATTTTACTTAATAATGGTATACTTTTTTTTGTTAATCTTCTAATGCACACTTCATTTTCTTGAAGGATTCCTGAGCACAAGAATTGTTGTGCTTGTGTGCTGTGTTAAGAGGACATGATGGATGGGTGGAGAGACGGCCTTGAGAGCAAATGAGGATGCTCAATTGGAAAAAGCTTCCTGGAGTGCGAGATATGATGGGCAGAAACAGCACCAGAGCACAGACGGAACTTGCAGACAGGGTGAATGCTGAGAATCTCCTAAGGAGATAACAGGATCATATGTACTGCCAAGTTTTCAGAGGAGGCAGACAAAGTTAGAATAACTTTGGATCTAGAGGTGTACGTGTGAAGAACTGGAAATCACTTGGAGAGCAAGGCCATGGGGAAAAAACCCCAAACTGCTCTAGAAGAGCAAAACAAACAGGGAAACACTGATTTCAGCTCCTGTCATTTACTGATGTCAAAAGCTGAATTTTAATATCTTTCCAAAAAATACACCTTGTTCTGGTTGATGCTTTATAAAGCCTCAGCTTGAAGCTTTTCAGTATTTTCAGCGCATTTATTTTAAAGAAAAGGAGCCAGCAGATATACTTCAAAATTCTCTCAGATTCAGACCTTGTCAAAAATATGTAGAACAACAATTAACGTCTGAAAAAGTCATGCCCACAGAAAAGTGAACTTTGAATTGTATCCTACAACACCATGGCCCAATCTAACTCCATGGATAATGATACCAGTGCAGGAATCGCAAGGTAAATTAAACTCATCTTCCTCAGTATGAAAACAGACATTTAAAGTTGACATAGAATTGCTTATAAAAACAAACATATATAACAATAGAAATCAATGATAAAAATAAAGAAAATACTTAGGAATATTTTAAAAAGCATGTTTACATGCCTTTTAAAATATGTTACAAAACAAGTTACAAAAAGCATGTTACAAAACAAAACCAAAAAAACAGACCAAGCCAAAAACCAAAAATATATAATGTAATAAGTTAATAATTTCCAAGTATGAAGTTATTTCACCCACTAATTCTATAAAAAGAAAAGCAGTAGTTTAAGTTTCCAGAACTACCAAAATTAGGAAATTCTAAAGTAGGAATGCAATACAGCCTGATTACTAAGAGACCCGTTTTTAAGAAAGGGGAAGAGTAAAAACTTTTTTCTCAGATTGCCTTTATAATTCTGCAACAAAGAACATATTTTTGAACTTTTCTCCTAAACTATAGACATCAAAAGAATGATCTTTTTTTTTAGGAAACTGAAGATTCATTTGTTCCTTTATATCAGAAGCCTGGGTTTTAGAAAAACAGCTGCAACTACTGCAAACCTTACAATTAAAATCATCAGGTATGATGACCTTTGCACTACCAATGACCCAAAGAAGATTCTTTTAAGAACAACAGTATAAAACAGCCCTCCATGTCCTACTTTCCAAATTTCAGAAGAATACCACCCATAGGTGTATCTTCCTCTGAATCTCCTTTTCAAATTTTTTATAACTCCAGTGTGTAGTCTCACTAAAACTGCATAAGAGACTCAGAAAGGGCTGGTTCAAGGGAAAAGTTCATAATAGAAATTCCATAATTACGAAAGCTCTCTTCAAGGTCCTAATTAAGACACTATGCAATGAATTAAGAATTTCTTTCACTCTTCTAATAATATACATTAAGTTAGCGAGTCATAAATTAGAGCTAAGCTTTACTCTAAATAAGAAAGCTTGGTTTTGTAAGGCCAACTCCAAATAACTAGCTTCAAACAGCATATTCTCTGACAGCAAGTAGGACAGAAACAAGTGCTTAATAAAAGCATGAGTTTTAAAACTGAGAAATACACACAACTCATGAGGGCCACTGGCATTATCATCTCACACTACCTCCAAACTCCTTTCAATTCTCCTCCATTCTCACAGATGCTTAGACCCAGAAGTTTTTGAAAAGGATAATTCAGAAACCTTTCAGGAGATTCAAATATGATCCCTCCATTATAAAATAACCCCTCACAGACCCTCAAACTAAGGAACACGTGGCTGTCACCACCAGCATCAAACATTTCCCAGTTGCTGACAATATCCTGCAGTGCCTCAGCACCGTTCTGCTACAGGAAGCCCAAAGAGACATGGGAGCACTGGACACTGACAAACAGAAGTAGGTGCTAGCAAGTTCCTGTGTAATCATCTTATAAGGCTGTCCTGCATTATTTTGGAATACAATTATTATTATGGCAAACAGACTAATAATAACTGGGTTTCACATGTAGATTTTATTTTGACTGCAATTAAGCCAGTACAGATATGTGGTGAATTCTCTTTTGCACATAGTATTTTGAATGTAAGAGTGAGGCACCCACACAATACTTTCACTGTTCTGCACAAAAGGGAAAGGGCTGTGAGAACTTAAACGTCTATTACACTACTGCACTTTCAAGGATCAAAATAGAAGAATTGTGAAAAGATCTTTCACCTCTTAGATTTTGATGTTTACTCTTTTTACACTTTTTACACTCAGGCTCATAATAACCAGCTTTCTTCAAGTTTTGTTAATATAGTCCATAGCTCTTAAAATCTGACACTGAGAATTAATAAATAAGAATAATCTTCACATTGGCAGAACTTACCATTTAATTTTCCTTTTCACTATTGTGAATTACCAATATCACTAAAATTTCCTGTCTTTTTTTCTTTTTTTTTTCTCCTTTTTAAGTGATAAACATCATTAATGTGGAAGACTGAAATTGTCTTTCCTCTTGGAAGGGATCCTGGGTAGTCTATCATTGCTGAGGACAGCTAATATTGAGCTAGAGAAATTATTATCTTCAGGTCTAATGAGAATCCCACTGTTAAATGCTGCATTACTCTTTCTGGGTTCATAGCTCCAATATTTAACTTTATAATAAGTTTTGCATTGTTAAAGGAAAAGTCACTGCCTGAACAATCTCAGACCATGCAAGGAGTCACACATCATGGCTTACTGGTTTCCTTGTGAACTCAGTAACTTATTGATTTTCTACCAGCTACAGTGTTGTAAACACGGTGCTAAATTAGTAGTATATGGTTCTGCCATTCATATTCCTTAACTACAACATAATTGCTTTTCTTTTAATGGCAAATTACATCACAGATTGATTAAAATATAAAAACAAGAAAAAAATACAACATAAAACAGTATCAGGAACACTGGGGAAAGATCATATTTCCTTAAAAACATCAAATCAAATAGAGCCTATACAAGTGGCAGGAGACAATCATTACTTGAAAGGATTGGTTGTAGGTTATGTGAAAGATTGATATACTCTTCTTTAATTTTTCAATATTTTCTACCTGTATGACGGTGTCAATCATCATATTCCAGAAAGGCCAGGTACTTGTGAAGAATGGCCTGGGTTATGGCACATAGAAAGCTATTATACTTGGATTACATTGGTGGCATTTTTGTGTGACAAAGTGAAGGAGCTCGAGTCTTTCTTAATAGTGTCACATTATCTGCCAGTTACTGATGGATGTAAAACCTGCAGAGGCCACTCTCAAGTATTTCTTCAGAAATTCTCAATTCCAACTGATGTTGAATAAAAAAAAAGTAGGAATGATTTTTCCTCCATTTACTGAAAATGTACTGTAAGCTTCCTGAAGGCCTGACCTATTTTACAATAACTTAATTTGAATTTATCAAAATCAAGTAGGCAAGTGAAGTCAGACTTTTTTTTCCCCATGCAAAGATAAAATTACAGAAATAGCTGGAACATATATCAGCCTTGCTGATAAACTAATCAATTAATTAATCAATCAATTTTCAGTTATTTCTGAGAAATTAAGGAGCTTTGACAACAAGGATGATGACCTGCAGAGGAAATTTAAATTCATGCCTGCTTGCAAAAAAGTGAAGGGATCACTTTCTTACACATTCTGAAAAACTGCCAATCAGATGTTTTCCTAATTCTTTATTTCTAAAAAGTGGATCTTTTATCCCACCTTGCAGAAAATCAGACTCCCTCTCTTCACATCTCTTCATATGCAGAAGTACAAGGGTGAGATATTGGTTTTGTACAAAGATGCATAATATTACAATCAGTGTGAAAAAATTTGAAAAAAAAAAACCCTCCCTCATTCAGTGTTAGATTAACTGTCTCTGAGTCTGAGCACAAGCTACCCCAGCAAGCTGGACTGAAAAATAGGTTAAATTCAGATCAGGAACAAAGGAGAACAACTGTAATATTGAGGGATGCCTGCAGGTAACTGGGCCCTGAAGTAAGGTTAAGCATACTGAGGAGGGTGAGAGAAACTCCTGAAATCAGGTGAGAATTTGCTGGCTTTGGCAAGAAATTAATAAGAATTACACCTGGTGCTGTGAGGAAGGGCTGGGTTTCATTGAGTGTTTCAAGAGGGTGGGTGTGGGAGAAACAGATACATGAATAACTGAATGGAGGTCACTGAAACATTTTAGTATAAAACCAACAGAATAAAACACCAACAGAACTTTGGCAAACATCATAAGGCTACAATGAGTCTGAGATTACCTTCAGTAACACCGGAAATACCCAAATGGAGAATGTCTGTAGCAAACAGTAGCCCTAAAGATTAAAGGCAAATCGAGGCATGTTGTTTATCTCTGAGGAGACAGGATGAAAAACAGATGGATTGACTCAGAAGTAGCAGGCACAGCAAGGAGGACAGAAGCAGGAATGAAAGCAGCTGGTTGAATGCAGGCAGGAGCAAGTCTGGTGCCTGAACACGTCAGTCTCTCCTATCTTCTTTTTTAACTCTGCTCCAAACTCACTACCTTCAGGAGCATGTTGTCTATTCTGTGTGTGCTCAAGCAAGCAAGATGCTTGCAAATTTCAAACTTAACTAGGCAGCAAGGAAATGAAGATGTAAATCTGCAACTGGATACGAGTGTGAATGTGGGTCAAAAGGGGAATTTTGTGTGCAAGTTTGAACATGTTTAGCCAGGGGCTAAGAACAAGATTGACACGTACAGTTCTGGCTTATGTGAGGGCTGTTTGTGGGTCTGGGACACCTGAACAACTGGAGGTGATGTTCTTACGGCCAGCCATGTTCACTGTGTGTGTGTGAGGGGTATGTACAGTGGTGTATTAGGGATAACAGGAAGAGAAAAAGTGGCAGCCTGGCATTCAGCAGGGATGGTAAGCCCTCCTCTCTGGTTTTGAGAACTGCCATCAATTCCAAAGTCCACTGGTCTTAACATGCATAAAGAGAGAAACACAGTTCTGAGCTGTATGTAGTATTTATCCTTTCCTGCCAATTTATATTCATGTTGCAGTCTACACTGTTTAGTTTCACTTAAATACTTTTTGCATGCAGGTGTTTTATAGATGCATAACTTGCTTTGTTCAATATTTATTATTTGTCAAACAAACAATAAGAATTCCACAGTGTGCAGTTACTGAGACTCTTCATAAAACAAGTGTGAGAGTTTTCTTCTTTCAACTGATTATCCAGTTCTTGCAGTGATTGCAATAAGTTTCCCTTTTATAGATTATTGACCTGGTTTACTTCCATTTCATTGATAACCCATTATCATATATCACAGTAACACAACTGCTGATAAGGCACATGCAGAAGCCTGCCACCGTGGCCTGCAGGTAAGGAAACGGATGCAGGGAGCTTTGTGAATGCTTTGCACCTGTGAGTAACAGCTGCTCAGAAGTGTGGTAAATTGAAAGAAGGAGTTACTGATTCGGCCAACACCAACACTCCTGGGAACACATTTGCAAGATCTCCAGCTTGGTACCTGCAAGAAATGAGTTTTATCCTGCCTCAGCTCCAATTGGTCATACACATGGCAAAGGGAACTCACATTACCTCTCATGGGCTTGATGCAGGCATTTCAGCCATTAAACTAATGACTCACACTAGAATCTACTATAATTTTGGCAGCTTTAAACCAAAATATCTATTTACTTCAAATAACACTTCCCGATTATGGGTTGTGTCCACGATTTCTATTAGAATAAGGCTGATGTTTCAACAGTCTTGTAAATGAATTGCTTTGTTCAGAGTGACACTGGGCTTTCAGAGCTCTTTTGTTTTCTGAGAAATTGAATTTTTAGTTCATTTAGAATTGTTTCCCCATAAGGTTTTTGATCATCATAATTATGCCTTCAAAATCTATACACAGGCTTTTATATTTCTGCTCATTTTCTTAAGTAATATGGCATCAAAAACATCAATAGGGAAATTAAGTTCTTCCTCCTCCACCGAGAACAGAAAAAGATGCAACATACAATTTTAAATTTGTACTGCCTTATAACAACTGCTATTTTTGCACTGAACCAATGACAACAACTAAAAAAATGGTCCTGCATTTCAAGTGCAGAAAGTGCATTTATTACAGAATAATGGCAATAGGCATTAAAGAACTGCATTATTGAAAAATATTTATATATGAAAACTTTCTGTCTGTACATACATATGGTTTTGTAGTGGCGACATAGGAAATTCACTGATTATATATTGGGTGAACAAAAATCAGGTTTAAATCTACCTCACTGAAACCAAGTTGTAAATGAAAAGGTCTGTGGTAAAAGAATAGAAGAATTAGCAAAGAGATATAATATTTTTTAACATTTGCAAAGCATATAAACTTACAGCACTATTCATCAATATGTTTCATTTCACATATCAAATATTCATCCAACTTGTATCAGAAAAGAACAAACAAAACCACAGACATCTGTGAATGTTTGAATCAACCTTATCCTTATACTACAAGTCTCACTGCCAACATCCACATAAATAATAACAATTAGAGTAATATTCTGTAAGCTCAGCCTTCCCTTTCCCCTTTAGCAAAGAGCACTATACTACATAGAAAAAAAGTGACAGGTTACTCTATTAAACAGATTAAGTAGCAAATTGAAAGGTCTTTCCATGGTATAATTAAGAGTATTTCTCCAATTTCTACTTAAAATTTCCACTAAATTTTTACTATTATTTTTGTAGTTTTGTATGAAGGAAGCCTATAAATCTTAGTTCTCATGCACCAAAAACCCCAAATATGCCAATATATCAAATGAAAATCAAATGCACAGGTATTGCAACTTTTACATATACATCCACTCCAAATAATGGATCTGGAAGAGTTCAACATTTCAGTCTTGTATTTCATTAAAGTACATGCTTTCATTCAGCACTGCTGACACTTGTATACTAAACTGAAGAAAGCTGAAAAATTAACTCCCACAAACCTCCTCCTAAAATACCAAAACAAAACAAAAAATCCCAACACAACAGAAAAAAAAATAACCCAGCACCATCAAAAAAACCGTAGAGCACTGCAGCTTTAGTTTACCAACAATCTTCTTTCCTCAGCAACAGGACATCATAAAATAGCCTAAGTGTGGTTGTTTGATCCTGCCTGGATGCTCAGCCACCACCAAAGGTGCTCTGTCACTCACCTCTGCAACTGGATAACGGAAAACAATTATAATGAAAGATGAATGAGAAAGATGAATGAGGACTGGGAGTGATCACTCATTGATTACTGTCACAGGCAAAGTAGACTTGACTTGAGGATATTAATTGAATTTATAACCAATCAAAATCAAAGCAGGATAATGAGGATTGAAATGAATCCCAAAGAAACCTCCATCCCACTTCCTTCCCTTCAGGGGCTCTACCATCTTGCCCTGGTGGTGGAAGGAGACAGGGAGTGAGAAATATGGTCAGCTCATCACAGGATTTTCTGCCACTGCTCAGGGAGAGGAGTCCTTCCCCTGCTTCAACTTGGGTTGCCTCCCATGGGAGACATTACTGCATGAACTCCTCCAGCCTGAGTCCTTCCCACAGGCAACAGTTTTCCACAAACTATTACAGTGTGGGACTCTCATCACAAGGTGCAGTTCTTCAAGCACACCCTGATCAAGTGTGGGTCCCCGACAAAGGGTCCTGAGCCCTACCAGGAAAACTGTTCCAGCACGGGCTCCTCTCTCTACAGGTCTGCAGGTCCTGCCAGAACCCTGTTCCAGCGCAAGCCTCCCACAGGCTCACAGCATTCACCTGCAGACAGTGTGGGTCTCCTCCATGGGCTGGAGGTGGATCTCTGCATCCCCATGGACCTTCATGGGCTGCAGGGGCACAGCTGCAAGAGACTGCACCATGGGCTGCACCACAGACTGCAGGGGAATCTCAGCTCTGGCACCTGGAGCACATCCTGCCCCTCCTTCTGCACTAACTTTGGTGCATGCAGAGTTGCTCCTTTCACATATTCTCACTCTTCTCTGAACATAAGTACATCAGCGCTATAACTTTTTTTTTTTTTAAATTCTTAAATATGTTATCACAGAGGAGCTACTACCTGCTCTGATTGGCCCAGCCTTGCCCAGTGGCACATCCATCTTGGAGATGTTGGCATTGGCTCCACTGGACATGGGGGAAGTTTCTAGCAGCTTCTCACAGAAGCTACCTGGGCGCCTCCTTCCCCTTGCCCCCAGCTACCAAAACCTGGTCACACAAACCCAATATAGCTAACCATAAAAGTCTTATGCTTAGCAGAAATTAAACGTTTTGTCTGTCCTTCAGAAGTGATTAGTAGTGTGGATTTTAGGTAAAATGGAACCTCTGCCTGATAGGTTTTCTAAATCCTTGCTTATTTTTCCACCTGAGCTTCTACTAATCAGGAGAGTCTCAAACAGTGAGCCAGGTTAAACTCTAGTAAGGGGAGAATTTAAGCAATGTATAACTTTGTAAATTTAGTAGGAAAAGATGTAGCCATATGAATTCACTGGATTCGAGCTTCAAAGAAGTTTGTGAGTTACACACTGGAGTTAACTCATGAAGGTATCTAAGTGAACCTGACTTATGTGTCTGAATGCATCATGAACTGACCCCAGAATTTTCTACCCCTTCCCTCTAGATGTCTTCCAGCAGGATGTCACCTTTCTTCTGAGGACAGTGGATGTGGAGTGTCAAGTTGGCAAAGAGGGCAATGGGCAGACACTACCTGGCTGATGAGCTGTGTTAATATTCCCACCTCGTTTCCACTAAATGTCACCAAGTACTGTGACAGCAATAAACTTCAAAACTCAAACTTAATTAAAGCACATTTAACACAGATGTTGCTATTGGCAACAAAGTATCACTGTCACTGTAACCTCTTCTGTCAAGGTGAGTACTGCCAGTCTTTCAAAATATAGTATCTAATGTATATGTAATTGAATATATAAGTAATATTCAGATTTTGTATGCACTATGCCATGAGACAGCAGAAAGCAACTTTTTTTGCAAACAGATTTTCCTTTTAATTCTTTTTCTCTGGACATTAATTTTATTGGAAGCAAACAGGTTCAAAAAAGTCTTTAAGGAGTTCTATAAAGCAGCATTTAATAAAACTGATTGTTAGTGAGATTCAGATTAATATATTGTTATACTACATTTCATTCTCCCAATTAGTCCAAGTGCTTTAAGATATATAGATGGACACTTTTTCAGACTGCCTCCAGCACCTGTTCATATTTCACAAATGCTTCCTAGGTCTGTTGAAAGAACAGACCAAGACAGATACTTTTTTATCCTGTAGGCTATTCAAATGAGTAGCTGAAAATGTCAAAAGCAGGGCAGATCTAAATTCCTTACCTCTCCATCTCCTAGAGCTACAACAGTTAACACAAAACTTGTGTGTGCAATACTGTCAGCAGTTACCCATCTTCTACAAACTTCTTTTACACATGTATTCTCAGAAAAACTTATTTTTTGGTCTCCATTTGCATTAGACAGGGCAGATACCCAATGTATGCAGGTCAAGATTTGACATACAGTTTCTGTACACAATTAGTGGCAGAGCTTCTTGATCTCTCTATATGAAGCAGTAGATTAAAACAAATGTGTCTTAAAGTTGTTTTAAGAATTTGTGGACATTTCAGTAAGCAGGGTCCTCTGTCCATGTAGCTGTAGCTTCTTTTATTAAAAGCATGTGTCTCACTTCCCCTCACCCTCTTTCCCACAGTGTTCTTATTTTCCTCCTTTTCCTCTGTGCCTCCTAAAACCTTTCACTTTCCATCTTCCTACTCCTTGTTTCCATTTTCGGCTAGACAGCTAAAATAGAAGTTATATCCATGTCAAAGCCCCAGCAAGTACTACGTGTCTGCCTTGGGCACAGCACCAGGGGCCAGACCACCTGGCTGCCCTTCCTCCAGGGCTGCACTCTGCCAGCCTTCCCTCAGCATGGGCAGAGGCACAGATTCCTCTCCCACCACAAAATTTACCAGAACTCCTTCACTGCCTGCAGGCTTCTACTACTTAACAAATTTAAGATGAACTAGCCAATTTATTAAAAAACTATCACAGATAACTGACAGACACTGTGACTCTGTTGGAAAACCAGTAAATAATTAAATTTATGCTGAATTTTCTGATATATACAGACACAAAAAAAATTCTCTTAAACTGGATTTCCATTAGTTAAAGAAAAGAAGATATTGATTATTTATTTGGATTTTTTTGTCATCTTGTACTTTTAAATATCCACAGCCCATAAAGATCATTCACTTCTGACAGGATTTTTCTTCCAGAGTGCATGCATCACTGATTATAGCCTGGTTCATGTACAATCAGAGTTCCATTTCTTTACACTGTAATTAAGGTTATGTGAATCAATTACTAAATTAATTCCAGGGTTATAAAGCTATCATTAAAGTCAGATAATGATTCAGGGAATTAATAGGTACCAGGCAGGTAATGCTTCAGACAAAACTGCCCAGAATGTTTTTCTCCCAACAGCAAGAGTGCCTCTTGAAGTTTCTTAAAACTAGTTTAACAAACTTAGTAGTATCAGAAATAATAGTCCTAGTCTGGCTTCAGGGTTTGGCCAAGCAACCACAAAAAAGATATTAATTGCTTTTATACTGCTTTAGTCTATGTACTGCATTCCATCTGCTGTTTCCTTGTATTTGAACACAACAGAATCATAGGTCATTTCCTTGGCTGACAATGCATCTTTAGAGCAGCTACATCAGCATATTCAAATGTGCACCAAAAATATAGAAGCACTGGTTCATTACACAAAGTTTGTTTTGAAATCTCCCATTTTCTTTTTTAAACAGTAACTTCTTATACAGTGAACAGATTTACTAGTAGAAAACAACTTCAAGATGCAGTCACCAAAATCAGTGCACAAACCATTCAAAAATAAACCTAGTTTGCATAATTTTAATTAAAAAATAAAGACAATATTGAAATGCAGACAAAGGAAAAAGGAATATAAACCTTTGAAATAACAGAATAAACTACACATGAATAAACTACACAGAATATTCTCCACTTGATAAACTATGCTAACATTTTTAGTTTTTCCTGCTTAGAAATCTGTCAAGTACTTCTCTAACTTCTTTTTACTGTACTATGATTGACATAGGGATGACTCAACCACATTAAAACTACTTCAGATTTTTTCATTGGTCTCCCTAACTTGCATCTGTTTTATTTATAAGGATAAATTGCTATATTGTACGAGTTCCTTACCACTCAATCAGAAAAACTCCAAACTGCATCTTTCAAAATACAATTTTAAGCCTCTGCTTCAAACATGCCAACATTTCTCCTACACAGTCTTTAGTCTGCCTTTAAAGACAATTTTAGTAATCTAATGATAAATAATTTTTATCTAATTTTTGTTTTGTTTTGTTTTTTTTTTTTTTTAATCTTGGAGATGTATTCACTGAACCACATATTACAGAAAGAGCTTTCAAAAGGACACCACCTAACATTTCTTGGCTCAAAGATGTCATATGTGTTGAATGGTTGAATTAAACAACATACAACATTTTCATTTCAGGGTGGGGTCTTCATGAGTGGGGTTTCTATATGTAAATTCAGTTTTTTAGTTAGTATTATACAGACAATTTGTGATTACTGGGACTACTACTGATTTCTTAGACTGAAAGGTTGCATTTGTAGGAGGTTTCAGCACCAATACATAAAATCTTCGGAAATTTAACGCCATTTATTAATTTTAATTAGCTGTTTCTTTTTCCAGAGCCTAAATTAATTTCATAAAATCTTACCACTCATTATGAACTGGCTTATAGCAAAGCAGAATCAATAATTAATTGTAGGAGGAGGTAAAAAAATAAAAATAATGGATAGTCACCACTTTGGCTTGGGCTGAGACAGACAGCACTAGCTACGAGAAGCACAGAAGTCAGGAAAATCATGAAACCTAATCATTAATTCTTTGCTAGTTTTTTTTCTAACACCATGAGACAGAGACAAATAATATCCTTTGAAGAAATGTCTGGTACTAACAAAAGCTGTTCACATACAACATAAGAGGCAGCATCACTTGAGAACATTTTTCCTTTCAGCCTTCTCCCCTTAGACCCCGGTCTTGCTATCTGCTCCAAAATAACACATCAAAGCACCTAAGGGGAAGTGATGAAATGTGCAACAACCCAAATATCCCAAAGAAGAAGTTTCTAGGTTTAAGTCTGACAGCAGCTGGTAAAGCTGACAAAATTGTGCAATACAATTTCAAAAGAAATAATAAAAAGTTAAGAAACTACAACTTTGAAAGAATTACTGACAGTTCTATGTCCTTGCAGTGCCTGGTAGCAGAAATTTCTCCTGCTGTACTGGCATAAGGTACTAGAAGGAAAGGTAATAAGAAGCCAGCTGATTGCTCCTTCTGGTCTAGCAAGAATATCATGATGGTTTAATTCACAATCAGGGGTTCACTTGGTTGGCATCTGAGGTAAGAAATCCAGCCAGCTGACATAGCTGCATCTAAGCCTTTGCTACATGACAAGTTAAGGTCAGTAGGGCTGACTTGAGCTGGCTTGTAACAGCTCAGCTTTCCATCTTAGCTGACCCCAGAGGTCTTTAGTCTGGCGAAAGAGAAGCACAGCCAAAAGCCTTCCTACTGAAAGGCTGGTGGGATAGTCGTTACTGCAATACACGTGACTTAAGAGGAAGCTCAGACACATAACTTATATTAGACATGAACATTTAGGCTACCAACATCAGGGGAGAGGGGAATCACACATAAATGGCAGATGCAAGACATCTTCCCATAAGAAGCCTAGTGCTTTGTTATTCACATCTTCCGATGGATGAGCAGACAAGCAACCATGTTGGCTGAAAAATGAGCAAGGTGAGAAGAAAAAAGCCCAGTTCAAACCAATAGAAGTTGGTTTTAAGTTTAAATGTTTACAGACAAAGGGTCTCATCATTATAGACAGGAGCTTCAGCACAGCCTGGTAACGCAGCTGCAGAAGTCAGTACACTTTCCTAAACTTCAGAAAGCCAAAGCCACACTCTATTAACACACAGTTTTCATGCCCTACAAGACCACAGATGCATAAATTAGTAAGCAGATGGAGAGACTGCCCAAATTATGCTTTCTTAACTGTAAATGCAGATCATATTCCAAACTACAGAACACAGATTTAAAGTGTAATCTATTTTTAACAATGACTAGTATCAAATAATATCCAAGAAATGCATTGAGAAGTCAGTTCCCCTATTTGAAACATTGCCCAAAAAAAATCTCCTTTTGTTTTACCCAAGCAAAAAGGACACAGGACTGGTCATCGTGGTATGAGACACACAGAAGAAAAGTTGACATGCACATATTTATACAGATATATATAGATATAAAGATATAGGCACATATGGATGAGTATGGACAGTACCTTGTTTGAAAAAATCATTGGTCACCTACCTTATGACAAGACCATGATCTGGCATATCCAAATGACAGTTTTTTTTTGCCGTGCATCTGTGAGGAAGCATACAACAGGCAGCCCTTGCACTGTGCTGTATACAGCCTGTACTACACTCTGGCAGAGGGAATCCAGTCATACTAAAGTACTTGAGAAAAAGATTAGGGTGCTTATAAGCAAAGATAGATTTAGCAGTCCTTTATTAGGTACTCAACACTTTCACTTCTTTAAATATTTTCCTGTAGAGAATATTTTCCTTTTTGCTCTGAACTTCCTTAGGCTTAAACAAATCATCACAACTGGCAAAATATTTAATCCTATGGGTACCAGCACAGATGTACAGTAGAATTATGAAATTGTCTGTGTCCTCAGCTTGTATATTCCGGAAAAAAAGTAGCTATCTAGTAAAAGTCAGGTGTCTGCCATGCCAGATAGCACAATGATACACGTCTAGTATTTTAAATGCAAGAAATGAAATGTGGGTTTAATGAATACATAATACATATATATTCTCACATTTTAAAATGTACATATCAATAAATATGTGTGCACACTTAAGAATCCAGTTAGAAAAGCTGATATGCAACAAATCCTTTTTTTTGCAGTAGTTAATCAGGCTACAATTATTCAGCAATATTCCAAAAACATGAAAATGCCAATTCCACTACAGCAACCAACAAAGGTGCTCAACTACTGTGACAACCAGACTTCTGTCTTGCTGTCAGTGCAAATACATCTTTCATGTCCTTTTACCACCAAGTACGACAAGAAGAACAGAGCTGCTTACAGTCAACCAAGCTGTGTGACACCCTGTTCAAATGGTAGAGCTCTGTAGTACAGCCACACTATAACCAAATAATCTGAAATGCTACATATATATATTATGCACATATTTAAAAGCATTTATATGCTAAATGTATCAAGATAGAGACCAGTATTTTTTTTTTTATTAATCAAAGAACTGATGGGCTAGGTTCTACAAACAACTCAGGGATTTTTGATAAAAGTTTATCTTTTGGATCATTTCTATTGAAGTTAGCATGGAAAATATGGAAAAGTACTTATTAGAAAAAAAAAAGCTTAATAAATGAATGTTGAAAATTGTCATCCATAGTAACATGGATGACACTTGCAGATGTGACAGACATTGAGTTTGATATATTCTAGTTATATTAACACACCATACATATATTAGGTATCTTGCCTAATGTATGTCAAGACAGGCTTTGGATAGGCTTTAAAATATTGGATCTGTGAGCAGAAGTGATGCAACTTACAGGGTTCTTTGTTCATTATAAGTCTGTGAATAATAGACCAGGTTGAGGGTACAAATACCAGCAACAAGGAGTTTTTTTAACTACTTAGGATATGCATATAGTTACTCTATCACAATATCTTCTGACATTCTGAAATCACCCCTTCTTGAGAACCATAAAAAAAAAAAAAAAAAAGCTTACTTTCTGGTTTCCATACAGCAGAAAATTGCTTACTAAAGCTACTTCCTATGAAAAGGAAATAAAGGAAACTAAGGTGATTCTTTTAAACTGGTGTTCACCGGCTGTTTTGAATAAAAATCCATCTATATTCCTTGGAAGCCATCCACGAGAAAAGGCTTGTATATTCAGTAAAACAAAAAAAAACCAACAGTCTGCTCTGCATAACAGGAAAAAAAAGAAAAAACTCTATTGGAAGAACACTGATCCCAAGATTTGGAAGACTGTTACTTCTTGTCTGACTTCTGTCAAGCCTGCAAGCACATTTATACAACTTAGTTGGCAACATTTTCCTCACTAATACATCTGAAAAATTCCACTCGCTCTAAAGCAATCTTTTTAAATGGTGAGACATCCCAGAATTTGTTTTCTTCATGTTTATAACCATGCAATAAAAATTTGGTTTTGAGCTGTATATTTCACAACAATTTTGCAAGGTTGTCATGAAGCATGTAGGCACACACTGGAAATGTCACAGAATGTGATTTTTCCTTTCAAAATGAAACATATGGCTTTTAATTTTACCTAGTGCACATCTTGAAACAATCATATAAATTCTTTGGTAAGTGTACACATTATAATACAAGTGTAAAGACATCATTTTTAGTAAGGTTCTTGTGCATATTATCAGCACCTGTAGCTGGATAAACCAGGCATGGTGATGATCATGCAAACTAGCAGAATTTCTTTTCTACATATAGATTAATCTTAATTCCTATTATTATGCAGGAACAGGAATGTTTTAATTCTGTCTACAAAAGGTGTAATTACTTTCTATTTGTTTGTGTTCATTCCAGCAGTTATCAATTGGCCGCATGTTTACTGCTACTCAATTACTTCATAAACAGGAAATTCAGTACATTTTTATCTATTATTATTGTGATAATGAAATATTACTTATTCTCCCTGGTACACTTCATGAGACAATGTTTTTGTCTCTGCATAATTATTAGCAGTCTGACAACAATTACATAACTTAAACTCACTTAATTGTTCACTGAACTCCTTTATTTCCCATGACTTTTTCAGATTATAGAATTCCATGTCTTGATCTACAACCTTCATAGTTCAGTATGTAATACTGCCTACATAAGCAAGTAAATATGTTGAAAAACTCCTCTTTAATTTTATCCATCATATAAAGTTTCCCACATTAGCCTTCAACTATATTAATTAGTTTGTAAATTAAGAGAGCAAGTGACTTACAAAGCCAAAAGAATGCTAGTATCTTTTGCCAAATGATTTTTGTTTTAATTCACATGATTTTCAGAATTTTTCCTTACCTCAAAAGCTAAAGGATGTGAAAAAACTGCAGTATCCTGAAGTCCAAAACACATTAAATAATCTAAGTTTCCTGAGTCACACAATCCTGATATTTTTGGATTTCAGTTCATGCTCTTTTCAGTTCAGTTCATGAAACTTACTTTAAAGCTCTGCCATGTATTGATAGCAATGGGTTATTTTGGTAGTTTAATACCAGAGAAAGAAAATGTCTTGCCAAGTCACTTGTTATCACACCTGTGAGCAAGCAGCACTCCAGCAAAGACAGGGTAGTGCTGGTCAGAGTGCTGTGGCATGGCTCACAGACTCCCATGGGCACAGGCACCAAAAACACTGCGTGCCAACTTCTCCATCATTTCAGTCAGCTGTCAGGGACAGCAGAGCAGAACTGGGCCTCAGCAATAGCAACCAGCACCAGGCCAAATACAAAACAGACTTTGACAAGGAAACATGTCAGAAAAACATATTCAGCATAAGATTATCAGAAGAAAACATATATAGCTGCGGACAAAGGAGGAGACTACTTAAACAAAAATTAAATTAGGCAGGTGATGGAAATAACATGAGTATGAGCAACTGGTATAACACTGGCATGTTTTTTCTAATTGCAATGCCATCATTAGATATCATTCCTGGCCTTGGGACATTTTCCAAATTAGAATTTGGCTGTACTGGAACTACTTTAAGCAGTGTTTTAAAGTCACATAAAGCCACCTTATGAGCTTGACAAATACACTTCCTGAAGCAGTCATCAGGTGTTGAATTGTTTTTTCCTTTTAATTTAATTAGAGACCATAAGGTCTATGAATGGCACCAAACTGGTTAGGCTAAAAACTTACATTAAGTTGCAAGGAAACGTGATCCAGCACAACTATCATTAGCAAGAATCTCTCATAAACAAAAACATAAGCTTCCAACAAAAAATATTTCCAACTCTTTTTGGAAGAAAAAAAAACCCAACAAAACAAACACCAAGCAACAACCTTCAACACTAAAAAGCCCTCTTAAAATGCAAACACTTGAAGAGTTTCTAAAGCATGAAAGCCTCGATAGTAGGCAAACTTTGTTCCAAAAATAATATTCCTAAATCAGTTCCATAATTTTGACATTAATTTCCCCTTCCATCTACTTGAGCTTAAAGATTACCACTATGCTTTATGTACTTAGATGTTTTCTTGCATTATAGATCAGAGCTGCTAATTACCAGTTGCATCTTTACAGAAGTTGCAGATTATTTCAGGATTGTTTTATGTGAGCAGCAACCAAAGGTGCAGGGAAGAAAATCCTATACAATGAAAAGTTCCTTTATATAAGACCAAGATTAAACAGAGAAATTTCACCATTTATTTTATGTTTTATCACAACTTCCTTTTGTAGTTTCTCTTCTATTTGCTTCTTTACAACAGATGAAGGTAGACAGATATGCTGGAGGAAACCAAGCCTAAAGCATAAAAGCCTTGACAGAGTGAGAGAGAAAATTTCAAGCAGATCACAGGGCTAAAACTATACAAAATAAAAGGCTGTACATAGATCATAAAATACAGATAAAAAGCAATATTGCTTTTTTTTCCTTTCCCTTAAAACCAGGTTTCAGGTCATCTACACTGAAAGTTTCAGACAAACTAAAAATTAGAGAGGATTTCAAAGTTAAGCCTCTATGAAAGAAAAAGTATTAGAATAGATAATGTAGGGTTAAATGTCTTATTTACTTCTCTCCAATTCTAACAAAATCATCTCATTTAGGTGAAATGGAAAAAAGGAAGAAGTTAAAGATGCAAGGTAAATTACCAGTATCTGTTGTAAATTAATTTTGGCTCCTTCTGTGTTCAAGGCAGATAACATTTATCCCTTAAGCATAGTTATGTACAAAACCAGTTAGCTTCCTGATGAAGGATAACAATTCTGCAAGTAATTTTTCCACCACTTCATGATTTATAATTACTGGTGGGGAAAAGACGAGAACCACAGAAAGGTCAAAATGAAATATAATTACTAAGAATGAGACAGCTAACATAAGTGCAACAGTCAAAAGAAGTCAATATCAATGTAGGGATTTATGAAAAAAAATTAAATGCAAAATGAAAAAAAAGTCACAAGCAGATTTAGTGTCTTTTCTGTCAGCTATCACTGAAATTTATGAACAGAATATTTGGCTCAACATCTACTAGTAAACTGCAATTCAAATTAAAGTGTTGATATGCTTATAACATTTTATTCTTTAGCTAATTGTTAGAGTAATAAACTGTTAGAGTCATTAAATTATCTTTTAATTTCAAAGATAACCTCCTATAAATTCCTCTTAATAACTGCACTTCTTGTTTTGGGCTCAAGACATTTCAGAGAAAAATTCAATTGATATGATATATGTGTTGGCTGAGCTGATAAGACAAAAGCCACAGAACAATATATAAAATGAAAACAGATGAAATGTATTACTAGTACTAACCTGAAAGGGGACAAGCAGCCAGAAAAGTAGCATAAGAGCTTCCCTGTTGATTTTGTTTATTATAAGAAAGGTCTTTAAATAAAACTTTTTTTAGCATATTCTACAGAAAGTTACTGAAGAGAATTGTTCTATACTTTATAGCAGAGTAATTAAAAGTTGTCAGGAATAAACTACTTTTATATCAGATTCCTAAAGCAAAGAACTTGAATGTGATTAAATCTTAGAGGACCTTTCCACCAGCTTGAAGCGATTTGAAATAAATAACTATTTCCAAATATGAATACAACTTCAAAAGCAGATGCATCATATGCCTTAAAGGTATAATTCAACACAAATAGTTAGATGCTTGCCTGAGTGACCTTTTTTTTATTTCTTTAAAGAAGGAAAAAAAAAAAAAAAAAACCAAACAAAAAAACAAACCCTCAGGATATATTTTGACTGTATTTAATACCTGTGGAAGAAAGAAGTATGAAGTGCATTTTTTGGTAGTGATGAAAAATGTTAAAGATTCACTTTATGGAAGCCAGTATCATTTTGTCCTTGGTAAAGGAGCTGTGAAAGTCAATGCTAACACTCATATAACCAAAAAGAGCTTTTTCATTTTTAGAACAATGTTAGTCAGAACACCCATGCGTCAGGCAGCAAATTGATCAGAGAATTTATTGTGCTCCAATTTAGAACTTCATGACTCTTCCTACTTTCATCTAATATATGGTACACAGATGAATTCCAAAGAAATTATTTCAACCTTGTATGGCAAACTTTACATTCCCAAGAGACAAGCAGGGATGTTTATATTTCAGCCTGAATTAGCAGTGTGTCCTGGCCACAAGGAATGCCAGCAGCACCCGAGTGTGTGCTAACAGAAGCACAGCCAGGAGGCTGGAGAGAGGATCAGTCTCTCCTACTCAGTGCTAGTGAGACAATATTTAGAATACTGTGTCCAGTTCTGGACCCTAGGTACAAAGCAGGTGTTGAACAACTGAGTCAAGTTCAGCAAGGGAGGGCTAAGCCAAGCTCTTGCCCTTTGGGAAGGAGCTCTTTGCACTGAGCTGGAAGATGAGACACAAGGAATGTGAACTAAAAAACACAGATTGCAATTTGATATGAGGAGGAAAGGACTTGTGGCAAGGAGCAGAGAAATCACTGTGGGGATAATTAGGCAGTGGAACAAGTACTCCAAAGAGGTTGTGCAGTTTCCATCCTTGTAGATTTTTAAGACCTGGTCTTGACTCTGTGTTGATCCTGCTCTGAGCAAGAAGTCAGACTAGGGGACCTCTCAAGGCCCCTTTGAACCCAATTACTCTATAATTGTAATGCAGAATTATACACACGAATTTTTGGAAGAAATAGGGCCTTTGATTCTGGTGGTTGTCTTGACTAATCTGAAGACTCGTTATAGCAGGCAGCAGTCTCCTGTTACAAACTGCCTCTGTTCAAGAACCGCAGAAAATAAAAGAAAAACTTCAGCAAAACCAGAACATGTGACTGGAATCTCAACTGACTCCCAGTGTAGTGCTGCTAAAACACAAAGGGATTTTGTTGATTTTTCTTTTAGTTTAACCCTTTCCATTAAACCTACGTGCATGCAGACCTATCTATCTACTAGTGTTTGAAATGCATCCACATGCACAGTTACACACACATGTATAACTAGCCAGGACATATTTTGCAAGAGATCCAAACACAACGCTACATACTATGTTTTTACTGTGGGTTTAATTCTCTTTCATGGTTTTTCCCAGTTGCATGTACTCAAGTCTATTCCCACCAAAAACAGGATAAAATAATATAGCTGTATAGACGCACTGTTTCTCCATTATTGAAGGGGATTATTTTGTTGAACTTTATCAGGCTGTTTACAGCACTGTCATTAAAGTAAGTTGGTTAATTAAGTTTATAGGAAGAGGGATGACACTCAGGCGTGAAGTTCAGGCCTAGAATACTGAGTCAATTAGTTATAATCAGGAGACTGAGTCAATTAATTTTAAAAATGAAAACAAGCCAAATTTTCACTAACAATTCAATCTTTATTCTTGATGTCTCTTCTATTTTCAAATTTCAGAGTATGCTGTGATGCTAAGACACATACATACACACTTCTAATTAAACCTAATTTGAGCATTCTAATAAAGCATCAATACAAATTTGGTGTTCATTTTCAGCTACGGAATCATGAGATGTTACAGGTAACTTTGCTGTTAGACAAAAGTAGATATTCATTTAGACTGGAGTTCAACAGAACAGATATTAGTACAACTACAATACCAGAATAAATTATCTGACTCCCTTTAGATTCTTGGAAAAAGAATAAAAAAAAAACTTCATTCAGCATGGAATTAGCCCAAGAGCAGGTATAAGAACGGAAACCATTATGTTGAGTTATAATTTCAAACAGGCATCCTTATCAATAACAAGGAAGGGACCTTCTCAGTAGGCAAACAAGGTTTGGAACCCTGGTTGTGAAGCATGAAGTTATATGCTACAAGAGCTCTCAGATGAAATAAACCAATCCCAGAAGGTAATTGGGGGAAAAAGTCATTATTACAGGGAAGGTCTATAACAAGGACACTAAATTAGTAAAGTTGTCTAACCACGCATGCTTCACTGATAAGAAAGATCATTACTATTGGACAAAAGGCATCAGCATCATATTGTTTCATTTTAAAACACAAGATTTTTCTTTTACAAGGGATCAATGTCAGATAAGTCTACCAATATAAGAAACACCAAATTTGATTTCTTCCATGTTCTATTACAGGGCTGAAATTGAGAAAAAAAATATCTTATTCTTATTTATAGTAAAAACAAAAAATATTAGGAGCAAGTAATATGTCAAGAAGGCAGCTGACAGTAAAAAAAAGCTACCTAAAGCTATAGTATCAGGATGAGTTGGTAGCTAAGTAGACAGAGATGTCATAAAATAACAGCAGTGAAACACCAAAATAAATTTGTAAGAAGCAGAACAGATTTATCAGGAAGTCAAACTCATCTATCCAGTCTCAGGAGTGACTATAGAACACACACCAAAAAAAATCATATTTCAAAGGAAAAAATGAAAATAAAAAAAAAAATTCTTAGGTACATCAGGCAGTAAGAAAATGCAAGGGAATTTCTACTTTTTAAAAAAAGACATATTCTCTTTATTAGCCTAAGGCTCAGCTTTGTACCAACTTCAGTTTAGTTTTATGCTCTTTTGTGTATGCATCCACTACTTTTTGTGTTTATAATTCTTAAAAATTTCCATGAAACACACTCTTCTTCTCACCTCACATAGTTTATGATATATGCTAGGAATAAGTTCCTCATTATGACATACCTACTTCTCTCCTTTTGACCAACAATAGTTTTTTCTTAATTGTATATAATGATTGTTATTCTAGGTATCCTTTAATCTTGGAAACTCAGGGTTGTTTTCCTAATGCACTGTTACAGTATGTTTGTGGAAAACAGGAAAAAACTTTGGACTCCTAACAATTGTTTTCCAGGTAGGGCTGTTTCAGTTCCTGTGACACACTGGTTTCATTTGTTTACCTTTCATTCTATTTACAGACCACAGACTGCTGAATGGAAACAAAGAAATCAAGAGGAAAAAGAAAAATCACATTTTTCCAAGAAATTTTTCCTTTCAGGTTTGGTAGACAGCTTTAAGAAAGCAGATACATCTCCTGCAACACAGAAAATGATTTTTCCATTTTTTTTTTTCTAGTAAAAGCATTATAAGAATGTATGCATTATAAGCAATCTTATGAACACACCATTTGAAAAATCACCATTTGTTAAGGCATACCACATCAACTGGTTTCTTGAAACAATTCATTGACTTAGTAATGGTTCCTAGGAGTTTGGTATCAATTTTCTGGAACATTCAGGTTTTGTTAAAAAATTGTATTGTTAAGTGCAATACAGGAAGAGACCAGACCATTATGATGTGCTCACACATTAATGATGCAATTCGAAACCCACCATTATGAACAGGTTCATTAAATGGATGTGAACATTAATTTATGCTAGGGCTTCACTTGAAAAAAATTATAGCTGCCCCTTGTTAGAATTATTGACTCTTCATGGTACCTCCTGGATGCTGTTGGACAAATAGGAACTGGACAGTCAACACTATCAATGCACTTCCCAAAGTCTAGGTTTTACTGAGAATTTTATAAAGTGTCAAAGAAAAACTGCATAAGAAAGAGGTAGCTGCTTAAGTCTCCAGTAAGGCTTAGACCACTAAAGTTAAAATCACCGTGTTTTTGTTGAAGAGTTCTAAGGAAACCATTGCTTCATGAATAGCAGTAGAAACATTTATCAATTTTAGCCCAGGATCTTAACAAAAAATTACATTTCTCTAGCTGGCATCATCCACAGCCTTGAAATGGGATCATGTTTCTGAATTAACTATATACAAGTAATCCTCATTTTTCAAGAAATCCACAACTTTTGTGTTGTTTTAATATGCTTGCCTGGTTTCTAGATCCAAATCTAGGCCGTAAGAACTTGCATATATGTGTACTTTGTGCCACTTTAACACCAGTCTTCTCAGCAGATCAGTTTCTATTGTTTACCAATTGATCTTGTAACCTGATTAGCTTATCTATTTTTCCAAATAATAATTTAAAAAATAAAATTAGCATTAACATAATTTAATTCAGAAAGATTTTATGCTGCTGAAAAAGTCATCAAAAGAAGCAGACAAAAAGACTCTTGTCTTTCACAATGTACATGTGCCTAAATAATAAAGATACTATTTGTGATCCACTACTTTAGTCTCCTGATACATGAAGTATAGTTATAGTCTTTGTTCAACATTCAGTACAGTAATTTGAAAAGTCGTCAATAACTATTTCTTCATACATAATGTATCTGTAAATCTATTAATGGTCAGAGAAGTGGAACACCTAGAAGAGCAGGCTTAGAGTTGGGGTTGCTCAGGCCGGAGAAGGCTCCAGGGAGACATCATTGTGGCCTTTTAATGCATAAAGGCTTATATGACTGACTGCAAGAGAGTCTTCACCAAGGCCTATAGAAACAGGACATGGGGCAACGGTTTTAAACTGAAAGATGGTAGATCTTGGGTACATTTAGATAGGATATAAGGAAGAATTTTTTTGTTTGTTTGTTGGGAATTTTGGGGTATTTTATTAGCTTTTGTTTACTTGCTTAGTTTTACACAATGAGAGTGGTGAGACACTAGGTCAGATGGACCAGAGAACTTGTAGATGCTCCACCCCTGTATGTGTTTGAGGCTGGGTTGGGCAGAACTTTGAGCAACCTGCTCTAGTGGCAGCTGTCCTTGCCTGTGTCAGGGGTTGAACTAGATGATTATTAAGGTCCCTTCCAACCCAAACCCCTCTGTGCTTCTAGTTTAAACTCCTTTTTGTTCATTCAGGTCTCAATAATATTTCCGTAGAATATGGTGTACTCTTATTTCCTGACCTCCTTCAGTTACTGGTAATGGCATTTTTATTCTACAGCTAGAGAATACATCCATAACCACATAATACACCCATAATGTATTAGTCAAAAAAGCCCCGAGATATAAGATTCTGGTTTCCCATGGACCAAAAAGAAAAAAAGATTAAAATAAAAAGAAAGCATTAGGCATGTCCTAGATGGGCTAAGCCATTACGACATGTGACAGATAATGGTTAAGAGGAAAAAACAACCTTGTCCTGAATCTAAATATCATTTGCCACTCATCAACATATCTGATAGCATGACCAGCTGTATCTTATCACATCATGGAATTGTTCCTTTGGCAAAAAATGATGACATAAAACTAATACAGCCAAGTCTAACTAGATATGCTATGCCAAAAAAAGAAACAAAACAAAACAAACTCCAATTATTATTTATTATTTTCTCAGGTAAGAGAAATATTAAATAATTGCATAGGGAAACAGAAAACCCAATTCATGATTTGGAATAAATAATTTTTTGAACTAAATACATGAATAGTAATGGTAGAGAAAATTTTATATGTAAAATTACAGCTATGAAAAGCTGGACATCATAATAGATAACCAATGATGGACAGATGATCCTGTCCAATCCCATACATTCCTTAGCACTGAAGATTTGTGTATTTTGCATACTTCAGTTTTGCTAACCTTAATGCAAGAGTTATTTCTACAGACTGATTATGTGAATCTTATTAAATGGGGAGGTCTGCCCTGTATGACTGCTACATATTCAAACACAACATTACTTTGCCAGTCATTTTGTTTAGCTCAGGGAAAGCAAGAATATTTCTGTTTTCCCAACATTCGTTGTAAGTAGCAAAGAGTGGCACAACTGCAGCTGTCCCTCACAGTCAGAGCACAGCTTATTTCTGAAAGTGCTGGAATCCAGCTACTGCTGGAAACATAAGCCACACTGAGTTACAAGCCACTTGGTGCATAAAATGCAGTGGGGAAAATAGGTAACAGGCAGAACTGTTTCAACATTTAAGACTCAGAATGTTAAACTCCCATTTTTTACAGGATAAAAGCTCATACCCAAGGGAAAGGAAACAGTGGAGAATTAGAAAGCTGCATACTAAGTATGAGATGTGCTTTCTCAGCAGCAAGAGAAATAATCTCTGGAGAACATTTTGTTTGTTGCAACCTCTGTACAAAAATCAAAGCAGAAAGCAACATAAAGCACATAAATATTTTTGTAAACTATCATAACAGCTTGTAATTACATTTGTACTACACGCTTTCTCATGCTGCTGTCTTTGAAGTTTATTAACACTAATTATTGGACTTTGCATTTTACAGTGCATAGTTAATCCAAGATTCTAACAGAAAAAACATATGTATGCTGTAAGTGGCTGTTTGAATATCCAAACACAACTCATCTCCTGATTTAATTAAGCAAGGATAATGACAATATGACCTTTTGAGATCTCTTCAAGACACCTCCATCTACAGTGCACTTTTTTCATTATAGGTGGTATATCATCAAGTGAGTCTCTGAAAACTTTTTCAAGTATTTAATGAGATATGAGAAAGCAAAAAAGAAGGTATTTTAAAGGGCATTGATGCTAAGTTGTTGAAACTTAGTTGTTTTGATTTAAACAATTTTCAGAAAATTCTAACAAACCACATAAATATTATTATAATGTTCTCTGTAAAATTAAGTGCAATAAAAATTCGGCAACTTCCAGTTTTTCTAAAACCACTTTCAGAAGAACCATTCCAGCCCCTCTAACTGATGTTTTCAAAGACTGAATTTATTCTTACTCCTTTAAGATTTGTAAGATGGCAGCACTGCCATCTCATAAGCAGAGATTCTGAAAGCACTGGATCTGCACATGAAACTGGCAATAGCAGTTACATCTGTAGCCATTGATACATCTTTTACCTCAAATACACAGCCAAACTGCCAGATCTCTTTTTGGATCAGTAAACCACTCCAATCTATACATGTTTCCCATTGGGCAGACAGGTTATAGAAGACTGTCACATAGAAGTAGCGTTTTAACCCAACACTGAAATACACTTTGGTGAAGCTAAATTTGGATAATTAAATGTAACTTCAAAAGACAATCTGATAACTTTTTAGAAAGAAGACAGCAGCAACATAACCATCAAGTTGAAGAAAAATAACTACCTGTATACCGTATGGGCAGATAGCCCATTATAAGATAAAATGCTAAAAAGTCAACCTATAAAGATGCTGGAATAATGGCTAATTTTCAGTTAAGTCTGAATGAGATATATTTACATAAAAATCCTTTGATCTGAACATTGAGGTCTTTGTTCCCATTCTCATTCTGCAGCACCCATCACTACCTCTCATCCCTGTTTGTTGATGGATTGTTGTAAGATAGTAAGAAAGAAGCCCATTAATAAGAAGCTACCTGAATATATGAATGCTAAAATTACATCGATTCCAACTTTTTGTTGACATGAGTTTATAAAAAAGATTGAAAAGTACTAAATCTTTATTATCTGTGCAGATTTAAATAGGATGAGAAGTAGCTATTTTAACAGCGCTTCCACCTCCCTCTAAAAACCCCAAATACCTTATAGAAGAGGACATCTGGGAAATACAGTTACTGAAGGGATTTACTTCAGTTACAGGCTGGTTTTCATCAAGATTTTCATGGTGGCTTCTCATACCATTGATAAGCCAGAATTTGAGAAAAGGCAGTTCCACACATACTCAAACCTATTTAAACACATATTCCCAAGACCAGTGAAAGCTTCACATCTCTACTTCCCCACAACCAGCTGAATATAATCAGTCAAGCTCAACTCATAAAGGCCTTCCCATAAGCACTTTTGAGTACTTTCTTTGCCTTACACTACCTGCTTATAAAATTATGTGGTTCCTTGCAGGTAACTACAGGGAACCAAATGCTCACCAACTGGGAGATAAAATCTTATGCCCATCTCAAACAGATGAGAAACTGAGAACTCAGTTCAATGACTACAGTTAAAATCCTGTGATAGCACACCAGCTGACTGTTTCAGCTTCTCTGATTGTGAAAGCTTTTCTTTTCCTTTTTTTTCTTTAATATTACATTAGCCAAAAGGCCATTTAATGAATGAATCTTTTCCATTGACTATCACCCTGTCACTAATTTTAGAAATCAAAGAAAACACAGAAAGAAGAGTTACTTTGCAGGGCATATATCCTCATGTTGTGCGTCCCCAGTTGGTTGACACCTTTCAAAAAAGGTCTCCAATCCCTGATAAAGAGCACTTATCCCTCTCTCACATGGCCTATTCAGCTTCATCTTGCTCTAACAGTGACAGGCAGTTTTGTGCACTGAAGACTGATCTTTTTTAAGCTCTGAATCACAGGGCTGTCTAAACTAGTTTTCCTGCTGACTTTATCCTAGGCAAAACTTCTACATGAAGCAATACTGTCATGCTAGAATAACTCAACAATTAGTAGAACACAGCATGACCTTGTAAATAACCAACATGACAGATAGCTAGAGAAAAGAGAACAAAGTAAATATAATTCCCCTTTTACAAACTCATTTGCGTAAGACAATCTACAGTTTGAATATTCTGGAGAAAAATCATTAAAAACAGAAGTCAAAAGGATCAGTTATGAAGAGTATTTTAAGGCCAAGGCAAAGGCAAACAACATAATATTCTCAGCAAAACAATCTAACTTACAATTATTTCAATTAGGGACATCTTCCTCTCTGGAGACTTGCATACATTGCAGCTTGTATAACAGTAATCCTCCATTATAACTAACTAGCAAACACAGCCTGTTATTCATAAGGCATTATACTGTATTCATTACTGCTGGGTTGTGTGATAAAGCTAATCCCCAGAACCACAGAGGTGCTCAGAGACACAATGGCAGGAATAGGAGCACTCAGCTGCACTCAAACCCATCCCAGGAGGCATCTCTGTATCACAGGCCCATCTCCACAAACTCAGAGGAGATGCACAAAAGCAGGTGGGCACCCAATCCTCAAAGAAGTAGCCCAAGATGTTACAATGAGCAGCAGGTGAGGTGCCTATACAGTGAGCTGCCTACACACAACTGTATTGGATATCCTGCTGTGTTCATGGTACACATTCCTGATGCTGATGTTTGCAGTATCAGTAGGTATGCTGGTTTGGGCCAGGATAGAGTAACATTTTCTCCACAGCAGCTGGTATGGGGCTATATTTTTGAAGTGGAAAGTGTTGATAACAGGGATGTTTTCATTACTGCTGAGCAGAGCTCACACAGCATCAAGGCCTTTTCTGCTTCTCACACCAGCAGCAAGGAGGCTGGAGGTTCACAAGAGGTTGGGAGGGCACACAGCCAGGACAGCTGATCCCAACTGAGCAGAGAGATATTTCATGTTTAATATATAAAGCAGGCGAGAAGAAAGGAAGAGTGACTGTATTTGTTTTCCCAAGTAACTGTTGCATGAGATAGGGCCCTGCTCTGTGTGTCACAGCTGAACAGTTGCCTGCCCATGGGAAACAAGGAATGAATTCCTTGTTTTGCTCATGTTCTTGTCACGGTTTAGGAACAGAATTCTCCAGTTTAGTGTTCACACCGAAACCATGCAGCACTCGCCCACTGACCCCACAATGGGCTGGAGATGGGAACTGGAGACACAAAAGGTACGGCTCAAGGGTTGACATAAGTACAATTTACTGGAAACAGCAACAGGATGAGAAAATAAACACTAACAGCAACAATATTAATTCCAAAAGTGTACAAGAGAGGCAAGAAATCCACATGAAAATTCTCACTGTGGACCCCGATCCAATCAGCACCATGCTACCCCAACCCAGAAGGGAGCCCCTTCTCCCATCCCCAGAAAATGATGTGACATGATATTGAATTACTGCCATGTCCTAGGCATGCCCCTTCCTCAGCACAAATTAACCCTAGCCTGGCCAGAGCCAGGAGAGCATGGCTTTTCCTCTCTCTTTTAAACTGTCTTTGTCTCACCCTACAAGCTCTCAGTGTGACCCTTGCAATTCTCTCTCCCATCACACGCCAGAGTTGGGGGTGAGCGAATGGTGTTCAGCTGCTATCTGGGTTTAAACCACAACACCAGGCAATGACATTTCTTATTTTTACAGTAGGTAATTAGAGTCCAGCCCAGCCATTCTGAAACATATTTAACTGAATCTTGGCATTTGTTGTAGTTCAGTCATAACCCCTGCTGCCAGCATATGCCACTAGAATGGGATTCATCCAATAAAACATTTATCTAAAGTGTTCAGATGTGCCCATGACTCTTTCTAAAAAATCAGGCATTTTTTATATTCTGTCCTTCAGAGAAATCTTGAGGCATGGGGGCTTCTTTCCAGTTCTTTTCCCACTAGCTCTCTCTCAATTAAATTGCTTTTTCTGCTGAATTTCTTTTTATATTTTGGTAGGGAAGCAGTTGCTCTTCGTAGATTTTTCTAATAATTTTATCTGTTTGTTGCCAGGAATGCATCTTGAGAAAAGCAGGAGAAAAAAGATATTTACCCAGGAATGGGATTTTGAGCTGTACTCTAATAAATGAAGCAATAATCATTCCTTTTTTTTGTTAGAAACCAAGCACAATTCCATAAGAAAATAATATTATGTAAGACTTTTTAGCAGGTCCTGCTCTGCAAGGACATGGGGTAAAGGTTTTAAACTAAAAGAGGACAAATTCACTGTAAATATTAGGAAGAAAACTTTTTATAATACGGCTGGTGAAACACAAACAGGTTGTCCAAAGGAGTGGAAGGTACCCCACTGCTGGAAACATTAATGGTCAGACTGGACAGGGCTCTGAGAAACCCCATCCAGTTGAAAATGTCCCTGCTCATGCCAAGGAAGTTGGACTAGATGATCTTTAAAGGTCCCTTCCAAACCAAAATATTCTGTGATTCTATGGCTTGCAGTCTAGTGACTTTGTACAGTTTCTCCATATTTCACCTCCATAGTTTTATGAAATTTGTCTTCCCCTACAAAGTACATACTTATAAGCTAAAATATCATTCATGATGAGCAGAAGGTGATATTATAATACTCTGAAAAAAATAGACTTGGTATTTTTCCCTAAAACCAAAGCCTACTCTATAAAGGCTGCAAGGGTCCTACAATTAATATGAAGCCAGTATAACTCTCCAAACATTTCAAATATATGCTGGGACAAGGCTGTTGGGTGGAACTCATTTGTCATACTGCGGCACATAACTGCTTTACACATCCACCTCTGGCATGTGGATACATCCCACTCTTCCTAAGCATTTTGGAATTCATCATAAGTTTATTTCCACAGTTACAGAGTGTATTCTCTCACAATGGGAAGAATATTTATTAAATAATAATCTATTACAGAGATTGAAACTTGAGCTATAGGAAAGCTAGATTACTTACTCAGGACAGCATGAGAAATTTGTGGCAGAGTGAGAAATCAAGTCTAGATGCTTAAACTGAGTTTCTAGACAAAACATATGCAATAAATACTAATGATGTATGCAGGGCTACAAATGCTGCAAGTTTATCTGGACAAACTATTTTGAAAAATTTGATGTTTGTGTGTTTTCAATAATGAGACTGAACATCTCAAGAGGAGTAGGTCAGAAAGTTAACATGACCACATGACAACAAGAGCTGGTCATTTTGTCTTGTCTAAGGTTTTCCACAATGGACAACAATTCTAGAAGCATTAGTAGGTCTTTCACTGTAGTACCCCAAGTTGCTGTGATGACTTCAAACATTGTAATTTTTCTTAAACTTTTAGAACTTTAAAAAAGTCTATGTAAATATTTGCATACTTCAATCCTTTGCTGTTCTTTTTTTCCACAACCCTAGCATATATTTCCAAGCTTTATGTTGGAGTCAAAGTCTCGCATTTTCATCACATCAGAGAATACAGGCTTTCAGCACACAGTAGAATAAATTCCCAGAAAAGACCACCATGACTTATTACACAGAAATCATTATGGCAGTAAGAGACAAAAATATATTAAAGGTTAAAAAAAATCTATACTTTCTAGAGCAGGAACCTTGCTATTTCTGTGAGAAAAATAATAATAATAATAATAAAAAAAAGAATTAATTCAAAAGTGTTTTTGCCTCTACAAAAATTATAAAATTCCAGGCATGTTACAAACATATGCAGACTGTATGCTCCTACACTGGTTTAATATACATTTTTATCTTTGTGTGAGATGTAAAACCAAAGCTCTATACAGGGATTAAAAAATCTAGTTATAGATAGTCTGCAAGAAAAGATGGTAAAAAAAAAATTCCTCTGTATTAACAGCATACTCCCCAAAGCCCTGAAACGTAACAAACCTGATCTACTGCAACCACCTTTGAACCAGAATTATGGCCACTGCAATCTCAGGATCTCTTATGACACAAAGTATCAGGGAAAAATAGCAACCGTGGGAGAAAAACTCATTGCTCAAGTGTGAGAGGAGCCTTTGCAAGTTACAAACTAATCAGAATATTTCCAGACAACATGCTGTGATATTTGCATTGTCAGCTGGTTATTATGATTTATTGGAAAAGTGGGACATGGACACAGCAGTACAATGGAATTGCACTGTGATAGCTGTAGTAATCTCATTACACAGCTTTTGCTTTTTCAACCAAAACTCTGCACAGCCATTGTTTTCTTTAAAGTAGACAGGGCAGAAGGAGAGGGGAAAAAAAAAACAAAAAACAACACAATAAAACCCCAGGTGTTTGGATCCATGGCTGTGTGAAATCTCTGCTTTGACTTTTCTTCCTTTCCTATTTTTTTAAAAAAGGACTGTTCTAGCAAATCCACCATCTACATAGTATTCTAGAAGCAGCTGTGATAATTAAATAAATGATAAAACCACAATCAGTGCATCAGAGCACTTCTTTTGACTTGACATGCATGATAGCCATCTAATTAGGTTTTCATTAATAAAAAACATGATCAGTCTTTGAAAGGTTAACTTTATCTCATCATCATAATATAAAAGTGCCCTTCACAGGCTTTCAGACTAGTAACAGATATTCTTACACACAGAGATGGTTAAGAGGTTTGGGGCTTTTTTGGTGTGGGTTTTTTTTTTTTTTTTTTTTTTTTTTTTTTTTTTTTTTATTTTTTTTTTCCAAGAA
>WBNO01012834.1:61871-149117 GCA_013400575.1 Peucedramus taeniatus | reverse complement strand
TATAGTATTATACACACAAAGTAACCACCTATATTGCAGTAGAAGAGTCCTATGCATCTCTTAATTTTTTATCTGTAACTCATATTAACCCCTCAAGAGAAGGAGGTCAGAAAATTAACATGACCACAAGACAACAAGAGCTGGTTACTTTGTCTTGTCTAGGGTTTTCCATTGTCCAGATGAACTTGTAGCATTTGTAGCCCTGCATACATCATAAGTATTTATTGCATATGTTTTGGCTAGAAACTCAGTTTAAGCATCTAGACTTGATTTCTCACTCTGCCACAAATTTCTCATGCTGTCCTGAGTAAGTAATCTAGCTTTCCTATAGCTCAAGTTTCAATCTCTGTAATAGATTATTATTTAATAAATATTCTTCCCATTGTGAGAGAATACACTCTGTAACTGTGGAAAAATTTAAAAGTGAAGGGCTCTTTTATATTATGATGACAAGATAAAGTTAACCTTTCAAAGACTGATCATGTTTTTTATTAATGAAAACCTAATTAGATGGCTATCATGCATGTCAAGTCAAAAGAAGTGCTCTGATGCACTGACTGTGGTTTTATCATTTATTTAATAATAATATGTATCTATGTGCATCATAATGTAGGACTTGACACTAAAAAAAAGCTTAAAAACAACAAAGCATCTGGAAAATACTTAGGAAAAAAAGTGAGAAATATATACATATGTTTATATTTAACTCATTGGCATCAAAACCAAGATGCAGTGCACCCTCAGCAATTTTGCACACAACACCAAGCTAAGTGGTGCAGCTGACACACCTGGCAGATGGGATGCCATCCAGAGGGACTTAGACAAACTTGAGAAGTGGGCCCATGGGAACTCATGAAATTTAACACAGCTGAATGCAAGGTTGTGCACCTGGGTTGAGGCAATCCACATTATCAGCACAGGAGGATGAACAGATTGAGAGCAGCCCTGATGAGAAGGCCTTGGGTTGTTAGTGAATAAGAGGCTGGATGTGACCTGGCAATAAGAAATTCCAGCCCAGAAAGCCAAAGCAGTGCCCTGGGCTATATCCAAAGCAGCATGGCCAGCAGGGTAAGGGAGGGAATTCTGCCCCTCTGCTCCGGAGAGACCCCACCTGCAGTGCTGCATCCAGCTCTGGGGGGCCCAGCACTGGAAGGATGTGGAACTGTTTGAGCAAGTTTAGTGGAGGGCTCTCAAGATGGCTACAGAACTCTCCTATGAAAAAAGACTGAGAAAACCAAGGTTGTTCAGTCTGGAGAAGAGGAAGTTCTTGGTGACCTAACTGTAGCCTTTCAGTAACTCAAGGAGTCTACAAAAAAGCTGGAGAGGGACATGGAAAAAGGGATAATATTTTTAAACTGAGAGTAGGTTTATACTAGATATTAAGAAGATATTCTTTACTGGTAGAGCAAAGGTGTGAAGCCTCTTTTCCTTTCCCTCTACAACAAACAAGGGGTTGATCACACACAGATTGGTGCTTCACCTACCCTAAATTTGTCACTTAGATACAGGAGGTAGTCATTTTATGATACTAAGTTTGTCACTTAGATACAAAAGGGAGAATCTATAGGCTTAACCCCTAATGCATTTCACTGTGTAAGGAAAGTGCCACAACACTTCAGAGCCTTTAGTTTTTAAGGCATGTTCATTCACTGTGGCAGCAGATAATCATTTGGTGGGGGCTGCTGCTTTTCATTTTGAGACAGCCAGTCAAAGCATTTGGCTCACTTCCTAGAAAAAAAACAGCTTTCAGAAATAAGTATAAAGATTCTCTGAAAAGCAAAGTGCTTACAAAATGTACCTTGCAATAATCCTATACCTAACTCCATCCACAGCCCCTGTAGGTTTCTGTGCATCAGCAGCAGAAAGCACCCGCTCTCCATTCACTCAATTTGGGATGAACACTTAAAAATAAAAAAGACTCCTGAATACAGCAGACTCCAGATGTTTCAGATTGCTGTGTGGGCACAGAATGAGGCTATTCAGTTTCACAGCAATAAAGTAAAATACAGTAAATTACCTTGCCAGGGCATCAAAGTGGCACAGATTACCGCTCTTCTTCTATAATCATCAGATGATTAAAGAGCATTTTCCACATTAAAACCTCTTACAAGGGACAACCATTATCCAACTCTTCATTTACTCATTAAGCTACATCTAGGTTTTTACTTCTCTAATTGCAATTTGATACAAGCTCTTTAGTCCTAAAGTGGTTTTTTTAAGAAAGAAAAGAGGTTTTATCACCTACAGAGTAAAACCACCATTTTCATTGAAGAGACCTTGAATTTAAAAGCTGCACAATTGCAATGTGAGTTGTTTAAAAACAGACCAACAGTTCATAAAAAAAAACCCAAAACAACAACCCGACCAAAACAAACAAAGATTAAAAGAAACTCCCAAGGGGCAGAAGTGAGGTCCAGAAACCCAAGTTCTCCTCTTTATTTGCATGCAGTCCTCAACACAGGTGGTGTCAGAAAGCAAGTGAAGAGTTCAACTGCTTCTTCCCTCACTACAGTAAAAGTGCCCCAAAATCATATAACCCAATGTCTGAAAGGAGGAAATGTGATCTTCCCTGAAAAAAAAAATCCCACATATGACTCAGTTTACACAAAGCAAATGAGACTGGGAACTGTACCTCCAAACCCTGAGGGGAGAGAGGGAGGAGGAGCTCCGAGCATTGGAGTGAAGGCCCTTCTGTTGTTCCTGAAGAAACCCAGGTGGAGCAGGGAGAAGTGTGAGGAGAAAGGAGAGGCAGAGGAACTGTTTTGGAATGATCACAATCCAATCCCCCACACTCTGCATCAAGGCCATCTGAGGATGCATCAAAGAGCTTGGAGTGAAGATCAGCCCAGGAAACAGCAGGGGAAGAAAAGTGTTGTTCTAAAGACTGTCTTTGTTTTTTACAACTCAGGTCTACTTGAAATGCCAATACAACTTTTCCCACAGTCAAATCTGTTTTGCCTGATAGTAACTCATAAGGGATTCCACCCTCTATTTAAACCCACAGTCTTCCATGGCAGAGTCAGTCTCAGCAGGGGAGTGAGAGAGCAGCTAGGCAGGCATTTGGTGGCCAGCCAGTTATCTACCTACCACAGCAGAATATTCAGAACCCAGGTCTTCATTACAGTCCAAAATATTTATTTTCTTTCCTCCAGAATCAGAGGACAGAATAAATATATTCTGATTTATCATCATGTCTTGGACATAGCAAGGAATCCTAAAATCCAAGCCTTCTGGTCCACATACAGATGAAAAACAAGTAATCCCCCTCCTATTTCTTTTGACTTTGCAGCTAATCCCCTCTCTCAGAAGTATCCAGATACTGCATATTAACAAAGTGTTAATATTTTTAGCTCTATATATCCAAATTAGACTAAATATGATTGATACAAAATCAAATATCATAAGCAAACCCATTAAATTAAAAGGCATTAATTTCGAGCAAAAGACTGTGCATGACACAGCTGTGTTAACTTTAACATAAGCAGCAGTGAAAACATATTTGTGGTAGAGCAATAGGAACAACTTCAGTTGAAACCAAGCTGAAGTATTAACTCTACCAGAGCACATCCCCCTTTTTTTCTTTTAATAAAAACATTGCTTCAAGATTAATTTGTAAAAATTACATTTCAAATAAAATTTTAATAAGGAGCTAGTGTGAAAGTGCTTGTGAGTCAATTTAAAACATTTTTTCTGCTGTGCACAAGAATGGGGCTATATATGACTAAATTTAAGTAAATCAGATCATCTGCATTGCTCTGTGTAGGTGCAAGTGTGAAAATTTTGGCCTTGCAGTTAATTACCTTCTATTTCATTACTGACCGTATTCACATTGCACTTAGTTTTCCAAATGGAAATGGACAATTCTAAATGCACTATTAGCTATAAAGTGCAAAGACCAGAAAAAGAGAGTTGTTCAAACTAGTTGTTGTCAAGGACTTTACTGCAGTATGGCTTCACCATGTTTCCACAATAAAATGCTAAGCCTTCCACTGGAAATGTAGATGTTGGTCAATAAAGACTGCTTTCTGAAGTATCCCTTTTGGATGTGCATGTTAGTCTTCAAATTACTAGTTTTAAACCAGCGACTTTACATCAGACAAACTAGTTTTATCTACAGAAGATGAGGATTAAAGATTGGATGGTACTTGAGAAAAGGTTGGGAACAAATTGCAGCATCAAACAAAAAAATATTTTAAAAAGTGCTGAAACAGAAATCTGCAGAATATCCTTACAGAAACAGTTAAATTGCTGATGAATAGTGGAGAAAATAATGAAGCAGTATCTATTTTTAAATAATGCTGCTAAAAAATAATCTAGAATTTACAGCCTGGTGAGATCTGTCCCATTACTGAGTAAACTGAGAGAGAATCTAATTAAAGATAGGATGGCAGAACAGTTGGATAAATATAACTTGATAGACTCAAGCCAGCATGGCTCCAGTAAGGGGAAAAAGGGTAGAGGAGTAAGAAATCTCACTCCTTTAACCCAGTAGAAATATTTTTTTGCAAGCACACACAAAATGGGGGGCAGGGGGAAGGAAAGGGAGTAAATGAAAATGGGCATAATTAACTTCAGTTTTAAAAAATAATATAATTAGATCTTTCCTAAAGGAATATTAATTTCTTTGTAATTACACATAAGGATATCAATTATTTAGCTTTATGTCACCAGCTGTGTACCAGGTAGTTTTCTAAGGGGCAAATATCTTGATTTAGAAACTAATTAAGCAATCGGAAATAAAGTTTAAAAGTTATTCCTCAAAACAACCACAGCTATTTTTAAATAGAAATATCTCATGGGTCTGTGCAGTCAATGAATTGGAAATGGAAATAGCTAGCAAATGGATGACATTTCCCCAGTGACACCACACTGTTTCTGTTACAAAACAAGCAAGATGATAGTATATAAAATGTACCTTGAGTATTACAACTTGTGTACCCAGTGAACAAAGGCTAAGAAACCTCCAGAATCATTATTGAATTTCTCAGTGATTTTTTTTCTTCTTTTTGTTAATATGAATCTTGGACTTCACGACAAAGAAGTTGATGAGTCTGGTTGTCAGATATTAGGAATGCAAATGGAATGCTTGAGTACATTGAATACAATTCAATGTACTCAAGCAATTATAAGCAAAAATGTCAAAACAGTGGTCTGATATCTTCAAAATCATAAATGAAAATTAAGATGGCCACTCATATTGAACATATAGAAATTAGGCATTAAGAGAAATTAAAGTTTAGCAGGCTCCATCTTCTGTTCATGGATATTGCAATGAAGCAGGAACAAAAGTATTTTTCCAAAACTTAGAAAGATTGGTGAGAGAAAACAAAGGAGAAAAAAGGCTCAAACAACCTGAAAATGTTGCTATTGTCAACTGCATAGTCTGGGTACCAGAATAGTTTCTCCCCTCGACACCCACCAAGAAAGCAGGAAAGTAGCAGAGTAATTAGTTTCTGGGGGTAGTGAGGAAGCAGAAAGAGTAACTCTTCAAAGCATCAGATCACAAAACTAATCAAATTTGGAGAAATCACCAGCCAACAAATAGAAACTTCAGGTAATGTTGGGCAGCATATTCTTACAGACAAAGGATCGGGGGTGGGGAGCCACAAACAAGTAAGAATTCCCTGTGTCTCCTGCCAAACTCAGGTGACACCTTGCAAACAGTTTGGCAGCAGAGCAGCTCTGAGGGTCAGGCTTGGTTCTGGCACCTGCTGCTTCTCAAGAACTGGGTGCAGGCATCTGCAGTGCTCTTGGGCATGCACATTTTGCACTCACTGGTGTGCTACTCTCCTTTCAGAGCTCAGCAGGATCTGCTTTCACAATTCATAAAATGTCACTCACAAAGACCTCAGCAAGTTACAGGAGCTCGTCCTCAAACCCCTTCCCTGCTCTGACCCAGACAGTCACAAGAATCTTAAGCAAGATGGAATATGTTCCTGTTCTTGGGTCCCGGAGCCTTCATCTGACTGGATACCTTTGGGTACCTGGGGAAGGTCTGCTTATTCCCCTTTCACTTACACAAAGTTTCTAGTATTTCAAGACTCACAGCCACCCTCCTTTTTTCCCCTTAACTTTTGTTATATTTTATTTTTAATTTATTTAAGTGAAAGGCCTCTGAATGAGCGCGATAGATGCTCAAGCAACCTGAAAAGCCAGAAGAGTCCAAGCCCTTAACAGACACACAAGGATAAGCAAGTAAGAAAACCTAAGAGAAAGGAGCTGGCATATTTAGGTCCAAAGAAGGCCTTGATATACAAGGCACATCAGAATAGTGATGAAATGAAGACAAATATATCCAGGATAAACAATTTGCCAGGAAAGCTAAACTAGCCTATGCTGGAAGTGAAGCAATACTGTATGTTCAAACAAACTTAGAACTGAATTAAGATTAAACAAGCTATCTGTGTCAACAGTTAGCACCAGGAACACACATAAAAACTCAATACCAAAATAGAATTACTACTGAGCTGTCTCTTCATTAGCAATTGCCTGAAGCTTGTCAGGGAGTTCCCAAACATCTACAGATCTACTTTTCCTTCTATATTTCTGCCTCTAGGCAAAGCATGCTGGCTTCTCGGATGCCTTCAGCAAGTACTGGAGGTTTTTAGGTCTGGTATTTTGGTTTTTTTTTGTTTGTTTGTTTGTTGTTTTTTTTGTTTTGTTTTTTTTTTTGTTTTTTTCAGTTGCCCTACCTGCTTACCTCATTCAGAACTCATGTGGTTATTTTTTGTTTTGTTTCTTGGACACATTCTTGCTCTCCCCTTATCCCGATTTCCACCCTCTCCCCCAGTTTATCTTCTGCAGTAAGTTTCTTCATCTTCTGCAATCTCAGAAGGAATTTACATTTTCTTGACTGAGTAGGATGCATCCAATCTGACTAAGGAACCCAGCAGCTATACCAAAGAATACTGTGTGCTCGAGAAGACAGACTGGGGAACACACTGTTCTGAGATATGCTAATCTGCATTTTCTGGACTCTTTAAAGTAGTTAGTCTTCACCTTGGTGTTTCATATCTCTTGAAGAAGTTCTGAGTTTGTCTAATCCTTCTGGGCAGTTACACTTTGCTTTACCATGCTGACTGCTGGCAAGAAGATCCCCATGGTTTAATTGCATTTTTTATGACATATATATATATTTCTGTTTGTACTATACCTCCTGTTTTATTATTCATGTCATTCATGATTGCATCATGAGATGAAAAATGAATATAAAATTATTAATTAATGGTCATTCATCATTTTAGAAGCCATTAGCCAATTCTTTTCTTCCTCAAATTAAAGATTTAGTTTCTTTTTATATTGAAGTAATAAAAAAAAAATCTGATTATCCTGGCCATTGCTATCAACAGCTAGGGGATTAAATGATGAGCTTTAATGGCAAACATCAGCTTCTTATCCCTTTGGCTCACTGGAGGGAGAAAAGCAGTATTCAACTCCAGTTAAACAAAATTGGACATTCTCAACCAAACACTTAGCTCAAATTAGCTAATATGAGTTCATTACAAATTATTTTGCCGTACAGATATTTTCCTGGAAACTAAAATATTCTGTTGCTTCAAAATTTTTTGTTTTGTTTTTTCTTTAAAGGGTCACAGTAGTGTTTTTTTTGTTTGGGTTTTTTTTTTTGTTTGTTTTTTTTTGTTTTTGTTTTTTTTTTAACAGATGATTATACTGTATTTCCCAAAACCTAACTTTTAAACATAACACTGTGTAAACTCACTTGAACTATATCAATCATGCTTCATACATAAACAGTATAACTTCAAACAATCTACAGCTTGACATAGTTTATCAAGTAACTTCCAAATGGAAACTCCAATTAGAAGCAAGATGTATGAAAAGACTAATGAAAGATGAACTGAATTGGTGTATACCACAAGAGACCTCAGCTGAGCTGAAACCATCTACTACGAGAGTAATTAGCTCTCATATTTCCCACTCTTTTCTAAATTTCATATTAAAAAGAAAAAAGTTCACTTCAGCGTATGTAACAGTGTATGTAGATTTTTCTTTTTCTTAAAAAAACACACTGATTTGTCTGGGAAATATTATGTATCATTTAGTAGCATTTGTCTATTTTTTATAAACCAGTGAACTGATTTCACATTCATTATTCCAATCTTCTGCAGTATCAGACCATAATACACTCCTTACCATCAGCAAACCATGTTTTCTTAGTACTGAAATTTGAGTTTTTTAAACAGACTAGTTAATCCTGTATTTCCAAAGGCCTGTTACTCTACTCTGTTTCTATACAACACTAAGTGATTGGTGTTAGGTGCCTTCATAAAAACCCAGCATAAAAGACCATAAAAATCCAAGAAACATTTACTACACAAGCCAAACTGGGGAGATGAGAGAAGCATGTACCCTGCATAAGGCAACTAGACAGAGGAGTTAAAAAGAACGGGCCTGAAAGCCTCCAGTAGTAACTGAAGGCACCCAAGAGCAATGCCTTAAGATCCCCCACAACCTGAGGAGTGGTATTCATCTCCTTCCTGTCTAACTTCAAGATATAAAGTTGCTTCACTTTCTAATTTGGGGGGGACAGAAAAGAAATCCTAAGTCTTCATAAGGAGAATGAAGTCTAATCCCCATCCCCCAAACAAACCCATAATATCACAGCACTAATCGGAGAGAAGCTGGATAGGTCAGAGCCTTCTCTTAGGCTGCACATCCCAATTTGACAGAAGTTGTTAACATGACACAGTCATTGCTCAGTGAGCCTCAAAGGTTTCTACAAGGTTGGCAGCTTCACCCAAACTGCTGATTAAATAAAACCAGAGTGAACTGCTTTCTTACATCTCACATTCCTGTACTTAGCCTCCTCTCATCCTGAGTAGGGTAAATAAGCATATTTAAAAAAAAAAAAATCAGTATTACTTTGGCACTTTCAATGCATTCTAGACACTCTTCAAAATTGTTCATATTCATGTTAATGGATCAGAAGCTCTATAAAATTTGTTTGATGCAATGCTTATATATGCAACTTATTGCACTTATATATGCAACCAGTTAAAGCCCACATTGAATGGAAGGAAAATTCAAGTGTTTTTAACGGGGCTTTAGAATCTGTAAAAAGGATGTCTGCTGTGCTCCCTGGAGTGGAATACAGAAAACTGAATGCAGTCATTCAGCAGCAACAATAATGAAAGGCCTGTAGCTGTAGCAGCATCATATTCTGATTATGCAACATCACACAGTACAACAGTAATTAAGGATGCAGCTGATCTAACTAGATGCTAGGACAGTGAAAATGTATAAGCATCAGCATGAGCTAAAAATCTCTTATTTTGGAAGTGTTACAAATGTATCACAGCATGCTATGCATCAAAACCATCCCAAAGAATTTGATTACAGGTGACATATGAAAAAAAATTAGTAGCTCCCCCACCTTTTGCATTTCTCTAGAATATACAAACTAAAAAAAAAAAATCATTTAAAAGCCTTAAGCACAGCTATAACAGCTGATGCTACCTTCTAAGGCTACGGTGTTATAGAAAAGCTGAGAACAAAAACTTTAAACTCCTGAATTCTTTGGAAATATAAGCCAAGCACTGTGTATTTTACTTCTGAGAAGAAATTATGTATTGTCTAAACTTTAACATTACAGGAAGCTGTAAGTGCAGCAGATTAATGTTGGAGCGTGTATTGGAATTGCACTACAAGATGCTCAGGAGAAGCTCTTAATGGCTCTCCATCTGTAAGAGTCAGGTCTTGAACATAAAAGTCAATCAGCAGGAAATGCCACAAAGCCCATGGAAAATGAAGATTGATAGATGTTGTCTAAAATATAGGTTAGCCAGCTAGGTGACCAGATACATTAATAAATTAATGACTGACTACATTGTGTTCACAAAAATACTTGGAAGTATGACTGGCTCCTGTTGAAAGCAATATTTCTAGGTTCAACAAAACACAATAAAGCCTGTACTTATTCTTTGGACTTTTTTCTTTTACACAGAAATAGCAGGGGTGTTTGTTAATTAGATGAAAATTTAGGATATCTAATGAAATTATGTCTATTATCCTTCCTAATTACTCCTTTATGATTATTCTTTTACAGGTATTAATCAACAAGGATGACATCCAGCAGAGCTTTAACAAAACACTTATCTGTTTATGAACAATCCTAAAGCATGGTTCTTATCACATGCTAATTTAGCTGTCTGTATCAAAGCTCAGCTAACTGTATAATTGGATCAAACACTCCAAGGATAACATAAATTCAGTAACAAAACTAAGATGTAGCATAAGGGCTTAAAAAAATTATTTGACAAGCAAAAAAATCCTTATACTGCTATACTGCTAATTATCCATCATTACCCAGAAAATGTTACTTCTGAAAGACCAAAAAAAAAAGACAGAGGAGGCATAGGATGAAGAAAAAAAGACACAACAATGGGAAAAAAACCCAGTCACATTTGATAATATCTGTGTAAGCAATTGTTTGGAAGCAAAGAAAGCAATTATTTAGATCCTTTTTAGTAATTATACCACCACTTTGCTCTCAGGAGCTCCTTTGTTGACAAGCAGCAGAACAAGGAGAGCATCTTTCTGAGTCGGCTCCCTTAGGTCCTCTTCCGTAAACTTGGCATCCACGTCTTTTAAGAATCTTCTGGCCTGGATTGCATCAGCTCTGTGATGCTCCCAGTTGACTTCTGGGAAGTTGAAGTTCCCCATAAAGGCAAAGGCAATCGCCTTGGAAGCATCCCTTAGCTCCCCATAGGATAATTAATCAGTGTCATTGTTCCGGCCAGGAATTCTATAGTAGACTCCCACAAAAACATACACATTCTTTGTTTGTCCCCTGATTCTTACCTAGAGGCTCTCAACTGGGCCAGTGCCAACAGTGAGCTCCCTATATTACAACCCTCTGTTACATACAATGCCACTCCCCAACCTCTTCTGCCCTATCTCTCCTAAAGAGCCTGTAACCATCCAACAGGGCACTCCAGCCATTGGACTCATCTCCACAGGTTTTACTTATACCAATGATATCAAATCTTGGACTGGCCAAAGCCTCAAGCTTCCTCTTGCTGTGTTCATAGTATAGAAACATTTCAGGTGTGGTACCTTGTTTGTAGCCAACAACTCCTGAAACGTATTGAGGGATCTTGTTAGTACTCATTTTCTTATGTTTTGGCACACCATCCCATTGCTCATCACTAGCAACCCTGGTTTGTCCCTTTCCCCCATTCCAAGGTAGTTTGAAGCCCTGTCAATGAGCTCTGCTACTCCTGTGCTAGAACTCTTTTTACCTTATGAGAAGGGCATATCTGGTCAGGTATCAGTAGACCAGGTGTTGAGTAGAAAATCCTGTGGTCAGGAAACAATTTTTTTTTGCTGACACTGACCTTGTAGCCACATTGATCCACTGGACCTGCATATTTCAATTATCTGTTGTTACTGAAAAAATTAAGGAAATCACAACCCATGCTCCTGATACCTCTACCAATTCTCCCAGGGCCCTGATGTCTCTTTAGATTGCCCTTAAACTTTGTTATTTCAGTGTTGCCAGCTGGAACAGTCAATAACAGATAGTAATCAGAGTGCCTTACTAGAGAATTTTCTGGTGATGTTCCTTATCCAAGCCCCTGGGACACAGCAGACTTCCCTGCAAGTCTGCTCCAGTCTGCACACTGGGCCCTCCATCCCCCTTAGAAGGGAGTGTCTTATTACAACTACCCTTCTTCCTCATATAGCAAGAGCTCCTTACACTTCAGGACTAGGCTGTCCTCATCCTAAATACAATTAACTATTTGTATTTAACACACTTGTGAGGAGGCATGTTCTCTTCTAGTAATATTCCAGATTGATACTTTTCAGGTAAAATTACTAGGAACAGAAACTGGACTGTTTTCTGTACAACATGATTTAAAAATTAAAGTAACGAATTAGTTTACAAGAGTTGCACATGGTATGAGTATTTATGAACTCAGCAATTTGAGCAATAAGAGAAGCAATAAAAAAGGAGAAAATAGTAACATGGCTGCAGTTTTGTTCATCAACTGAAATGAAATACTAGAATTAAGAATACAGCATATCTACATTCTATTTATATCACAATTTTTAATATTATTTAACACAAATGAGAACAAAAGTAAAATCTCAAAATATTACTGGGTTTGATATGTTGTTGCAGATACTGCAGGGCCCAAAGACACATGAGAAAAAACAAACATGAAATAACTGAGAAAACAAACATGAAATAACAAGGATCCCTAATGCATTTCTCACTCAGCATGCCAAAGTTTTAGAACACCAGTTTCCCTTTATGAGCCACAGTGAAGTCTGAAACCAGGCATACAACAGAAGCCTGAGTTTTCAGAAGGGACTAAAATTTTTTCCAAAGTATCCACTAAGCTAACATAAAAACATTTCCCAGAACTAAACCAAAAAAGCCCAAGAAATTAAGTCTCTACTTCATGAATGCAAGAAGCTATTCACAGTTATATCTATGGATACGTACATACATGCTTGCTTTTCAAAATAACATCCTGTTAATACTACCAAACTACTAACGTTGTAGAGTTTTTTCTTTTCTTTTTTTTTTAAGTAAAGCTTTAATCAAGCTACTTCAGCATATATTTACTTCTGAGATGAATAAAATTTAATCAAACATTTAAAATATCTGGTTGAATTATCATTCATGATGGGAATTCATCCAGGCTCTTTAGAAGTACAGATATCTGAGTCCTACCCTTCCATCTTAGGGTTCTGATGATTATTTTATGGAAATAAAAATTTAGGGGTTGTTTGCTTTTTGGTTTATGGTTTATTTTGTTTTTGTTGCTGCTTTTTAACACAGTGTTTCCTAAAATATCAAAGAACTAATGCACTTAACAGGAACATCCTTTAGGACTGATGCTCTGTGTGGTATTCAGTCTATGTGAAAAAAAAAAATAAGGTTGAACAGATCTGAAGTCCATACTGCTACAGTCAATAGTGCTAACACTAGAAAAAAAGAAACATAAACCTTTGAAATATCATATCCATTAAAACTGTAGTAATTGTCCAAGGCCCACACCTATAGCCTTTTATTAATTTTTGAATCTGTAAGAATCAGATAAAAGCAGAGAAGAGAACCTGTGGGTAGTAGGAAAATATCTAAATAGGATTCATGCTACAAACACAACAACCAGCTCCTATAACCTAACCACAGGGCTTTGTAAATATTCTTCACTCATGGGCTTTAACCAAAAGCTTGATGAACCAAATTTTTAAGGAAGTCTTCTTATGTTCCCCACAAGCATACCAAACAAAACCAAGTCCAATCACACTGCTCAGTAATACCATTTCGGTTGTTCCAAGTTACTGCTCCAGTGAGAAACTCTTCAATAAAACCTCAGTCACACAGAAACCAAGTAATCCCAACTTCCCCTACCAACCCAATTGCTCTGCAATACAAGATTTTAGAAATAAATTCACAGAACTTGCTTAACCCACGACACTGTTCAAAACACAGCCTATCCCAGGAGTGCCCATAACTATCCCCATCACATTTAAACACACCCAAACCGCCTGCCTGCCATTTCCTCATGTAGTAGTACCTCTCACATTGACCCCAGGTGTTTCCCCTTGCTGGTTAATGAAGAGACAAGGGCTAATTGCTTTCCTCTTATCTATCACATAAGGTGTCCTGCTTTAACTCACTAGACTTAATAGTGAAATTTTCAGCTATGCTTACCATACCTAGTTTTTCAGTGAAAAGAAGGTATTCAAGAAGGAGTTTGCCTTTAAATTGTCCCTGGGAGCATACCAGTATTCCCTCATTCTCTGTGATGTTGTCTACTTATAAGATGCTAGTTAAGATTAAAATACCAGTGACAAAGTTTTTGGAAAGTAAAAACAAGCTTTTTTGGAGGGAGAAGATTAAGAATAAAAAAAATTTTTAAAAGGAAAAAACTCAATTTCCTTGATTAGGCTGGAGACTATACTAAGGAAAACTGACTTTTGATGAACTCCAAATCAGAATTTATAAAGAAAAGAAATTCTTTATATAGAAAATAAATTTTTGCAGTAAGATGGAAGTATAGAGGGCGTGAAAATATAAATAGAAAAATTTAGATAAGAGGGTATGAAAATATGAAGTAGGTATATCAACATCAGTTAAAATAGTTCATTTTCAATCACACAAAAGGAAAAAAAAATAGCTTAAATAAATATTATGGAATGTCACTTTGTCTATGAATGCACTTATAGTACATAACAAAATACAGTATTCCATGCTTACCCTGGGTTATAGCTATACCACATGTATAATGAAGACATTGAGTAGAATGGGATAACAGAAGTATGAAATACAGTCTCACTCAAGGTCACTGTACATCTTCCCACAGGTATTGAGCCTGATTTGAGGATATAATACCTTCCACTGTTAAAATAGACTTTGATTCTTCTAACAAGGCCAGTTACCTTATTAAAACCTTAGTATACATATATATGTGTGTGTGTGTGCGTTGTGTGTAGAAAGATGTATATTTTAAACAGTCATATATTACAGTGAAGATCTATCAAGTCTGCTTCACTTAAATTTACTCCACTATAATATCTCTAACTTTATTTGTGGCTATTAAAGGGGATGAACCAAGAGTATAAATCAAGAAACAAAGAGTTTGCTTGTGTGCTGGTTGGTTTTTTTTCTGGGATAGAACTAATTTTCTTCTCAATAGCTAGAACAGGGCTGTGTAACAGTGTTGACAAGACAAGGATGATTCTGTTACTGCTGAGCAGGGCTTCCACGGAGTCAACCCCTTTTCTGCTCTTCACAGCACCCCACCAGCAAGAAAGGGGTGCATGAAAAGTTCTGAAGGGACACAGCTGGGACAGCTGACCCCAACTGTCCAAAAGGATGTTCCATACCTTATGTCATATGCAGTAAATATAGTAGGGGGAAAAAGGAGGAAGAGAAGGGACATTTGGAGTGAAGGTATTTGTTTTTCCAAGTCACTGTGACACATGAGGGTGCCCTGCTCTCCCGTCCATGGGAAGCAGTGAATTAATTCCTGGTTTTGCTTTGTTTCTGTGTGTGCAGCTTTTGCTTTCTGTTTTGAACTGTCTTCCTCCCAACCCAGGAGTTCTTCCACTTTTTCTCCCCTGATTCTCTCCCATTCTCTCCCTCATCCCACGGAGGGGAGCGAGTGAATGGCTGTGTGCAGCTTAGTTGACAGCTGGCATTAAACCATGGCAATTTGGAACTTATGGCAGAGTTCTTGACAGTTTGGGTTTCCACCCTCATATCAACAAAAAATATAGTTATTTTTTAAAGAACAATATACTTATTAGGTATAATCCTAATCAATGCCAATTATTTTTAGCATCTGACTATTGCACATTTTACGGCCCTGCGAACTCCCATGAGGCTCACAGTTCTTGCTGATTAAGTGTTTCTACTTGCTCTAGAACCACCCTAGAAAGGGTATTAAGTAGTCCCATACATATTGTAGGACATCTGATGTTTAAGTAAACTGGCACCATAAGCAGCCCAACCTTGATATTCCAATTCATGATAATTCTCTCAAGGTGATACCTTTCCAGAAACAGAAGAAGATACATCAGCTGTTCTTCAAAAAGCTGAAAATACCCTCTGTGTTCATGAGGGCTTTTACAGTATGGGTGTGATTTTCACATCTTATGCTCATGCAAATATTCACTTTAGTTATATCATCTCTCTTCTCTGCTCTGATGCAAAGGAACACCAAATAATTTTTTATCCCAAGAAATAAAGTTGATCAAATACATTGAATAGATAATTGAAAGTCTGTAGAGCACCTTGCCCCTGTGTCTCAAAATTTACAGTCCACAGGTAATTCTCCTTCAAGAGGAGGTACACAGCATTTTACTCTGACAATCAGAAGTGAGTAGAAAGGCTTTTTGGGGCTCTTGTCCACTTTGTGCACATTAGGTTCTGAAGTCATCGTTAAGGCCCTGAGCACTTGCACAGTTTAGGAGTGGTAAGTTCCACCAAACATGATGAGGAGTTTTATCTGACTTCTTTATGGCTAACAGGCTCCCCAGTAATTTAGCAAGGAAAATGTTTTGTTTTACTTGAATTAAGAAAAAAAAAAGTATATTAAATTTAGACTTATTATACCTTAAATTTGGGTGTCGTCTTCTCTGGTTTGTAATACAAATGATAGAATGTCACAACTAATATGGTAAGAAAATGCAACAAAAGAATTTTAGGAAAGTGTTATAATTTGCAAATAGATGACCATATCAAAGTCAGTGAGACAAAAAATAAATAGCTCTAAGCCTAGTCATATTTTTCTTACAGTTGACATTGATTAATTGTTTACCTGGTGTTGTGGTGGCTGAACCTCTTATTAGGATGCTTAGTACTAATTAAAATTTTAAAAGATCTCTCTGCTTCACATGATTGTGTCTCTCTTGGGGTCCATAAATAGCTGTTTTCCCTTTTTAGTGGAGAAAATGATGAAATGAATGACAATTCCCAATGTCTGTAACAGTTCAGGCAGCAAGTCTATTCTCATCTCAACACCTTGAAGAGAAATCAGTGTCTGGTGTACTTCTAAAAGTTTGAAAGGATGAAAAATACTGGAAGGTTTCAGAAGACAGTTTTCACCTGAGGACAGAGATGAATTCAAACCAAAGGGCTAGTAAACATGAGAAGTTTAAAAAGTTTGAGTCTAAAAGTTAGATAAACCAACACCTGTGTGAACCCAGGTTTTTTAATAATAGTGAATGTCTTGAAACATTTTTGTTTTTAAAATTTATAATATTAATTCTGATTTCTAACTATTTTGATCCTTTGGAAGTGTTTTCTCAAAGTATTTTGAAACACTGTGCTTGTGACAGTAGAGTAGGACTTTTCTATGCCTTTAAGTTGCACCTCCTGATCCTAGAACTTGAGGTAGTCAGTTGAAAGTAGGCCAATACTTTATGATCTATTATCACCGGTTTCATAAGCAGATTTCATTAGAATCATCTGATGGTCTTAAGGTTTATGTAGTGCAAAAATGAAAAAGAAACCTCCACCTGCAAATTTGAAAATCATCCTATTTTTAAGTTTAAAAATAGTAATAATAAAATGTCATTCTTTGGTTTTCGGTAGATGAAAAGTGAGTTTCAAAAGATGTTCTTCATTTTCTATTTTCATAAGCTTTGTAAGCTTTACCTTATCTCATATTTTTACCAGTGATCTTTAATCTGGAATAAATAACGATGAGAATATAAAAGTATGGAAGTTATTTTTGCAATTTCACCTGTAATTTACAGAATGTATTCTCTAGCAAAATGAAAATTGAACTGGATTTCTACAAAGAACTGCTTCAAAAATCTACAGAAACAAATTTTTATGGGCCTGCAGATGATATGGTGAAAAATGTGGTGACATATTGTTCAGACTGGAAGGTAAATAGTATCATCTATAGGAAACAAAGAAAAGGATGGAGGATGTTTGAAGGAAAGAGTTCTTTGGTGTTCTATATATCTGGAATTATGTTTTAGATTATGCTATTAAACAAAGGAGACCAGAATTGTCTGTCCTTATTTTGAGGATGGAATAGAAAGTGAGCACAAGAGTTTTCATACTCAGCTCTGCCCATTTGTCTTAAATCAGTGCAAGTGTGCAATAAGCTATAAAACTCAACTCGTCGCCTCCAAAATAGTTGGCTGAGGTAGTAAGTCTGATGAGTGTACTGCAAGATAAGATCAATAGCTTTGGAATCAAGACTCAGAGTCCTGGGAGCTGTAATTGATTTTTTAAACTTTTTACCACTCCTTTGAACAGAACTGTATAGATTCTTGAAAACAAATTCTGTTTGTGATGAGGATTTGAGATTCAATGTTAAGATATATTAAATTTCAGGGATAGCAAAAATCACCTTTTTTCATACAGGCTTTTTGTAGCTAAAATGAAATGGAAGCTTACAAAACAATTCTTTGATATCAAGAAAGGTTTTTTCCTCTTATCTTTGAAGGTGAGGGTGTAGTGGGAAAGAGAAGGTTTATTTTCTCCCTCTTTCTCTTTTTTCTTCCTTTCTCAATTAAGTTATGGACAGGAGAAAAGAGAAAGACCATAAAAAGATACAGTTTTCAAAATAATACTCAGAATATTATAAAAAAAATATCTTGCCAATTGTTTCCAATACTTTATTTTACATTAAATTCTTCTCAGACTATGGTCTATCATCCTGTCCTAGATGCAAGAAACTCAGTAAAGAAGTTACCATAACCCATCTTCACTTGAGGAATTATGACTTGTTTTCATGAAAAGTACTATGTTCATGGATTCAACATAACACATACTCATGTAAATACTACTTAAGTTCAGTCAGTAAAATTCAGGTAGAAAAAGACCTACTAATAAAAGAAAAAAAATGTCATTTTCCTGAAGTTACAGAGTAAAAACACTTGCAATTTATTAGCTTATATGAATTCCAAGTTTCACAATTTCCAAAATGATGATTTTGCAAAAAAAACTATATATGTTATATATTATGCATTTCTGAGTACAGTTATCTGCTGCAATCACATTTATAATAATATGTATGTATGTGATTGTACAGGTTTATCATTTTGCATTGAGATATAGTGAGACTTAAAAGAAGTTAAATAGAATTCTCTGTACAAGTATTTGAAGTGCATAATATGTTATTCAGAATTTGGCTTCTATCCACTATTGCAGGAGAGGAAGTAAAACTTTTTATAATTTTATTCTCTCTCTTTGTAATCAAATGAAGAAGCTACAAATCTATATTTATTTTGATATAATGAATCAAACTCATAGCTACATAGAAAATCAGCAGTGATGTATTCATTCTGGATGACATAGGTGCAGAAACATATCAAAGTGCTTCATAAGTTCTAGATTTTAAGACATATTTTTTAGGGTTGTCCATCTCTATTTTCAATTTTCTGTTTAATCTACTATTTCAGCTATTCACAGGAGCTCTAATTATGTCTAAGTATCCTTGTTCCTACATGGGGCAGTATGATAAATACAAATATAGTTTTGATGCCTTAAGCCTAAGTCTCAATATTGGAGACTCACACAAACATTTTAAACCAGAGGGATTTCTCCTAATGTAACAGGGCTATTAAAGGATATAAGAATTAATTTGAGCGTAAGCAGTTTAAAGTATATTTCTGATTCGATCACATATACAAAGAAAACAGCATGTCTTGAAACATTGTGATAGTCTCTTCCAGTTCACTGCCTAGTTTGAAAATGTGACAGTACACAAAGGAAATTAGAGTGCTCACTTATTTTTAAATCTCAGAAATCTCTATTTCAGTGGAATTAAGAAGCTTCTTTCTTTTCTGAATTAAATGAATTCAACTATAAAATGCAAATTCTGCAGAATTTAAGTGGTCTGGACCCAAAATCTTCTCAACATTATATTTTTAAATCAGCTATAAAAGCTTAAATCCAGACACCACAGCTTGTATTTATTCTGTATTTGCCAATATGGCTTCAAATCTTTTCAAAGTGAAAAAAAAGAAACAGGAAAACTTTCAAGTGTATACATTCTTGAGAGATATAAATCAAATCAGACATCAAAAGAATTAAAAGATATTCATCTCTTTACCATTATAATGGAGCCACAAAGAATCCCATAAATCAAGGTTTAAGTGAAAATGGAGAACAATTCTCAGAATCTGTGATCAGATTTAGGTAACATTAAAAAAAACATTAAATGCCTATACAATAGACAGAAAGAGAAGAAGCTCCTGAACTCACTAACCCTGCAGGCATCTGATTTAACTTCAAAATCAGCTTGTCTACCTGAAAAGATAAGACTGAGTTAAATAGGGTTTGAACACATATCCTTACAGATATTTTTGCTACATAACAACCTGAAATTATTATTTTTTTAAATTTAATTTTTCATTTCAAAATAGAGTTGGATAAATCAGAGTGATCATTCTTGTTGCAGAATGAGAGTAGGGGAACACATCTACCATGGCTTTTTGTATTCTGTTCTACCTTGATTCCCTGTTAGAAACATATTTTGGGCTGCGATTTTTGCCAGTCTGCTCATCTTCAGGGAAGCTGGTGTATTCCTCTGCTGAGACAGCAAATCTGACTCACATTACTAAAGACTGTCTCTATTATAATTTCTGATCCCATCTGAGGCAAAGGTGTCAGTCATGGAACGACTAGGTGAGGTTATTTTTCTGGATTCTGTAATATTTACTATTATCGTTTTTACTCCATCCTAGGACCCAGAAACTTTTTTTTTTTTCTGATTGCGCAAAGGATCTGATTAAAATGGCAAGACAGAATACAATACTTGCAACTAAAGGTACAGTAGATCATATAGCTAAATATATTAATCCTCACATTATGAAAGTCATGTTGCCCTTCTTTCCTTGCAATCCAACATCTTTGTTTTTCCCATTCCTCCTTTCTCCCTCAAACTTCACAATCAAACAATCACAGAGTGCAGAAAATTAGCACACTGCAACAGGTCATTCCTGGAACATCTTTGTAGTTATCAGGTATTGAGAAGTTTTTACATTTCTAGTAACTAATTCTAGACAATAGCATTGATCAGAGCTGCACTAAATATTTCAAGCCACCATGTGGAGGAAATAGTTAATATTAATTATTAATTTTAATAATAAAAAATCAATTTTATTTTCTTAGAATGCCAACATGTGGAATTAAAACATCTTTAAACGCACACTTTGTGACTTGAAAAATTTTTAAGTGTTGAATATCGGCAGAGAGGTACAAGAAATTAACAAAAAAATACACATAAAGATTTTTTGCTGTTACTGATTCTCAAGAAAAGCTCCATGGTGTGGTGTGCAGTGGCTCTGTGCAAATTAACCAAATCTTTTCATACCCAGGTTTAAGGAATGTCACATGTCCAGACCCTGAGCTATTGGTAAACTCCATCAAAGTCAACATGCTATGCTTAATCAAGTTAAATACTTCAGGCACAGCATATCTTTCTTTCTTCCTGCTTTATATATGCCCTAAGCCAGATGTCAGCATGTTCCAGAAGTAGCTATTGAAAAGAAGGCTGGAGTTTGTGTAATTAGGCCTTATTTACAGGTGAAATGTGTTTCCTTGCTTACTCACTGTGGGAAAGTTTTAGCAAATAGAATAATAGGGGTTTTTTTCACAAAGCTCTAGTTAGGCAAGTTCTGTGGACTTTTAAACTTCAATTTGGAGACTGTAATGAATTTTTATTGTCTTTTTTTTTTTTCTTTTTAAATTCCATGTAGATTTTTCCTGCTGATAACATGATCTATTGTTCTCTGAAGTATGGTGAGATTGCCATCCCTTAAATAGACAGCACTTATTGGAAATTAAACCTCTACTAATGTATTGTAATTATTACTTCAGAGTAATTTGCTGCTCCAGCAGGGAGTCAGAGCTAATCTGATGGTAACATTTCTTCTGTGGAGCTGTTAATATTTTCTCTCTACTGAATATCCACATAATGGATCTAGCCTGAGGCTGATTGATGATCTTGGTGCTGGAACAGTGATTTGTAGCTAAATCAGCCCTCACTAAAAGAGATTCAGTGTTACTTCAGTCAATACTGTTAAATAAGTGCAAACAGTGACTTTGGTTAGCGCAAACGTAATCTAGTAAGGTGAGAGAGAAGCAATAAACTGAAATAAACAAGGGAACTTCTACCATTCATGCATTTCATTTGAACATGGAAAAAAATCACAAAAACAAGCAACTTCTTAACATCCCAATGTTCACTGCACAAAAAAATCAAAACCTGTGGTACTACTTAACTGAATTGCCATTTCCTGAACAATGTAAACAGGAAATTGAGCAGTATGGTATCAACATGAAGCTGAAGATTAAGGAAATAAAATTTCCTTCCATTTTCCTTGCAAATTCTCCATAACTCAGAATAGGAATATTTATTATACTACAATATTATTTGAACTATTGACAGGTTAATGGCATGTATATAAATACAAATATAAATATAAATGAAAAAAATTATCGTCACCTTCCACTAAAATTTTTAGAAGAGATTGTTTTCATTTATAGTTCCGTATGTCTGACTGGAATAAGGCTTCTTGAAAACTTTTCTGAGAAAAAAAAATAAAAATAATTTCAAAGTTTGAAATATGTTGATAATGTTGGTTTAGTTACTGCCTGTAATAATTTTAGAGTTAATATTTTGTGTTCTGAATTAAAATGAAAAATTGCATTTAACTTGAAACTTTATTACTTTCTTAGGAAACACAAATATTTCAGATTGTGATTTTGGATTGCAAGTTTGTTTTCCAGGTCAATTCATTTTTAGCCTATTTGCTTTTCTTGAGAAAGCAGACAAAGAAGAATGAGAAAGAAAGGTGAAGTGGGGCTCTCTTCCACAGTTTCCTACATTTTCTGTGTTTGAAAGCAGTAAAGGTATATAGAAAATATTAATTTCACACAATGCTAAAGAAAACTGAAAATATTCAGAACAGAAATTTTCTCAGATTCTTTTGAATATATACATTTATATATTTTTCCCCATTCTTCTCTTTATTCTGCAGGACATTTTTCTGAACGTCATTTAAGGGTGTTCTGTTATAGACTGGTATTACCATAATGAGATGGGTAACAGGAGATAAGATCTGAGTCCCTCAGGGCAGACACCACAGCAACAGATAAAATCTCAATCTAAATTTGATGAAAACTCCAAGTGACCTCTCAGAGGAAAAGTTCCCTGCATTTTTCCCTTATTTTTCTTTTTCTGCTTATTCTTAGGTGCCAGGGAGCTCCTGCCAAACCCCAGGGCAGTGGGAAGCCCAAACCTGCTGAGCCAAGAAGCCACCTGCCCCTCTGTAACCAGTTCCCAGTTTTGACTCCTTCTCCCTTCACACCCAGTCCATCACCTCGGCTTCCAGTCTGTACAGTGTTTCTGAACATTTCTCAACTTTACCAAGTGAGCCTATTTTAAAATATTATATGAAATTGCCTTTTCCTACTGTCCCAAATCCTCCTCTCCAGCAACAGCAGCAGCTCTTGGGGGCAACTCTGTAGTTCATTGATATGAAAAATTAATTTGGATCATTTCAATACCTGAGAAATTGCAGAAAACTCCAGGTTCTGTTAAGGCCAAGTATTGTTATAAATTAAAATATTCTATTAGGCAGCTGTACCAAAGCACAGAGTCACTGTTGTGATAGTAAGGCTTTTTGGGAAGTCTCATTTGTTGCACAACCCACCTATAAAATGATCAGCCTCAGACCCTGTAGCATTTGAAGTTCACTGATTATCACACAGTAAATTTTTATACGTAAGTACTTTTCTGGGAAGAACAGTTTATGGGATCTTAGGAACAGATATTATCTGCCTTAGCAAACAGCATTATTTTCTTTGCTGAAACAATGTCTTACCTTAAAGTGTGGGTTTTGTACTTTAGATTCACTGTAAGCTACAGATTTATTCTTAAAGACCTAAAGATAGGTACAGCCCTTGGTTCTCTAAAGACTGTTTCAGTTCTTGGCTGGAATTCTGGATTTATTTTTAAGCTATTTTGTAAGTTTTTTGTTTTCTGGTTTTTTGGTTGGTTTGTTTGTTTGTTTGTTTACTTAATCACATTTCTTAGAAACCAAAATAATTGGACTTTTGAAATTCAAACATACTGTACCAAATAATTCAGCTTGTAAGACAACAAAACACTGTTAGGATAACATGTAAATCTTCTAGCCCTTATCATAATAAATCATCTCTGCTACTCAAATGACACTTTCTGTATATGGAGGTGTCTTATACTTCCATGTTCAGAGACTTGACAGACATATGTCTGAATCGGTGAGTTTTTAGCTATTACTGTGTGAAAATATGAATATATGTGAATATACATAAATTGGGTAGCTTTTAACCAGATGAGCTAAAAAAAAAAAATAATAAATACAGTTACCTGAGAAAAAGAGATTTACCTGCCTTGGCAGAAGCAAATAGCTGGAAGATTTAGGACTTCTCTCAGAAGAATGACAATACATGACTTTCTGCTCTGTATATAGAGATATGTACGTGTGTACACATATACGTGTGTGGGTGTGTATCTGTATGTACAAACTCAGTTTGCACCATTTCCAGTTAATTGGTATCACTCCTCAGTTACCTTCTGCGGTAACTTTCTTACAAGCACTCCTAGCAGTAGGGTTCATTGTAAGTCTGGGATCCCACAACAGGAACAAACTTCTTTCCCAGCATTCTATTTGCACATAGAGCTGAACTTAGCCTTGTAACTCATCTCTGTTCACCAGTGAAAATATGTTTTAGGTTTTATATTTTGTAGTTGGATAAAAATAGAAAAAAGTCAATGTTTTCAATATCCAACTTTTTGTTCTTCCTTCTAAAAAGTGTACTGATTTCATTAATATGTCAGTTGTTATATACAAATATTTAGCATTAAATATATTGTTTAAACTATTTTCCCTATTGATTATGTAGTTCATCTGCTACAAGCATGAAATTAAATCCATCTTCTGAGAAATGCATTGCCCTGTACCTCAGTAAGAAAACATTCCCATCAATAATAAGAATGTATTAATGCTGTATTAATGCTCTGCAAGAGCTCAGAACCAGAATCTGTTTGTCTTGGTTTGTCTGGGCTTCTTTACATTTCCCAAGTTCTTTCTTTCAACTTGTTTTGCTCTATTAGCAATTATCAAACAATCAGGTTGTTATTATTGCCTAATTTACTTCAGTTTTGCTTAGCTTTGAAAAACTGCATGTTATGCCTGTTGTAATAACTTTCTGGAAAGCAGTAAGGTATGATATTGTGCAATTATTCTGTACAGAATGAAGTGGCAGACTAGCATAGCCATGTGATTTGAGTAGAGGCATAGGATGGCAGCATAAGCCTTGTGAGCGCCAGGACAGGATAAAATGAAGAGCTATGAATGATTCAACAATAAGCATCACATGCCATTATCAGGATGTAATCCTGGAAGATAGGAAAAAACCTTCTAGGGGCAACAAAACAGAGAAGAAATATCCAACAAATACAGAAAATACCATATAAAGTAATTTAATATGCAATGTGGCCACCAAAAGGGGCACAAGTGGTTGTGGCTGCCCAAAGAAGGCATTCAAGTAACACAAATTAACCAAAAGACAGCAAGATAAGCACAAGGGACTACAAATAGGCACATCATCTCCCTGAGTACACAGGCCACCTCCAAAGCCCTCTGGATCCCTAGAGTCCCTATGGATGGCATCCCTTCCTTCTAGGATATGAAACACACCATTCAGCTTGTGCTACTTGTAATCCCTAATGCCCATGCCCCCTAATAAAGATATTAACCAATTCCTATCCCAATACCAACCTCTGAGGAACACCCATTGTCACTGGACATAATTGTGGATATTGAAATTATAAGAGACCAGCTGCATCTTCTGAATTTCCACAAGTCCGTGAGGATTCATCCCAGTTCACTGAAGGATGTAATGGCAGGACCTCTCTTGGGAGTCCGGAGAGATCACTAGTGACTGGAAGCTGGCCAATGCTATTCCAATTTACAAGAAGAGCATTATAAAAGATCCAGGGAATTACCAACCTATTAAGTCTAACCTCAACTCCTGGAAAAATTACAGAGATCATACTGAGTACTAATGGAAGTTATTTAAAGAATAATGCAGTCACCAGGTACAGTCAACAGGGGTTCACAGAAGGAAAGACCTGTTTCAGTAATTTGATATTCTTTTAGGATAAGGTCACCCCCTGGAGAATAAAGGAAACGTGGTAGATGTGGTTTTCCCAGATTTTAATAAAGCTTTTGATACTGACCCTCACAGCAGCCCTCTGAACAAGTTGTCCAGCTGTGGGATGTGTGGATTCACAGTGTGTTGGTAGAAGAACTGACTGAAGAGTGGTGACAGGAGTTGTTCTTCAGGTGCAGGGACACCTGTTCAATCTGTTTATCAGTGATCTGGATGCAGCAGTTGAATACACCATTAAAAATTTGCTGTTGATCCCAAATTGGGAGGTGCCATTGAGTCTCTTGAGGGACAGGAGGCCCTGCAGAGGGACCTAGAGAGATTGGTGCTTTGGGCCATGATTAATGGGATGAAATTTGACTTGTGCAAATGCTGAACCTAGGACACAGAAATGCTGAGGAAGAGTATAAATGAGGAGAACAGTGGCTGAAGAGCAGGTAGGGAACTGGGGCTGCTGGTCAGCAGCAGCTCAGTGTGAGCCAGAAGTGTGTGCCATGGCAGTCCAGAGGGAAAACCACCATGGGGTGGATCGAATACGGCATCACCAGCCGGTGAAAAGAGGTGATTATCCCACTGTATTCAGTGTTGGTGTGGTCCCACCCCAAGTACAATGTGTAGTTCTGGGCTCCCCAGTTTAAAAAGGGTGTGAAGATCTCTGAAAGTGCCTGCAAAAGGCTAACAAAGCTGGTGAAAGGGCTGCAAAGAATGTCCCATGAGAAGCTGCTGAGGACTTTATGCTTGTCTAGTTTGGAGACAAGGAGGCTAAAGAGTGACCTCATTGCTCTTTACAGCTTCCTGAAGAGGGAAGGGGGAGAGGGAGATGGTGAGATCTTCTATCAGTAACAGGATGTGTGGAAAGCTCCACTAGAGGAGGAGGACATTATGAAACACCCCTTTACCAAGATGGTAGTCCAACATTGGAGCAGGCTTCCTGTAGAGGTGGTGGATGCCCCATGACTATCAGTTGTGAGATTATGAGATATTTGAACAATGGCATTAATAACCCTTTTGTTGAAGTGGTCAGGCTGTTGGAAATGGCAGGCAGAGATGACTGCTGCAGGAGTCATGGCATCATTCCTCTAGATATTCCTATTACTGCGATCTCTGATTTTCTTCTTGATAGATATACAAATATATTAATGTATAACATGAGTAAATAAAATTAATGGTTGTTCCTCTAAGAACAAACTGTGAACCTTCCATGCATAATACTAACCTGACTAATCATAATAGTGGTTTGTCTTCAGTGTGATTAAAAAGGTTTCAATATACATTATAATGCTTACATAAAGTTTCAATCTTTTTAGTAATAATTTCTAACTAAGTAGAAATAAGCTTAAACATAGATGAGAAAGTATAGGTATTTTGGTATAATAAAAATGGATACTATAATTTCAAGCAACATTTCAAAGAAAATAGAAACCCTATGAAAGTATACAAATATTCTCCTGATAATATGGAATATTCTATTCTTATGAAATAATATTTCATTATAAAAGAGCTTTAATTAATGGGAGTGAGATCATGAAGAAGAATAAAGATAGGAAGGTGTCAGCAGAAGAAGTTTTTTACTTGTTTGTAACATTTTTCAGAAACAAAGAAGGCATCTCAGTAATTGAATCTCAATTGCATGGGAAAGCACTAGAATTATCTCAGTGATGTTATTTCAGACAACTGAGAAGTCCTGAAGGACAAATAAATGCATCACAAACTCCTCTGTTATTATTTTCTTTACTGTGAACTTTCCTACAGTGTTAAACATGTTGAAATATATTTTTTAAATTTGCTTATTTTAAAAAAGCCTATTACAAAACCAGTTGCAGAACACATTTTAATTTGGTTTACTTCTTTCCCTTCCACTATCTTTGGGACAAACTACTTTCAGCTTCATGCTGCCAACTCTTGAATAGCTTTTATTGGCATAGGACTAGAAAGGTGTTATGAAAACTGAAGGATGTCAGTTTATCAGCTGACATCATCTCTCGACTCATCTGAAAAACCCCAGAGGAGAATGTGCCTTAAAGACTGCGCCCTCCCCAGGGACTGACATATCGTGTTATGGGTTTTCTCTTTTTCTTTTTTTTCCATTCATCCAGCATTTCCACATGAACGTTTATACATTGTGCATCAGCAAATGTATTTCAGCAAAGGAAGGAACAAGGCTAGGAATTCCACCTCTATTCATCCTCCTTGGATGTGGTTGTTCCCAAAGAAATACTGAGAAGGAATCATTTTACAGCCTAGGCACACTAATGAGTTGCAAACTGTCTGACTTCTATGACTTATTCTCAATATTGGTGTAGGGTCAGGCCTCTGATTTATATCTCTATAAATTCAAATTAACAAGATTAGTCCTAATACCTTATGTTAGCCCTGAATTGCTTCCTAGGTAATTGGTGAATTCAGTAATGGAAAGAGGTTAAACCAGCACTGCACTTTGGAGGGAATATTACTGCTGGGTAAACATTACTGAGAAACCCATCACTGAGTGATATGTATTTGTATGGCACTCCTTTCCACAAGAAACAGAAAAGCAGATTGCATTAAATTGTCAGTGAGAAAAGATTCAAGGTGACAGAATGTAAACAGACTAAGTGCATACTCTTACTGGTTGGTTTAAAGCTAGACACAGATTTTGTAAATGTAGAGAAAACAAGTTTCTGATGGAAAATGAGTTTTGACTGTTACATTAGGTGGCAACACTCATTTGAAAAATTAAAGTACCACTGTGCTTATCTGGTGGCACAACTCAATACACATTTACTAAGATGAATATCTAGACAAAGAGACACTGGGTTTGACTTCTGCTTACTTATATAAACAACATACAAAAATGTCTGATTATTTTGCTGCAGAATTTCAAAACCTTCATTTCTAGTAATGAAACCAAGTTGACCAAAGCAAAAGGGAACAGCTCAATTATACGAATTATTTTAGAAGTTTTGTGTTAGATATGAGAGAATGGAGATTATACAAATGGAGATTATAGGTATCTATTCTGTAAACTTCCTTTTCAGAAGAAAACTTTCTGCAAATTATGTACCCTGAAGGATACTGTTTCAAGTATGCCTTTCACCACTGTTGGACAGGCAGTTTTTGGTTCATAACCGAAGAGAAAAAACATCACAAGAATGTCTAAGGTAGAAATATTTTCCTCAGGAAAAAAAAGGCCTCTGGTTTTATAGCCAGATGTGCTCTCTTCAGCCAGGAGGAGACAGACAAGACAGAGAAAAACAAGATGATAGCAAAGCAACAGTAATAATGACCTGTGGTGTGTGGTTAGTGATGGCTTCTGTTGTTTGTGTGTTTTTCTTTAAGTTTGTTATGCTGTTCTCCTTAAGAGAGAGTTGTGTATTCTGCTGGAGAAATATATGAGATGTGCATTGAAGTGTAAGACAATACAATGAATTCACTTGCAAAATAGTGATGTGGATATCAATGAGGAGATATCAATCTCCATTCGTGTGAAAGAAGTAAAAATAGAGAGCAAAGGAAAATAAAGTTTTGAATGTGGTTATTAGGAAGCTTTCTTTCAATGCTGTGAGTGGAGCAAGTCGACCTTGTCCAATCCAAATACCAGTTTCCTAAATTTATAGTAGGTTTTCCTGTGTTTAGATCATATAATGGATTTCTAATCAAAACTGTGTAACTTCGTAAAGCCTCAAATAATTTTTTGTAACAATAACAAATAATCCTAAACTACTTCAAATATATTAAGTCTGCAAAAACCAATAATAAGAGCAGAACAGGTTGATTCACTATTATTCACTTTGTACACACATTGTGATATAAATTTGTTTTCCACAAAGACCTTGTCTCCTCCAATTAATCCAATGAAGAGTTGCTCCATACATGTCTTTTTATTTCTTCAGAGTTTCATGGGAAAGTGAAACACTGATATCAACCTTTCTCTAACATGACCTAGATTTAGGTTTTCATTTTACAACTGTGAAAATTAAGACAAGACTGTCAGAAGTATCTGGTAAGTTATCATCAAATGTATGCTTTTACAGAACACTTCTCATAATAAACTCATAGGTTTAACACAGCTCTAGTTAACTTTAGGTTTCATGCATCAGGGCTTCTGCAAATCAGTCAATTTAAGTATTCAGAAATGAATGATACCCAGTTTTTAAAAGACCCATGCAACTGAGCTTTTCAGAATCATACAAAGAATCAGTTACTGAAATGGAGAGAAAATAAATTTGTTTATGATGGCTTTAACAATTTCTCTTTCACCATCTCAAGAAATGGGCTGAAATTAACTCCTTGACACGTCCAACAATCCAACTGGAAGAAGACTCTAAAAGTAATTGCATCATCATCCAAAAAAACCCCAAAACCAGTAATAAGGAGTATTTAGACTTCACCTCAAGTAAATGCAGAAAGCAAGCACAGTTGACACTGAGCAACTTCATTTCCATAATATTTTCAAATAAGTTCAAAAAGTATATGACTAAATTGTCTTTAGTTTGTATTCACATAATGATTCAGGATGAAAGTGAAAGGGGTGTCACAGTGGAGTCAGACATGGGGTCAGATCAGGCTGCTCAGGTATTTGTCCAGTTTTCACCAGCCGGTGAAAAGAGATGGAGACTGAACAACATTTCTGGGAAAGGTGCTCCACTTCTGGACTGTCCTCAGGATGATTTCGACCCCTCTTATAGCCTGATCCTCTCTTATTTCACTTTATGTACTGTGAAGAGCCTAGTTCCATCTTCTCACAGGTGTTGGGGTGGGTGGTGGGTACTGCTCCAGGGCACCCTGGATCCATCCCTCCAGGCTGAACAAGCCCTGGTCCCTCAGCACCTCCTCATGGGACAACTGCTCCAGATTCCAGCCAGATGAATTTACTTAAGTCTATCATTGTTTTTAGTGTTGGGACCCTAAAAGTGGACTCAGTACCCACGCAGGCTTTCATGAGCACTAAGTAACATCCACAAATCTGTGAGGCATTAAACATGGTAAATTTTGGTTTAATATAGATTTTCTAAACTTTGAGTGGGTTAAATCACTGCACCTGCTTTTTTGCATACCTAAAGAGTCAGATTGATCTGCTTAATTCCATGCACCTCATTAATGTTGCAAGTAAGAAAAAACATTTCAAATTTATAGATTTTGTGGGCTGTAAGCACATGTATTAATGATCCATTAAAGAGGTACACATTTTTAAGTGAGCTTAGTACACAGTTGGTGTTGTCCTGAACAAGGGACAAGGACAATGTAAGTGGCATGGATGTCTATGAACATTGGGCAGCTGTTTTACAGAGATTAATATTTAATAGTTCACTGAATTTAGATTTATTGAAAAAATACCCACTTTACATTATAGTGGATGACTTAGCATTAATTGAAGTAATCAAGTTGTTAATTGAAGTTTAAAAAAAGTTTTTTTTAAACTCTAGATTCTGATCTCATTAAACAAAGATAAATCTACCATTGGGATGGGATGTACACAAGTACAGCTAATATATCCATTTGCTAACCCAAGTAATTTCAGGGTGCTTAACTTCCAGAATTTTACAACTAGAATTTCCTCTCAAGACAACATCATCTCATGAAGAGTAATCATAATGTGAAAGGTGAAAAAACCCCAAAGAAATTCAAGCTTTATTAACAATTATTAACAAATTCAGGATTTAGATATTCATAATAAATATTATGAGTTTAGAATTAGTGTGTTAATTAAATTGTCAAATGTAGAAATGCCATATATAGGGAATTTAGGAGGCCATTTCCTCATTGCCCAAAATGTATAAACATTAGATGAGAAAGAGACCAATCACAGACAAAGCAGTGTATGAAGAGAAAGGGCACTTCAGATGGCTTACAGTAAGAGCAGCATTCACAGCCCTGTACATTTACATGGATGTTGCACAGAAGGAATGAATAACTTGTTGATAATGTCCACTGGGGATAGAACATGGAGTAAGAGGCTTAAATTGAAGCCTTAAGTTTGATTATACATTACTAAAACTTTTAACTGTAAAGACAGTTAAGCACTAAATTAAATTGAGGCTGTGAGATTTCCATCATTGGAGGTATTTACCAGGATTTGAAATAACTGTCAAGAACAGTTGAGGCAAGAGGATGAAAGAGATATTCCCTTTTGGGTATATTCTTTCATATTTGCCATATAATGTAAGACCTTTTTTTTCTTTGATGCATCTTAGAAAAGTAATTACATGTTGCATGCTGTGAAATCTCTTCTGCTAGAAGAGAAATCCCAGCCAACGTCCTGAGACTCATTTTTCTAAATGCTGTAGAAATAGGAGAAAAAATTATGTCCCAAGGATTGCCACAAATAAAAATGGAAAATAAGGAGGGTATATAATAGCATTTGAGTACAGCATTAAAAAGGAGAAAGCTAATACAAAAAAAGTGTTCATATTTAAAGCACAAGGTAATGTCTTATCTAACTTTGATGGCTTCAAAGGTTTTTATTAATAAGTGGGAAAGGTATTTATGAATTCATGTACAAGCCATCTCACTATTATTAGCAAGCTAATTTGCAGTCCTGTAAGTAATTTCATAAGAGAAGCCAAAGACTAAATAGGCTTGGGGAATTGCCCCTCAAGGATGTTCATATCTGGGAGGTGGGAATAGCTCTGAGACAAAAACATCTTTACTGCTGCATGTATCCTATTTCCCTTAATTTAAATAAAGAATTTATGGGGTTGTCATTGTGCAACCTTTCCAGAAGAAGGTTAGATTACTCATGATTCTGGACCATCTCAGCCACCAGGCTGCTTTTTAAAACTAACTTTAATGAGAAAAATACAAGGAAATGTTATGGACAATTAGGAAGTAATGAAAGCCATGTCATTGCAGCTGATGACAAAAGCTATTGAAGGACATTGCTATATGTTGAGTCCGAATATTAATCTGCTAGACTACTGCATTTTTCAGAGGTTAGATTTATTTTATGAAACAACTCCATTAATAATCCAAGAGAATACACAAACACAACATTTGTTACAGAAGATGCTTCTATCACTGGGTTAAACAGACATAATGAGAAAGAATCTAGAGAGGAGAAAAATCAAGACTGGAACTTCAGTGAGATTCACTGAAAAAATACATAGTCCTAGAAATGCGTGTGTGGGCAAAACATTCAATTCTCTCAGTGAAGGGCATCACACTTTTTTTGAACAGATGGGACAACTACTTCAGTGTTATGTCAACAGTCACTGAAGTTAGTCTTAGGATCAACCCAAAAGCACCCTGAAGGGAATCATTCCCTCCACTGATCTGCCAGACAAGATCATGTGCAAAGCACAGTGGCCCTAAAATGCATCTCTGCAACCATTCCAAGTCCTCTAACTGTTTTCAGAGTAAAGCAAATGTAAGGATTAGTGAGTGGTATGAAACAGGTGCATAACCTATCTATAAAACAATATGGCTGACACTTGCCATGGATTTCTAAAATCTTTAAAGTAATGATTTTTTACCTCAAGTAAAGCTTTTTTTTTTTTTTTTTCTCTCTTGGTAAAGAATTGTCCAAAGCATTGGAACAAACTCCTCTCAAATTTCACTCTTTTTTCCAGGCATACTGGTAATCTCAATCATCCACACTTCATAACTGGATTACTGGCATGAGGGCCTGCAGCTTGTGGCTATCCTAAAACAACGTGCTCAGAATAGAGACAGGAGACAGAGATACAACCTCTCATTATATCTGACACTCATCCGTGCACTTAACTGTAATCACGCTCCTAAAGAAACACAATCTTCTGAAAAAGAAAATGGTTCTAACACCAGAATCAAGACTGCCATGCAATGCTAAGATGTACAGACATGAATTATGCATTGTGTATCTCATTTGCCTCAGAAAGACATTGTGTAAATCAAAGCTTTTCTGTGCATCCAGTACATAGATATGAAGCACTAACCAAGTATTATGCTACCAGATGGTTTAGGTTTGTTCTTTAAAAAAATTGCTCCAAATGTAAGTACAACACAGAAATACGAAAAGAATAATTCTATAGAAAAAGTCAAATTTGTTCTCAATCTCTCTCCCCCCTTATCTTTTGATGGCATTTATCTCAAGTTGTTAAACCCTTGCTATAAATTATCTAGAACTCTAGAAGTGTTTACATACAACTTTTCTTTTTTGCAGAGCTGAATTTAAGAGCCTAGAAAGCATTCTTATCAGTAAGAAGAAAACACAACAGTATTTCATTAAAGAACACTCAAAATTATCATACTCAATTTCAATTATAAAGGAAGGACATTAATAAAACCTGTTTAATAATAATCAAATAGGGATGAATCCTTGAACACCAACTGCAATGGAGCAATAGCCCTTGCATCTCAAAGAGCTACTCAACCGAGCATGATGAGTGTGAACAGAGGATGACTGGCAGAAACAAGATTTCTTTTCTATTTGGTGAATGTATGGGTTTCTTCTGCTTACTTCCTAATAACATCTACAATTGATTACTCACAGAGGGAGGATGTTAAAAGTCTGTTGTGTCAAGTATTTAAAACGAACTTTAGAGATCCCTAGGTATTAAAGAGTAGGTCACAACAAAGCAGTTTTCTTAGGAAAAAGATGCGTCTTGTTAAGATCAGCCTAGCCACAGATCTGGAATTACATGCTATAGCAGAAAGACACATACTATAATTCTTTCCACATAGAAGTTAAGTTCCAAGACAAAACAAGTTTAGTCTTGGGCCCCACTACTGCCCTTTGAAAGGTGGCTCCAAAATCTTCATGACCCTAACAGGTAGAATTCTTTCCATTACAGATTGAATTTACTCAAGATAATGTATGCATATTTATCTGCTCTTGAGCCAGTAATTCTCTTTACATTTCCTTCTTCTGCTCAGTCTCATCTCATACATAATCTGAGACAGTGTTTGTGCTCTCTCATGCCTCATTTTATTTTGGGGCAATGTTTTCACATTGATCCATTCAGGCTTGAAGGGTCCCCTAGGAGGTCTCTACTTGCACCCTCTGCTCAGAGCAGGGTCAGCTCTGAAGTCACACTAGGCTGATCTTCTCCTCTGGCTGTATACTTCCACAAAGAGCCCATCTCTGTCTTTTCAGTAAATCCACACAAGTACAGGGAGGCTGCTTTTAGGTTCTCCTGAAGTCCTTTATTCTCCAGGAAGGACAAACCTTTTCCAGAGTTATTTTTTTTATGATCCATCTGCCTTGATATTGCATATTTTTGGTTTTGCTTTATGTCTTAATTTTGCCTTTGTTCTCTCTGCCTTATGGGCCATTTTAGTTTGGTTCCACACTCTCCATTATTATCTTTACTGGAAATCAAGTCAAATAAAGATTTTAATTTCTGCCTAATCCCCACTTCATGGCAGTCCCATTATTTCTTCCCTTTTTTATCTTATTTTATGCATACATTTGGAGAAATAGTGGTTCTCATTTTAATTCCTCAGCAAACCTGACTTTTGGCACTTCTTTATTCATTACTGAGCTCTAAAACACAGACTTAATTTCCTTTTTCCCTTTCTAATCAGCTCCTCTTTCCACTGTCTGCTTAATCTTAATATCTTTCAAGTCAGTTATTAATCTGATATTGTCTTTATGCTTCCTCCTCTTTTAATGAAAGCTAGCCCCTGATCAAAGCAAACCAAACCATATAAACTCAAAATGAAATTCAGGTAAACATAACAACAATACCTGGATTTCAGCAAAGCCGTGGATAATGTCTTCCATGGCAACCTCCTGGAAAAGCTGGCAGCCCATGGCTTGGACAGGTTCTCTCTTCACTGTGTTAAAAGACAGCTGTGTGGCTGGGCCCAGAGAGTGGTGGTGAATGGTGCTGCATTCACTTAGAGTCTGGTTACTACTGGGGTTCTGCAGGGCACAGCATTGGGCTCAGTCCTGTTTAATATCTTTACTGATCATCTGGATGAGGGGATCAAGTACATCCTCACCAAGTTTGCAGGCAATACAAAGCTGGGTGGGAGGGTTGATCTGCTGGAGGGTAGGAAGGCTCTGCAAACAGATCTGCACAGGCTGGATTGATAGGATGAGGCCAAAGGGATGAGGTTCGATAGGGCGAAGTGGCAGGTCCTTTACTTGGGTCACAACAACCCCAGGCAGTGCTACAGGCTGTGGGAAGAGTGACTGGAAATCTGCCCAGTGGAAAAGGACCTGGTGGTGCTGATTGACAGCAGCTGAACATGATCCAGCTGTGTCCAATGTGGCCAAGAAGGCCAATGGCATCCTGGCCTGTATCAGCAATAGTGTGGCCCGCAGGACCAGAGCAGTGATTGTCCTCATGTACTCAGCACTGCTAAAGCCACACCTCACCCTTCACCCTGTCCTGTGTCCAGTTCTGGGCCCCTCACAGCAAGACAGAATTTGAGGTGCTGGACAGTGTCCAGAGAAGGACAATGGAGCTGGTGAAGAGTCTAGAGAGTGACTCCTATGAGGAACAGCTGAGGGAGCTTGAGCTGTTTAATCTGGTGGGGGTCAGTCTCTTCTCCCAGGCTACTAGTGATAGGGGGAGAGGACAAAACTTCAAGTAGTGCTGGGGGCATCAGGAAGAATTTCTTCATGGAAAGGGTTGTCCAGCACTGGAAAAAGCTGCCCTGAGAGGTGGTAGAGTCACCAACCCTGTAAATGTTCAAGAAATTACTGAATAGGGCACTTAGTGATGTGGTGTAGTTGATGTGCTTGGCCAAAGGTTGGTCTTGATGATCTTAGAGGTCTTTTCCAACCTAAATGATTCTGTGATTCTGTGAACATTGAACTAAATTAGGCCCAATTAAGCTGACATAAGATGTGCATACATTCAATATGGTGAAATACATATTCAGTATTCAACCCTAGGTGAAATACACAGGTGTACCTCCAGCTGGAAAAATTACAGAGAAGTTGCTGCTATACTGTCAGGATAACCATCTGCTTGTTAACATGACTAGGAAAGAACAATCGAGCAAAATGCAAAGATGACTCATTTATCTTTCAATGTGTATGTTTTTAAAGGGCTTTGTTACTCATTATAAATAGTTCAAACAGACTATCAATTATTAGGAAGTGTAACACACGTGACTATTCCAAATTGAATTTTAAATTTGTAGGCGGTATCTGCTTATTAACAAATTAGCTAAACAATGAATCAGCCAATCAAAAGATAGTCTGGGTTTGAAGGAACCTTTAAGATCATTTGTTCCAGTCACCCCTGCTGTGGGTAGGTACCCGTCCACTGGGCCAGGTTGCTCAAAGCCCCATCCAGCCTGGCATTGAGCACTTACAGGAATGGGACATCCACAACTTCCCTAGGCAATCTCTGTCAGCACTTCACCCCCCTCACAGGGAAGAACTTAATCTAAACTGACCTTCTTTCAGTTTAAAGCCATCACCCCTTGCCCTATCACTCAATGCCCTTGTAAAAAAACTTTTCCAGCTTTCTTGTAAGCCCCTTTAGGTACAGGAAGGATGCCAGAAGGTCTCCCTGAAACCTTACCTTCTCCATGCTGCCAGAGCCCAACTCTCTCATCTCTCAGCCTGTCTTCACAGGAGTGCTCCATCCATCTGATCATCTTTGTGGCCTTCCTCTGGACTCTCTCCAACATGTTCACGACCTTTTAATGTTGGGGACCCCAGAGCTGGATGCAGCACTCCAGGTAGAGTCTATTGAGGGCAGATTCAATAGGGGAGTGATTCTCTCCCTCACCCTGCTGGTCACACTGCTTTTGATGCAGCCCAGGATGCAATTGGCTCTCTGGGCTGCAAGCAAACATTGAGGCTCGTGTTGAGCTTTTCATCTACCAATAAACCCCACATCCTCTCTATGGTGCCACTCTCAATACACTTGCTGCCCAGCCTGTATCCATATTTGGGATTGCCCTAATCCAGCTGCAGGACCTTGCATTTGGCCTCGCTGAAGTTCATGAGGTTCTCACAGGTCCACCTCTCAAGCCTTTCAAGATCCCTCTGCCTGTCAAGCATGTCTTCCCTCCAGCATGTCAACCACACCACACAGCTTGATGTCATCCACAAACTTGCTGAGAGTGCACTCAATCCTGCTGTCCATGTCCCCAAAAAAGATATTAAATAATACTGGTCCCAATATGCATTCCTGAGGATGCCACTTATCACTGGTCTCCCCTGGGACATTGAGACATTGAACACATTTTGAGTGTGACACCATCCAGCCAATTCCTTATCCATTGACTGCTCTGCCCATCCACTCTGTGTCTCTCCATTTTAGAGACAAGGATGTCATCATGTGATGACAAGGGACATTATAGAAGGCCACCACATTTTTCAGGCATAGTTTGCCCTTACTGAAGCCATTCTGGCTGTCAGCACTCACTTCACTGTTTTTCATGTGCTTTTGCACAGTTTCCAGGAGCATCTGATCAATGATCTCACAAGGCACAGAGGTGAGATTGACCATCCTGTAGCTCCCCCGGTCTTTTTCCCCTTCTTAAAAATATTATAATTTGCTTTGATTGTTTCTTATTAAAAGACTTATGGAAGTTTAGAAGGCAGCATTAGCTGGGGAAGAACAAATAATTTTAGTTGGTGTAAATCTTCTGGATACTGGAATCTATTTTGAATCCGTTGCGTTTTCAGAAAAGGAAATGCTTTACAGACTGAAGTGGGATGTACGTCAATCTATGCATCCCACTTCAGTCTGTAAAGCATTTCCTTTCCTCAAAGAGATTAGTACCACATTGTTACCCTTGGAATTACATGAAAACGTTTCTGTTGGAATAGATGGCAGCAGGAACACAAAATACTTTTAAGTGTGAATTGGGGTTATAAATACAAGCATGAAGAAAGGTAGTTTTGTTTAAAAATATGTCACCAGGAAAGCGGTAAAGACATAGAGATGACAGGCTTGCAGTTTTCAAGCCTATAGGGTATAGTGGTTTATTCCCTTTGGTTGATCCTTGTATAGAATCAGAATCACTTCTGAGTTTGGGTTTTAGAAATTAAAGGCTATGCCTACTGGTAATGAGCCAGGCAAGAGTATGGCTTTAGCAGGAAGCAAGACATTTAAAAAAAATAATATCTCAGAATGGGAAGACTGCACAATGTTACAGGTCTTATAGTTGCTAAATTGTGAGGTTCAAAGCCAAAGCAGTGAGAACCTTATTTAGATATCCTAGACTTGGAATGCTGTCTTTCATTATCTTCAAAGATCTAAGGTCTGAAAATCTGAATAAGTCACATCATAAACTTTCTGAGGCAAATCGATTACATTGTACAACAGGGCAATATTTAACAATACAGAGTTCCTAAGTGTAAATAACAATAAAAAAATAATACTAAAAGACAGTTTTACAGTATTTCAGCAGTAGTACCTCTGGTCTGCCTGTGAAGCTATACAGAAAAAGGTACTGTTTACATTTTTTCATGTACTGTTTCCAGGTACTGTTTACATTTAAGTCCATCTGAAAAATAAGTATCGACAATAAATAGATGCTAGACTGTTTCACTGTGTTTTTTTCCTCAGAACTGTCCATGCTGCGATGCAGGTACTAGGAGACCAAATGTGGATAAAATACCCTTGTAAGAAATGGAAATGCAACAGTACAGGAAAGGTGAAGAAACACCTTTTTGTTAGAGATTAGGGTAGCAAAGATTAAGTAAGAGTCAGGGGAAAGAGCAAGAAACAGCATCTGTACTTAACAGTACATATGTTCTTGCACCAATCCATAAAGTCTGTGAGTCTGTTACGCTAAAATGCAAACACCATAAGCTAAATTCCCTCTTGGATACCTGATAGGTAACCTATCCAGAGGTCAGTTTATAGAACAGCCTAGACTGATAAATGAAGGAAGGAAAGCTTGTTTGTTTTCTGTATATGAACTAATGTACAACAAAATACTGGAAGATCAAAGGTTTTTAAATTTGGTATAGATAAGACAGGGAATTCCAGAATTCAGATGTTCTCTGCAGCCTTAGTTCAGCCATCTTGTGCATAAGCAAAGTAAAACTGTATTTAATGAAAGCCAAATCTGCATTGGAAATCTCCAACAATTCTTAGGCACAAAGGAGAAAGTATAGAGTAGTCACTTAAAATAGTAGCCTAACCTTTTACTGTTGGGATCTTCTGAGTACATTCTTCAGTTGCTCGCAGACATTTTTCATGCACCATTCTTTATAAAGGGGTCTAAGAGAAGGATATTCCCCAGCAGCTACATGCTGGTACCTTTTCCTCCTATTGATATTCCTCCAGTCATCAAATAGCTAGTCTTCATAAATAATTTTGATCTACAATAAGTGACTAAAAAAATCCTAGGTTCCTTCTCTTTTATTATGCTGAGTAAGGTTAAAGGCATCATGTGCCCTTCCCTAAAAATAAGTGTCATGGCCAGTATTACTAATTAGAGATACCATCACTGCCTCTGGAGAGACTTTATTTATTTCCCAAAGCTTATTTCTGTTTTGTTCTTTTTACACTTGCTCACTGTAATTTAAAGCCCACAAACTCAGTCTGACTCCTGCAGGCTTTTCTTTTAAATGAATCTCTAAATTTTCAGTAACAAAAAAGGGCAGGATAGAGGATCTAGACCACCCAGTCACAGTGTTTTGCTTATAATTCAATAACAAAGTATCACCACTCCTAAAATGAGTCCTTCTGTTATTCATAAAAATGGAAAACAAGTCTTTCAAGTCATCCAATTAGGCTTTATGATACACTGAAGGAATGAAAACAATAAAACTCAAGTACAGAAATATGAAAATACAAGTCTAAAGATTGCTTCTGTAGCCTTCTCCCTTTGTGTATGGATTATTCCTTCTTGTCTGGTGTCACCTGGTAGCTCCGGAAGAGAACCAAGGATGGAGCTCACAGAACAACTTTTTGTCCAGTATCAATCCTTCACATATTTCCATGGTTCAAGATATTGTTCTTCTGTCACTCACCTTCTTCCACCTGACAGGCTTTTTAGGTAGCCTTTATAGAACTTATCCACATGAATTAATACTGTTTGGTAGCATGGGAAGTTTTTTCAACCAGATAATAAATTAAACCTGATGGACTTTTTAGTCTCATATAAATAATCGCTTACACTACAGGCAGAGAACTTCTGATCCTGAGAACTTCCATTAAAAGCATCACATAGTTATTGAGCAGACACATTCATAGTCTTATTAAAAAAGGGCCTAAACTTTATTGCTGAATTATTAGACTTTAGTCAGGCTATTTAGAAACTGGGGGATGGGGAAGGGAGAGGATAGAAGGAGGGAGTGAGGGGATGTGCATTAGAGATCTCTTCAAGAAATTATTTCTAGAGGTCTGACATCTGAAAGATTGAGATGAAAATCAATTGAAATAATATCAGAGCTACAGTATATGGGACATAACTGGCACCTGCAATCCATTTAGCAAATTATTTTAGAAAATATTTTATTATAATGGAATTGGTAAAAATAAGGATACTAAAAGTCTTATTTTTCAGATAAAGATAGGACAAAAAGATGGTGGTCTTGATAGACCTTTATATTGGAAAACATTGCAGTTTGGCCTCATTCAAAAATCAGTTGCCAACACCAAGAAGCAATGGAATTTGTTGGGTAAATAATACTCTGCTTTTTTTCTTAACATATTAGTAAAGCTTCTGTCTTAAAACTTGTTTCACAAACAGTAAGATTGAAGCAGGCAGCAAACATGGACTATATTATCCTCAGAGTTAAATTATGGCAATACTAAACACAGAAGCAGAGCAGAGACCTATGACACAACTGATGCAGAATAAAGTATTGATACACCTGTTATTATAATGATTTATGAGCCAACTAGTGCTGAGAAAGAAAACATACAAACAAGCTGTATTCATAGTTTGACATACCAGTAAAGAATAGAATAAATTTTAAAAAATACAGCATGGGAAGCAGATGAGCAGAGATATGTTAGCTTTGCAGAAGAGATACAAATAGTCCAGAATAGTGACCCACTCTCCTTTCAGCAGGGAATGGTACAATGATGGTATCACTACTTTTGCAACAAGAAATGCCCACACATTCTTAGATACAATTTTGGACTTCTGATAAAATTCAAATTTGTTATAGAGCTTTGGGTTTAGCGACAGGCTTGTCCACTGGTTTATATTTTTGTTCAAAAATCAGTCTGGGAGTCAAAAATTCACTTTTTACTATTTTAGAAATTAAAAATGACATTTGAAATGTCAACAGTAGGTGGCTGACCTTTCCAAAGAATTACTGAATTTTAGTAGGCTGGAGCTCTGTTTTCACATCACAATAAGCCTGTATGCTTTTCCTCTCTTCTGTCAAACTTCCATCTTGGCAATAGGAAGATTTTTTCTTACAGTAACTTTTGCAGGGAAGGTCACAATCTTACAGATCTTGGTCTGGTAAGGTCCTGACCACTCCCTCAGAGGTATAGACTGCCCTTTATATTCTCGGAAACTTCCAAGCAGCTTGCAAGATTGAGCCCATAAATGGCATTTGAAAGTGGGGTTTTATTGTTCGTTTACATTCATTATATTTCTTTATGTCCTGCCATTTGTGTGCAGTGCTCATTTCAAGCATACATTTTCAATGCAGAAGATTCTCTCAGCAGCAACAGATGTGGAAGTAATGACAGGCTGAGAAATGACCGGCTGGCTGATTTTGGAAAGTACTTTATTTGGCTCAGAACAAATTTGGTTGTTTAGAAGACCTGCATCATAATCATATTCGATTTCAACTTCTGGGAAAGAAAAGGAAAATCCCCCAGAACAAAAGGTTTTTCTATAAAATTAAAAAAGGATATTCAGGAGAATGTTAGTAAGAAAGTAAGAAAGATAAAAGACTCCATAGTCACTAGAAGTAAATGAGGAGAACATAAGGGGAGACAAGGAACAGAAAATAAATCATAATAATCAAAACATAAGGGGTACAAAGCTAATTCATAAAAGGAGATTGTGGGAAAGAGTACACGGGACAGCTCTGCACTATGTTCACTTCCTTAAACAGGCCTTAGCAAGAATCTTGATTTTCAGAGAGAAGGGAATATTGTCCATGACCCCCCTTCATGAGATACCAGCAGTGAAAACCTTTTCCAGAACCAGAAGCCTCTGACAATTATAAAAGTTTTGCATCTGTTCCCACTGCAGACTGTCATTTTCTCTCCCCCTCACCCTATAGCTCTTCATTTTGTATCCTGTCTTAGCCCTTTCTTGTATCTCCACATCCAGCTAAAATTCATCTGAGTCTGGTTCAGAGTTTCTGAAGCCTGGACACACTATGCAATTTCCAAAAATTCCGTCATTGGGGGATTTGTTGATTGCCAACGCTTTGAAAAATTTGAAAAATTGACGAATTAAAATAGTCAAAAAAATCTCAGGTTTAGGAAGAAAAAAGAGAAAGCCTGAAATTTAGTAGGAAACAAAAATTCCTATCCCCTAGGCACTCAAATGTTTGTAAATCCCCTCAGAAATGACCCAAATTAAAAACAAAGAAAAAAAAAAAACCAAAACAACAACAACAAAAAACCCCACTTCTTGTATTCTAATATTTTAAATACTGCTTACGAAAAAAGCAAAACACGGCACTTCCTGACCTCCAGAACTTCTTCAAGGTTCATAAATAGAAACACCGAAAACAATATTTTTCTTCTCTGAAAAGGCTGCAGATTAATTTCTCCATGCATATATATTTCCTATTATACAAGAGCTAAGATAACTTAGAAGGTAACTTAGAGGACAAAAACAAACTGTTAAATCAGAAAAAAAAAAATAACCTTCTAAACCTTCTACTTCACATGAAATTTGTTTGGTATTTTGTCTCAGGTTTTGCTAATTGTACAAAGCCCCAGAGCCTTTTCTTATATTTTATGTTGTCTGAGAGTTGCACTTGCAGCTTCTGTCAGCCTCACCTCTTTGACTGGATTGCTATTCTGCCAGTGGCTGTCCCTTGTCCCTGCCCCTGTCCCACTGCACAGCTGCTGATCAGCAAACAAGCTGAAATGACTTTGCCTGTGCTGTCCCAAGGCGGTGCCTGTGATACCAAAGGACTGCTGGGCCCAATCACACCCGAAAATACTGCAGTGTTTTAGCAGCTCCCCAGATTCATTTCCACTAACCTGGCATCCTTGGATACCCTTGTTATAATTCCCACCAGCCACACTGCTACACAGACTTTTCACAGCTTAACTCCAAAATACAGGAGATGAGAAAAAGCTCAACTAAAAGCATTTTCAGGACATTTAATACCATGCTGAAAAGAGGCAAGAATGCAAATGCCCTCTCCACATGCTGGGAGAAAAGGCTAAGAGGAAGGAAAGAAAGAAAGAAAGAAATGGGACTCATTGAGAAGGAAGATGCTGAATCTAACCACGGCAAAGGAAGTTACAGATGTTCAAGCTCCAATGGAGATCATAAGTGGTGGAAAAGAGCAAAATTAAACCAGGCAGAAAGCAAAACTGGAATAATGTGAACATTAAAATGCCTGTAATTGCCCATATGAAAGGTCTATGTAGCCTGAAATCCTGAGAAGGATGAGCAGCAGACAATGAAGAGGAAGGAGCAGAAGAAAAGCACAGCAAATGTTAATTCCTTGAGAGACATAATTAGGCATTTAAGTATGTGACTGAAAATGAGATTGTGTCTGGGTGACATTTGTTATTGGTCACTGCTGTATGGCTATTCTAAACATACTTTTAGCCATGATAACATTCCAGGGCAATCAGAGCTACTTTTAATCTTGCACTTTTAGAAATGTAACCTGGTTTATTTGCTTTAAGCCTGCCTAAAAGTGCTATTGCATTTTCCTTTATTGTTGCACTGTGGTAAATTTTGGAGAGCCGTTTCCTCCTCCAATTTTAGTATTACAATTATTGTAGGAAAGACATTGTAAATAGATAAAAAAATCTAGGTCTTTCAAAAGGATGCTTTGATAAGGCTAATAAATCAGAAAGACCTTTTAGCAGATAAGAACCAGGGGTTTTTCTAATGATAGATGTAGAGTATTTCCTTTGGAGTGATTGCACCCTGTAATTCATTGTTAATTTGTTACTGGGCTTATGCAAAGATCAGAGTTGATATTATCATCATCACTCATTTGTGCATTGTCTTCTTGTAATTTTTTTTATCTTTCAGCAGGTAAATATGTTCCCTTTTCAGAAACAGTTCAATTAGTTTCCTGTAATTACATGCCGCACATACTCCATTTCTCTTTCTACCAGCTAAAATGATTGAAACATAATGCTGGAAATAAAAGAAATACTTTGTTTTAATCACAGCATCCTGGAGAAAGCTAATTTTGGAAAGACTTTTGAATTGTTTCCGAATATATGGTCTCTGCCAAAATGGGTAGTTTTCATCAATTATCTCTACGTTTTTACGTAGGCTTTCTAAGAAATATTGAAAGCTAGAAACAGTCTCTTACAGAAGAAATGTTTAAGGGAAAGTTTGGATATTTGGAGTTCCAATCTAACTAAAATGTTCAATCTTGAAATACATAAAGTGCATTCAACAACTGGATCTTATAAGAAGATAAGAAAAATGAAAAGCCTTTCTGATTTTCAGCTTTTTTGTTTAAAAGTTATTATCTCATTGTAAATGCTATAGCTGAAACAATATAACCATGTGACACAATGTTTCTCTATGAAATTTTTTCTTTGAGAAAAATTGTTGTAACAGCTGGGGATGTGGTAAGTATAAAGAGTATTTAAATGTCAACAAATTCTTTCATACCTGTTTTATCACAGCTGCTGTTAGACACTGGCAAATATTTTTGGGCCAACCTTTCTTTACAAGCTAGAGAGATAAATAATGACATATAAAAATGGCATGGAGGAAAGGTGTAATTCCTGTTGCCAAATAAAATACCATGCTAATAAAATATATTTTGGCAATCAGACTAAATATTAAAGCACATATAGTATGTTAGAGAAAACTCTGAACTATTCCTTGCTAGGAAGAATGCAAAGCACTGCTAGTTTGGGAATCTGCCATGTTTCCTGGATTACATCTGCCATAGAATTTCTGCTTTCCATGAAATCCACAGAACTTGAATACAAATATACATTTATTTGTTTAGGTAATTCTGCTTTCTGTAGAAGTAAATCAAGTATCTTTATTCAACCTTTAGCTCAGAATTCCTAGATATTCATTAAGCATTTTTTTCCTAAGTGATATCTGATCAGGAATTTTGTGATTGACTCTACGGGATGAAAAAATTTGCCACATATATTTAAAGAGACAACATCAGGAATATTAATCAATTAATCACTGACAAATACTCACAAGGACTTACTAATTGTAAGTAGACACACTTTTTATCAATTCTGAGCACAAAAGTATGCAGGTCTTAATATTTAGTTTGATAATAGGTTTAAGAAATCCAGCTTTTATTTTCCATAATTCTTTAGACTAAAATTAATTATCTGATTTTAAAAATAAAATTTAGGATTTAAAATGCATGAACTATATTCAAAACTAATTCTCCCAGGAGGAAATTTCAATTAGATTAATCTTATCCTAGTTTAAATTAATCCATGCAACTTATTTAAAACTCTACAGGAGGAAATAAATAAATACATATTAAATTTTAGATGGCAAAAGTGTTTTACTATAATCCAGAAAAAACAAAGAAAAACAAAAGAAACCAAAACAAACAAAGAAAGAAAAAAACATCAAGAAACTAGCCCATAATATGCAGAAAAACATCTCAGTTAGTGTCTTTGTACAATAAAAGGAGTTATCCAGAACTGAAGTTCGTTTGAAGCGCAAAAATGTGATAGCCATGCAAAGCAGGAGCTGGTCATGATGCATCCATGTGGATGGTATCCCTTATGTTCATGGGAGGCATAATAACTCCTTCTAATTTAACTGTCCAAAGAAAAAGGATTGAATATTGTTAGATGTATGTGGATGCAATTCCATGTGCAATCACTGCTGCTGGGCTCTGTAAACCCACACTTTGGCTTCTGGTATTGATTAAATAATTCCATTTGTTTAACGCCACTAAACAAAATGTTTTACCTACTTCTACATATTAATTTTACACAAACTGAGTAATGAACAGATAATGATACAATCATTCTAGGTAACTAAGCATTCAGAAAAACAAAATCACTTTTTAGTTTTCTCAATTACAATCAAGATAAAAAGAGCCAGGCTAAGGTATATTTATAAATAAACTTACATGAAATAAACAGCATCAGTATAATGCAAATTGCAAACATTTCATTCACTTCAACAAGCTGGGTTTTCTTTAACATAGTCTAAGAACTGCCTTAATCTCTACCTCATTTTGGTATGATAAGAAAATGAAAGTTAAGCAGCAAATTAATAGAAATCCAGGAAAGTATATTATTTTGTTATTGCTCATTAGATTTAAATAAGAAATATCAGTTTGTTTCTCTAGAGATAGCACCACAAATTAAGATTGGAGATTCTCAGCTGCAGAAAATTATTTCAAATATATAACAATTGACTTTGCTGGTAAAGTTACCTGTTTTGCCCTTCTAAATATCTAAACTTTTAAGTTCTACAAAAACAACCAACCAACCGACCACAACAACACCCAAGCAACCCTCTCCCCCAAACAAACAAACAACAAGAACAACAAAAAGAAAAAGGAAAAAAAGCACAAAGACGTACTCTTTTCCCATTAGAATGAATGTTTAAGGTTTTACACATGGTAGTTTTAAAGTAATTTTATAATTTGGGATTATTATTTATAAATAATTAAATTTTTTTCTTTAGAAAATCTGTTTTTGTTTTTTTTTTTAACTCACTGTTTGGCAGAAGGCACAGATAACAATGTTCTGCAATGTTCAGACAATTGTTCACCTTTACTGTATATATGACTGCTGAAAACTTTCACAGAATCACAGAGTGGGTCAGGTTGGAAGGGACCACAATGGGTCATCTGGTCCAACATCCCTGCTCAAGCAGGGTCATCCCAGAGCACATGGCACAGGATTGTGTCCAAATGGTTCTTGAATATCTCCAATGAGAGAGACTCCACAACCTCGCTAGGCAATCTGCTCCAGCACCCAAGCACCTGCACTGTAAATAAGATCTTCCTGTTAAGAATTTCTCTTCAATTAGGATACTTGTCATACTATGCTTGACTACTTTTAGCTTTCATTATTCTAGAACCTGAAGATCACAACCACATCCTACTATAAAATGCAAACGTAAGACAAATGACAATTAAGACTGATTTTTTTTTCTTCTTCCTGAGGCTGGAGAACTAATTTTGATTTAGATATTGATTAATGTAAGATATTGGGCATATTTTCTGTTGTAGTCACTTTCAACATGCAATATAAACCAATATTGTTAAAAAAATACTAACACTTCTTATAGCTGCTATCAAATAGTCTGGAATTTGGTTTTCATTCAAAGTCAGCAGAGATGGAGGTCCCTGGCTATGTTTCCTATCTGTGTTAACTTAGGTCTTGAACTTGCTCCCATCCACCACAACCCTTGCAGTGCTGCAGGCTGCTCTGGACTCTGGCTCCAGTCTGACTTTTGCTGGTAAATCATCTGAATCCTACTGCAGGGAAGCTCTGGCACAGGAAGAGGCTGACAAAGAAGTATTTTACTAGATAGATAATGAAATATCTCTTTTCATAGATAACCATCGGCCCTTTCCAGAGAAACTCACACCATTTCTTTATAATGAAGATGTCCTCTGGTTTGAGAGCTTCTTGAGAAAATGGTTTCTTGATATCCCAAATGCCTAAAGAGAAATACAAATTGAAATGTAAAGAACACAAAGACCTAATGAAGTTGAAGGCACAAAGAGGCTTTTTTTTTTTTTTTTCAGTTGTGTCATCTTGAGTTAAAAGGATTATCAATGCTACAGGAACTGTGTGATTTGGGGTAGGATAATTACCAGTACACTATGATGAGTAGTGGGTAGTAATGTAATATCTCATCCTTCTCATTCAGAAAATTTCAGGAGGTCTGAAACGAAGGAGGGAGCACGATAAACACATGACAAAATCGTATTCTTTTATTTAAGCTTGAGGATTCTGTCTCCTACTGTATAAACAAATAACTATGTGTTATTCTGCAACTGGTGTGTTATTCTTCCCCTAAATACTTGCATGCATGATGAATAGTTGTGCAATGCAGTATACAGATTTTAGGTTTTTTATTAAGTTATTACTGACTTTAGCAACCTGTATTGCCACAGCTGGAAAACCATATGTTTCTCTCTCTTTCTTTCACTATGTTTTCACTATGCTTTCAATACTGCTGAGCATTACAGTCCACCCAAGGAAAAATTCTCTGTATTTTCTTGTATTTAAAATTATAATTCTGCACATCTAAATTGCACCTTAAATTTTTAAATATCTTTACATAAATCCATGATATAATTTAAATGGTGTCAGTGATGACATTTTGCATAGGATTAGATCAAAGAATTCACTGCTGAAAAGCCGTGTCAATTCATCAAACTGGTCTGTGGAAGCAGATATCCCTAACATACCAAAATAAGACATAGTCATTCTCTAATCTACTAAAAATAATTCTGGCATTATCCTTCTCATATTCATGGAGGCTAGTTCAGGTCACAGATAGTTGTCCCCATGCCACATATTATAACTAATGACATTTTTTTTTTTAATATTTCTGAGGAATTATTTTTTTTAAGAACCATTTATTAATGCTAATCACTCCCAATTGAAAGAAACTGATAAAAATTATTTCAAATTATCTCAAAAGTAGAAAAGTACTCTGAAAGTATCCAAATAAGAACAATTTTCTTCTACACTCATTGTCTACTGCTACAGATAATCAACAAGTCTTAAAGAATGTGTGTAGGGCATTACTTGTAACTTATAATGCTTTCTTTACAGGTAGAAGGCTCTTTTTTCATGGGAAAGTCTAAAAGTTAACCAAAAAGCAGTATTACAGCAGGACTACTTGTAGCAGCGATAATTAAACTTGCTTACATTTTGCTATTCTAAGAGTGTGTTTTCATTCTTATAGTGATTGAATATTTGCCCTCTCTGGCTTTTATTCTTAGAACAATTCCATGCCCAAATGTAGTCCCACATATATATAGAAGTGGCAATATTTCTCTTTTGTTTAAACTGGTAAGGAGCAGAGCTTGAAGTCCAGAACTGCCTTTGGCATATGCAAGTTATGGAGAAGTGATTTAAAATTCAGCTTTCATGACACACATCTTTGGTGTGAATATTAGTTGGAGGTGACACATAAAAATTGCTTGAAGTAAAGTATGTTAAAGATTCAATATTCATCCCTGAAAGGACACTGTAATGGTACAGTTTAGACAAATGCTTTTACAAAAATGTTGATACAAAGTGAAGAATGCTGCTAGAAATTGAAAAGTTTTTTAGCATTTTGGGTTTTATGAATTTTTTTAGTGTGCAACATCAGTCACAGAATTACCAGACAATTCCTACTTGCAGTCATATGTCACAGTGCCAATGGACATGCTGCTTGGCCAGACAGGTGATTCCTATAGTAGATGTGGTGGCATAGTAATACAGGAAAATTACTTCTTTAGGATGCTGGAAACCTTGCATAGACATGGACAGAATGAAGATATACTTCAAATATGTAAGACAAAGTAACTATGTCCTCTTTTTAGAAACATCCCAATGTGAAATGGAAAACATCCACTAAATAGTCCCTCTTCTCAGGATGAGAAAGAATGATCTACCCAGATATTTTAAGGGTTTTAATGTTTAAAGGGATGCACATTTTACTACTTCTAGGGGAAAAAAGAAAATATTCCCATTTAAACAGGAGAACAACTATGTTTACAATGGACAGACTGCCTTCTATTTTTGTTTATTTCTTTCCCTATTATTTCACCGAACTATGCTACAATAACTGCATAAATAACACTAATCAATCCAAGTAATGTAGCAGGATGTGGTCACACTTGGACCACATTCATAAGGGTCTGTTACTGCCATTACTAATATTCTGTTTTTCAGAAAGCCTACCATTGCATTAGTCTTTCCTTTGCTTTTTCCTGATGTGCTCATGGAAATGTAGCTGTCTCCTGTGATGACAGTAAGCCTTGTTCTTTCAGGTGTTACTGCCTTCCAGCTGACAGTGAGCATGCTGCTTGTTTTCCTTGGTTACACTAACTGTTTCCCTCCCCAGGATGGCTTTCATCTTGTTTTTGTTCATGTTTGAATACCCTTTAGTTTCCTATTCCTATTTTTTGATTAATGCCAACAATTCCACCCTAGTGTGATGTGCAATTTCATTGATAAACAGTTTATTCTCCCTTCCAGATAATCTCTAAAGGTATGAGGTATTTCTGCACTGCATTGCTGGTATTTTTATGTTTATTGTATTACTGTGTTTCTTGCGTATCTTCCCTCATTTAGGTATTTTTGCAGAAAGTGGTCCATTTCCATATGATCGTGAATTTAGTATTTTTTTTTCATGTAAGATATAGATATGTGATTGTTTGTGATATGAGGATTGGATATTTGCCTAAGTCATCAAACTGCTTAAAAGGTTCAACCTTAACTGGCTGTCAATTGGTCACTTTTAAGACTCAATTTTCCCCCTGTTTTTCTGCTTAACTTACTACTACTGAAGGGAAAACAAGGCTGTCCCACATAACTTGAAGATCATCTGGAAATAACTTTCTCTGGCTGATCTCAGCTACTTCATGAGAAGACAATTGGTTCTTAGAGTGGAAACTCAGCACAACTGTGGATATTTATCTGGAAATTTGCATTTTAAAAGCAAACTACATTCTTAAATAATTGATGCAATGTATCTATATGGAACCAGGTCATAGCATTTGGGTTTATTAAGACTTTCTATTTATATTTTAGCTTATTACCATTTACAACATGCTACAGGAGTTGGTTAAAAGATGGCAATTGAATAAATTGTGGTCATGTGGCCTTCCTACAAAGAAAAAGTTCAAATTTCTAGCTAAATTGATAGAAATGCATGCCAGAGAAAAAAAAAATATTAACATTGCTTCTTGTCTTTACTTATCTTAAGTAAAGAAGAACAAGAGCAACATTCACACAGCATAATTCTGAAAGTCAACACCATTTTTAAGTCCTACAAAACTTTTTGCAACTCTACAGAAACACACATTGACCAGAAATTAATAGGAAAAAATATTATGCCACAAAGCACTGTTCTCTTTGAGTCAAAATGCTGGGGCTCTTTACCAGAATGAAGGTAATCCTGTGCAAGTAATTTTTACATTAGTGTGCATTGTGCCCCTTACCCACACATTTCATGGCTATATTAAAGAGAAAATACATTTAATAGGTATGCATGGAGGGGTCTCTTTTAATACCATCAGTTTTTTGACATAAATATGCATTTATGGTGATTCACATTCTGAAAGGTAAATGAAGTTAAATACCAAATTAAAAACCTCAGAAAATCCTGCTTTTTTTTTTCTTTCTTTCATTAAATTGTAATTATTCTAATGAGAAAACAACAACAACAGCAAAAAAAAAAGGCATTTAATAAGGAAAAATATTTCCTTCGGAGGAACTGGAAGGCTCAATTGTTATTTTGGTTTTGAATACCCAGGGTATCACCAAGGTCACTAGAGTTAAGAAAAGCTGTAGTAATGATTTTGCTGAATACAGACTGTTGAAAATATCTTTACACTTAAAAATATAATGAAAAGACTTTTTTTTTTCCTGAAAATAGCTGTTTTAATTAGTGAGTTCATAATTCCAATTCTACTACAATGAATACTATGCATAGCTCTAACGGAGCTGAACTGCTCTAAAATATGACTAGAAACTCAGAATTCACACAAGGAGTGCTTGGTAAGGACGAAATGAAAACTCAGCAGAAAACAGCAAGAACATCATGATTTGGCCAATATTTGCTTATCCTGTACTTTCAAGTGGGCAGAATTCTGTACAGATGAAGTTGCAGCAAGCTTTATAAATAATGAACATAAAATATACTCAGCTCTCATCCTGATGCAGAAAACTCTTATTCAAGTGTCAAGAGATACCGAGAATGAAAAGACCACCAGTAGATTACACACTTGTTTGCAAGGCCCTGTTGTAGACAGCAGAAGCAGTTATCTAATTATCCTGTCGTTACCTGATCTTCTAATTAACAATACAAACAAAACAAACAAAACACTTCCTAGTCACTGTGGAACTGCATTAGTACAATAGTGCTTCCATGCTCCTTGCAATACAAAGATCTATTAAGAAATAGAAAACCTAACAATATTCAAGTTATGCATAGAGATTTGAAAGTATGAAATATATAATACACTTCTAGCAATATCTTGCAGCTTCCTCCTTTTTTTCCCTACAGAAATTGTCTACAATATTGCCACTTCTCCCTCATACATTCCATGGTGTTTTGGTTGCTTAAATGTCTTCCTGTCCTTCATATTAGGATTAATACGATTCAACTGTGGCAGATATACCTTTGGGAATTGGCTATTTATTCAAAAAGAAAAGAGCCTTTTTTTTTTTTAAAAAAAAAAGTGCTGTTAGAATCTAGGAGAATAAATAATTCAAGTTAGTTCTCTTCCTTTTTGCTTCAATACTCAGGTGTACAAATCTCATCCATAAGAAATTCCACACGGTTCTTCAATCAACTTCAGATTCACATTGCAATATTTAACCCTTTCATTTTTATTCTGTGAGGTTAACCAGGGAGATTCTGGGAGTCAAACAGAAGAAACATTTCTAAGACTGCTAACTTACTTGAGAAAGAAGAAAGGAGGCATTCTCACTGAGAAGAGAAACTTCAAAGTCTAAGAATAATAAAGAAGCAAACATGAACCAAAAGGTTTATGCTGATGTTACTAGAAAGTGATTTTTTAATATTTATTTTATGCATTTTATGCAAATATCAAAAGCATAATTTTCTGTAGCATGTTTTGAAAGCTTAAAACCATGGGTTTTTTTTCTCTATTAAATTATGCAAAAAGAGAAGGAAAGCTTTTTGATATTTTTAATCTGAAAAGACAGTCATTTTCAACTGCAGGAATTCTGTAACAAGAACAAATCAATGTACAAGAACATAATCTTTGGTCTTGAGGTTACGGTGAATACACTGAGGAATAGATAATAATAAGTATTAAGGAAAGCCCTTTGGAACATTTCAATTGTAATATATCTGTACATTGCAACACCTCCCTGAGAAGCACAGTGTCACATATAATTATACAGTGCCCAGAGATAACACAAAAGACCATCTGTAAGCTTTGAACAGATGTTTGAATACTTGAGCTTATCATGGTCTTAACATTTTCAAGCCTCAAAACAAGTGCAGCTCCAAAAACAATACTGGAGCAGGAACAAATTCAAAATTGGGACATTTAAATTCCTGTGAAGTTGATATTTTGTTCACTGCTATTTAAAAGCACGTATCTGTTCAATACCTTGTGTTTTAAGGGAAAAGGTTTTTGTATACATAATTAAATACCTGTCAATTTTATTTTTCAGATTAATCTCCCTACAAACACAGAGAGACTAAGAACAGAACAGACTAGAATAGATTATTTCAGTTGGAATAAACATAGAGCAATCATCTAGCCCAACTGCATGACCATGTCAGGGCTGGCCAACTTGTCAAATCCAAATACTTCTTAAACACTGACAGACATGAGACATCAATCACCTCTCCAGAAGCCTGTTCCAGTGTTTAACTACCCTCTTGGTAAAGGAATGCTTTCTAACAACTACTCTAAACCCCTTCTGGTGCATTTATGAAGCATTCCACCCTATCACTGAACAGCACGGAGAAGAGATCAGGACCTTCCTTTCCATTTCTCCTCCTCAGGAGGTGTAGAGAGCAATGAAGTCTCCCCTCAGCTTTTTCCTCTCCAAACTAGACAAGCATAAAGTCCTCAGCTGCTTTTCACAGACCATTCCTTCCACCACTTTCACCAACTTTGTTGTCCTCCTCTGAACACACTCAAGGACCTTCACATTCTTCTTTAATGGTGAGGCCCAGAACTGCACACAATACTTTAGGTGGGGCCACACCAACGCTGAATACAGGGGGATAATCACCTCTTTTGATCGGCTGGTGATGCCGTGTTTGATGCACCCCAGGCTGTGGTTTGCCCTCTGGACTGCCAGAGCACACACTGCTGGCTCACACTGAGCTGCTGCTGACCAGCAGTCCCAGATCCCTTCCTGTAGGACTGCTCTCCAGCCTCCCTTCACTTATACTTTACCCCATCATAACTCCATCCTAGGTGCAGAATGCAGCTGTCTTAGAGTGATTTATGATGCTAGTCCATTCCATGATTCTTTGCTTTATGCCCAAAAAATGGCAGCACCACCTTTAAGGCCCAGGACTGGGTGTGTGGGGGGCCAGGGGAGCTCTGGGCTCTTTGGTAGGCATTTTTCAAAACCTCACAGCCCAGGTGTTCTGTGGCACTGTGTGGTTTGGTTTTGCTTGGTTTTCTTGGCCCAGGCAAAAAGCTTTTCCCTCTCCTGGCTGGGAGAAGCTGCAGTAACAATCTTTCAGCTGTCTCGAGGTGAATGGAACAGCTGCTAGTCTGAGACTAGAGAAACAGGAGCGGGGCCGCCCCATTACAGCCCAAAGCCTTGGGGAGCCAAGCCAGGGAGAAAGTACATCAAGACGCTCCAGCTCAGCTCCTTTGCCTACCATGAGTGCTGTGGTGAGCTCAATGGCAGAAAGCCACCAGGTTTTTTGCCTACTGCTGAAACTCTTCCATGGAAGCGCCATCTCACACCATATGTCAGGAGTATTTATTTAACTTTTGTCCCGTTCTCTGGGCATATTTGGGGCTTTGTTCCTGTGATTGTGTGGGACAAAGGGTGAGATCTGTGAACATTCTGTTGTTAATAAACATTGTGTGTGGTTTTTTTTTCACTTTCCTTAGCAATCATTTTCTGTTGGTGGAGGAGACTATTCATTGCAGAGTGTCTTCTCTTAAATTTGTCTCAAAACTGAGGCAATGGTATTTGAACTTTTGAAATTTCATCCCAATAATCATAGCCCAAAGCACTAATCTATCTAGATCCCTCTGCAAAGCCTCCTGTTCTTCAAGAGAGTCAACACCACCTACCAGTCTCCCAGTTTGGGATCATCAGCAAACTCATCACAGGTTCACCTCCTTCATCCAGGTAATTGATAAACAGATTGAATAGGACTCTCCCTGGAACTGCACCCTGAGAAACATCGCTGGTGACCGGCCACCAGCCAGAGGTAACTTCATTCACCACAGCCCTCTGAGCTCTGCCCTTCAGCCAGTTCTTCATCCAGACCCCTATGAACCCACACATCCCACAGCTGGACAACTTGTTCAGAAGGATGCTGCGAGGGTCAGTATCAAAAGCTTTACTAAAATCCAGGTAACTACATCTACCACTTTCCATTTATCCACTAGGGGAGTGACCTTATCCTAGAAGGATATCAAATTACTGAAACAGAACTTTCCCTCTGTGAACCTGTGTTGACTGTGCCTGGTCACTGTACTATTCTTTCACTAACTTACACTAGTAGATCATGATCATCTCCATAATTTTACAAGGAGCTACAGTTAGACCAATAGATCTACAGTTCCCTGGGCCTTCCCTCACACCATTTTTGTAGATTGGAATAACATTGGTTAGCAGATTAATTTTATTTCATTCAGGTAGCAGAAAATGGTGAGAAGTTCAGTGTGGGATGTGGATTGGTTTAGGGGTCGAAGAGAAGGGAAAGGAAAACAGGATGTGCCAAAGACAGCTGCAAGAAATGAGGAAGGAAGACAAAGAGGAAGACGAATTAAGAATCTCTGAGAAAACAAATAAGAATAAAGAATAAAGAAGATAAAATCCTATCAAACCATACAAATCATGCACTGTAGAGGTAGAATTTTACACACCTTGAACTAGCTCTAAGAATGGTTATAAACTCTTGGTCCCAAAGGTATCATACACCTAAGTGGAGCTGGAGTTTCACTACACAGGACTATCAAAAGCATAGATTTAATGATCCTGTACGTACAGCCAGCTAAGCAACTGATAGCATTCTAGAGTGCTGCCAGCTTGGAGTGCTCTGTGAGCAATAAAATTATAACCAAACTATTATGAAAAACTGATTTTTCATTTCTTCCATTCAATAATCACTTGCTATGAACAGCAAATACCTAGGTGGAAAGTAAAATGCAAATTTCTCACATGATTTCTCACATGCCCATAAATCTCCCAAACCAAAAGTCTATGAAAGATAAAAGCCAAGGTTAGAAGTCACTTTGTAAAATGGAGCTAACAGACTTACAAGTGAACGAAGTTATCACTACAGACTAATGGAAACTATAGAAATACACTATTTCAAAGACAAAACTTTAAAGTTTCTACCCATTTACAGATTCCTTACCTTGGGGTACTGAAGAGAAAAAAGAAAGGAAATTCAACAGCACTACATTTGCACAGTCATAAGAGCAAAGTAAACACTTCCAAATAAAAGAAAGGTTTGTTCACATGGGATGAGATACTGAAAGTAACAGGTTAACTTGTAAAGGTGTGTACTAAAAACAAAAACACTTTTTATAAGGCAGAAATAATTATAGGTTTTACAGTGTACCTGAAGTTTCTGAAGACAACAAACCGACCTCTTTCATTTCCAAATAAATCTCATTGTCATGGCTGCAGGCAAAATTCTAAGGTTCTGTCTGCTTGGTAAACCTTCCATTCATCTCTAGATAGCCAAATATTCACTCACAGTTTATCTGTTCCTATATTAAAAAAAGGGTCCTGATATCTTTAATCTGATGTTCCTCTTTCCCTTGTGAATGGTGAATTAGTTCAGAACAGGCCTGCTTGAGAACTGATGGACCTTATATATACACCCAACAAAATACAGACAAAACAACAGAATCTCTTTGAGCAATCTTTTAGAGGTTTGATGGTGGCTTTATTTATTTATTTATTTAGATGGCCTACAAGTAATAACCAGTGTCAATGTTTAGCATAGACAATGGGGAAGTATCAACTCGTTGACATTGAACAGTCTGACACTCTTATAAAAAAAAAAAATTAAATCTAGATTCTGAGTTCACCTTGGCCATCTTAGAAAGACGGAGAAGAGAATTTTCAGCTCTGTTCTTTTAAGTTTTAGTTTTCTCAGACATAATCTTACTAGATTCTTGTCTGAACAATGAAAAGTTGTGTGCACACAGTAAAAACATTGGAAGAGAATATACACCCAGGAAGTATCAAAATGAATCTTCTAGATACCATTACAGATGAAAAGCACATACACTTTTAGACAGAAAACTTTAGGCGCTAAAAATTTTACATGCAATTTAGGTGTGGAAACTTTAATTGGCCAAATCAGAGAATTTCACAGAGCACATGTGAGTTTGGTCAGCTGACTACTTCCCAAAGTTTATGGCTGCTGTAACTAGGAGCTTAACTGCCACAGTGCTGGATTTCTTAGGCCCAACTAGCTCCTGACACCGCCAGCGAGAGCGGGCCGCCCCCAGACAGCTGTCGAATCCGGGGTGTGGCTGTAGGGCACTGCTGCTCTCCAACACGGGTGGACTGCGCGGGGGATAGGACTGTGCCCAGGGTAGGTAGGGACAAGGAACAGGGAGAGGGCTTCTGTATGTTTTCCAAGGGTATTTATTTCCTGGAGGATCAGGGACAGAAAGATACTGAATCAAAGCTAGACACCAACTTTTAAACGGGGGAGGTAGAAACTGGGGGTTGGAACACAGGGCGGGGAATACAATGTTTAAACCAATAGGGGATTATGGGGGAGGAGAACAACTTTAACAAACCGATGGGGTTTCAAAGGATACAAAATTGATGGGGAAGTTTCTAGAGAAAGGGGTAGGCTTGGGGAGGGATTGACATTCAAAAGGAGGAGGAACGGGGAACAAAAGGGCCGGTCTATGGGGAGAGGGACAACTAGGGTAAAACTAACAACATGGGGGGGAAAGGAACAACCCATTGGTAATAAAATATGCTATAACAATGCAAAATAGGAAGGGCTATAAAACTGACTACTAGGACCAAATTGCAATCAAAAAAAGCCACACTGCAGCACTTGACTAAGCTAGCTAATTTTCTGCTGATGTCAGAAACAAGTATATATGACATCCCCAAGAGGTTGTTTAGGATAACAGAAGTTTGACACTTCAGTTTTTTAAGATTTTCAACACATCTGTGGAGAAATAAAATCTTAATTTCTAAGAATATCTGTGTGTATTGGGAGGGCTAGGGGGAGATATATATGTGGATTTTTAGAATCTAATTAATGCTTTATAAAACAAAAATGTTTATTATAGTTTTTTTCTGAGTGTTACTTCCTTGTTATCACTAGCACAAGTGCATTGTTTAAGTTATCTGTAGTCAAAATAATACCAAAACCTTTTTTTGATACTGGAAATTCATTACAGATCATCTTAATACTTAGATATTAGGGAAAATCACAAATAAATAAATGGATTTAAATGAAAATACTTTGCCTTGGAATACAAATAAAAGTTTAAACAAACTAATAATATTTCTGTAGTCTATAAATGAAATCAATTCATAACTGTGAGTGTTCTTTGTTTTCTTTTAAGTGATTTCATTGTTTGGATGATGTAAATATGATAGAATGAATGAAAAATTATAAAGACATATGGAAATACTGCATTTTGTGCATACACAAATAGTCCAATCCTTCTTCTACTAAAAAATGAGAGGAGTAGTAATTAAGTAATACTTAAAAACACTCTCAGTATTTGCTAGGCACGCAATAATTTGTGTCTTTCATCACTTTTTCTGTGATTTTAGATGTGCGTTTGTTTCACAAATATCAAGCATTTATAATTTCTTTCTAGCCATGTTGGGAAAACTGACTCAGGATAAAGTATGCCTGAGAGAAATGTATTATTTGCCTTTTTAACTACTATTGTTATTATTTTAACTTTATATGGATGATATTTTGGGGGAAGAAACAAGCAAATGAGTGAAAGCCTGGTACATTTCTTAATACTGGAATGATTAATAATAATTAATAATAATGCCAAATTGAATGCATTATCTTAGAGTCCATCTTACTGTATAAGATAACCAAAATATGCAGATGATTCTAAACTTTAATTGGAAATTTGAAAGAATGTTTACATGGTAATATCCGCCATGTTGATTTGATTTTTAAGGTTCTGTTGTGTGGAAAACTATATTTTCAGGATACAACTCTAGGGCATGATGAGTTAGGATACAAGTATCAAATTCCATTGCATGTGTGTTCATCCCTGAGTTCTTAATAACACTTACTAATTACTACTGTTCTCTAATCTCTAGCTACCTTGGCAGCCCAGCTATAATAAAACAACAGGATCTCACCAGAAATGGCCACCTTCCCTACATTCAGAATAAGTACATTGCAGACCTGAATGATTAAAAATCAAACTGCTAAGTTTTACCAACAGAATATATTTTACACTTAAAAAAAAAAAGAGTTCCTCAAAAGATGTCACATAAACATGCTCTTAACTTCCATTCCACTAATAAAACTGTGCCCTACTAATTCAGACAGAAAAGTAAAAGGTCAGAAAGATTTAAAAGCCATAAAAATGTATTAATTGCCAGAGCATTGGGCCATCTGTCGTGAAGCAAGAGTCTTTGTCCTCTGTGGTGGACTCAGCTATATCAATAGTGTAACTGCTGTTCAATAGCTGTGTGTTAGTTTAGCTCCTCCTGGAGCAGACATTTAATTGAAACTCAGACTGGCAGAGTACATGGTTCCCTGTTGTTAATTGGTCTTTAGAGACTGTTAAGAAGTATGGCAATTATCTCTAGCCCCAGTCCCAAAACAACAAAAAGATTTTTAAAGAAGAAAATAATAAGGTCACCTTGTCTTTTCATTAACAAGCACCAATAAAAAATTTGTCAGTTCTTTAAATAAATGTAGGCCTGTGTGGCATTTTCTTTAGACACAGACTTGAATAGAAGTATGGCACAGCAGTTGATCATGTACCACTAAGGCAGGTGGCCCAGAGATTGTCTGATCAAAACCAAAAGTCTTTTTTTTTCCCTCTTCAGTGAAAAATACTCTTTCTAGGATCAGGTTAAGAGCTTCAATTCAAGGTGTGTAAAAAATAATGCACTATAAAATGTCAAGATGCCTGAAGAAGATGAATGGGAGAAATAAAGCAACAAGTGATCTGTGAGAGATTCCTAACACCCTTCAGAGAAGAGGACTTTAGGAGCTAATTAGAAACATTTTTCAGTACAAGCAGCCAGCTGTATTTTCTGCCACAAATTATTTAAACTTGGGAAGGGAAAATGAAAATGTTCAGCAAGCGCTCCAAAATACAAGACAAAACAATAGAAAAACTCTGTAATATGCAGCAACTTACTTTTTAAAACACTACTTAAAGACTAAAAACATATCTTCATTAATCACTAAATCTTTTCTTAGAACACAGAAAAAGACTTTAAATAACACAGTCACTGTGACATGATTTTAGATTTTTAAAAAGTAGCAAAAATTGTCTTCTCTATATACAGGACAATATTTATAAAATAATATAAGTCAAGATTTTATTTTCTATCTCTCAAGAACAAAAGTGACATTAAGAATACTGTTTCATATACGGATCCTCTTGTATTTACAATCAGAAAACTTAATACTCATATCCAGAAATTTAAGACAACAATCACCTTTGCCTTAAAATTCAAGCTGGCTTTAGAAACTTTCCATGCTACTACTGGAAAAGGAATAGTAATTTTTGCTAGGAAGAATATTCAGGGAATACTCTCTTCTAACTGACCTTCTCTTTATTCATTGAAGCAAGACTCTGGTGAATAGTAAGAGTGTGCTACCCTGAAAAATGTTAAACATTTAAACATTGCAGAGTGCTGCTAGAGATAGCAAAGACACCTCACATTCAGCTGGTCAGGGAAATCACTTTATGTGTCTAATGAAATGGATGAGGATGACCGAAAGACAGACAATGCAAATAGTGCTGCTCACGGTAGTCTTATTTCTCCTTCAAATAATTACACAGCATAATGTTTGTGTATATGATACAATCTGCAGAAAATTGGAAGGGTTAAACACAGAGTCATAGACAAAATAACCATGGTGACTACTGTGAGAGTTGTAGCCAATATGTTTTGTGCAACCCCACACAAGTGCCATGGTGGCACTTTTTGGGACTTCATTTGGTGCGTTTGAAGAACACTACACTCATCAGCTACTCATGGACTTAAGTAGTTCCATATTTAAACTTTAGTGCAAATGATCAATGATCTTATTTAGTATTTTAGATGGCCTTCAAGCAGGAGACTTTCAAAAGCTCATGGCAAATCACCTTCAATAAGGATTAACAAGGACTAAAAAATACACACTTTTATTTCTGTGGACCATGTTTCCCAAAGGAAAATTAGATTGTGAGACTTTGAATCTGCTTCGGGATGTGAACTAATAGACCTGGACATGTAGCTCAGACAAGAGCTTGTTAAAAGAGGTCCTAAATTTTCACCAGATTACTATTTTTGTCATTATACTTTTAGATACTCAGGAATTAATTGAAACTGCCTGAATCCAAAGTACAAGTATCTGCCGTGCTGCTAAATATTATTAAAACACAAGAAATCTGAAAACCAGCCTTTATAAGCAGAGGTCAGATATCAAAGTCTGCAGAAGGGCAATTTGATGTAACTAGGTGTAGTAAACTTTAATAAAGAGGGGGGAAAAAGATATTATGTATTGTAAAATCATCTTTGCTTTTACTGATTTGTTGGAGACACTTGTCTCAGAAATAATTCTGGAAAAACATAATTCACATGCTCATGTCTTTGGTTGCTCATTACGTTAAATAAAGAGTTCAGGCTAATTAAATAAGACTCATTTAAGGTAAATCTCAGTTCTCCTTCAATGAATACAGGCATGAAAAGCTTCCAGCAATATAGCTCTTGCTGGTATCACTGTGAGGTCCATTCCATAGAGTTGGAAGTCCAGCTTTTAAAATTCTATACTCTTTTAATGCTTCATATAGTTTTATTTGGTGATATAAAAGTGTATCTAAAAGTTAAGATAGCTTTTGTGGGTTTTCTTTTTCTCTTTTTGAGAAACTGTAATGGTTTTGAGAACAGTAATGGTGAAGTGCACTTCAGACCATTGCCCTTTACAATTCTGGTTACTGCTTGTCTTGAAGAAAAAGCCATTGGAGTAAATTCTCAAATACCACAAAGATCAAAATAGGAAAAAAAATTATTCCATTTTCAAATCTCTGAAAAAAATATTTGTTTTTCATATTTCTTTCAGGTCTTATTCCAAGTAACCTAGATTGATTACTATTAATGATCCTTTTGTCATTAATGGTTCTCTCAATACTTGCACTTCTTGAAAGCTTTGTTAACATACCAACATCAATGTTAATAAGTGATAATGTAAAGTTTGACAGAGTTAATGATAACTCAAGAATCTTTAACTCCCTGCTTTGGCATGTTTTATGTGTGAGGGAGAAGAGCACAAACTGCCATGACTAGGGAAAGGATGTAAATAAAAGCATTGTGGAAGACTAAGCTTGATTTTTTCCTGTAACAAATCTCAAAGTCATTGTATTTACTACTTAACAGCTTCTGTTAAAGTGCCAGGTTGTTATGACTGTACATTCATGAAGAGGTGTTTAAGAAGCAAACTTTGTTAGATAAAATTAATAATAAGTTTTCATTCTGGAATGCAGAGCTTAATACAAATTTTTCTTTTTTTTTGTTGTTGTTGATGTAGTTGTTATAGATAGCTTTTTTAAGTGATTTGGTGGATTTTTGAACTAGTTTTCACAGAATGGAGTTATGGTAAATTAACTGCATTGTAAGGTTCCATATAGGACTAAACAGGATTTACTATTCCCCTTAATACTTAAATGGAACTCTCCTGCTTATTTTTAAGTTTTATTGGATATTTAAAAGAATCACACAACCACAGAATGGTGTAGCTTGGAAGGGAACTCAGGAAGCCATCCTGTCCAGAAGATGATTTATAAATACATGTGCAGCACCTTAACTAAATTGATGATATATGGGATATTTCCCAGATGTAATTCTAACCTCAATTAAAAGAGACTCATAAGAAACTGTGATTAAGAGATGGAAGAATTGCACGCTGCATCTTTGTGCCTCGTTTTTTATTTCTTTCCTTATTAAGAAAAACCTATTATTTAAATAAATGTTTGTTATTTGTTTTCCACTTTGGTAACATTAGTCCAGAGAAAGAAAATCTGTTGAATTTGAAAGGAGCAATATGCTTGGAATGTCATTGGATATTAGAACCACTAGGATTATACTTTCTTTTCTTGCTTGTCTCTAATACATGTATATATACATATATATAAAGTGGAATTTGTTTAAAAACACAGGTGATTAAATTTAACCAAGATTATAGCTTTAAAGCTGCTTCCCTCATCATAGATGCCCCATTCCTAGAAAAAGGGCTGTCACAATCATTGTACATGCTCATCTGAGGATCACTTTGAACAATCAAATGTCTCTGTTTCCCAGCAATTATTTCATAGTACAGCAACTGAAAATTCCTTTCCAGAAATAACGCAGGTTCAAAAAAGACAAATAAGAATGTATAAGAGAAGCAAGGGCCGAAAGGAAAACCTTTCATAGGTTTTCCTATGAAGAGAAGCATAGATGCAGAATTGATTTCTCCCAAGTCACTCACTAGGTTTGCATTCAGCTTCTAGGTCTGCTAGAAAATCAGAAAACTCCAGTATAGTTTCTCATACCTGAAACCCTCAGGACATCATTCTTTTCCTGTTTGTTTCCCAGCTTTTTCCTAACTGTCAGCAAAGATATGCAATACAGGTTTCTCAAAACTAATCTTATCAGAGTTTGTTGAAACACTGCTGCTGACCTGGGATCTATATAAATATCATACATTTAATAAGGGCATCTCAGTGGTATTTTCCTAAAAACAAAGAAATCCTAGCTTCCAGATAAAGTTGGTCAGTGTAACTTTACTGATTTTTAATGGGGAATATTAGTTCATATAATCTAAAAATTTGACTGCTTTTATGTAGTAGTCTATTACTGGGTAGATAGTACAGCTTTCATTTTCTGATTTAATACCTTCTATTTGAATAGCTTGCAAGTTCTTGTTAGGATGATTTAAAATATTCTCTTTTCTCCCCACTGTTTTAACTTCACATCTGCTTGCTGTAACTCAAAAGAGAAATAATTAAAGGACTCCTCAGAAGCCTGGAAATTACCTTCACCTGAAAGCACTGTATTTTAAATACAAATAACACATAGTAACATTTACTCATTAGCAGACTTGCTGTGAAACCTCTGTTCCTAATCCCTATTTGAACAATCAGATTTGCCCTGCTTAAAAAAATACTTTAAATCATCAAGATAAAAATATTTTAAGCAAATAAAGAAGTTCAAGACAATCAATTTTCATAGGTTTGTGGTTTAAATGTTTTTGCCATCAAAATATTTACATCTGCTGAGTTCTAGCTGCATATCAATTTAGTTATTCAGGTAGAAGGTTTGTATTAATTTCATCTGACACTGGAAAATGGTTGATGAAAATAAAATTCTCTTGTTTTACAAAAGAGAGTTGAATCTGAATAAAATGAGAAGGTTGAATTTGCATTATCTCAATACTGTCATTGTTTAAGTTTTTAGTAATTGGCCATTCTTTACAACCAGTCTACTACAAATGTAGTGGTCCTGTGACTTCTTTTCAACTTTTCTATATGGTAAGGAATATTTTTATCTTCTTATGAGATTTAATTCATTATTCCATTCAGTTTACTCTTCTAGATTTCTCATTGGTTTTATCAGGCTATAGCAGGAATTTAACTTTTGTTTCAGACAACTTCACACACTTATCTACTTGACTGAAAGACTTTAAAAGCAGATTTTTTAGTCTCAAAAATTACTTCTAAAACCTAATTTTTCCATAAAATTTATCAGCCTTGAGGAGATAGTGAATATACTTGAAATCATCAGAGATTGGTTGAGGCCAGTTAAAAATTGCTCTGCAAAAGGAGATAAATCCTAAGCACCCCAATTATTAATATCATTATTACAAGTAATATTTTCATGTCTGACCCATAAATTTCACTGGGTTTTGGGTTAAAAGTAAACTTAAGCACTCACTAAACATTTTATATAGCACCATTTACTTAAAAGGAATAATAGAAAACTACTATGTTAAGATACTAATTCAGGAGAAAGGAATGGTTTATCTGCACTTTAGTAATGTTTTTAACAGTTTCTCCTGTATCATCCTTATAAACAAACTGATTTGTTGGACTTAGTTGGATGAAGTACAGACAAAATAAACAGAGAGTAAAGTGTCCTAAAAGCTGGCTGAACTGCCAGGCTCAAAAGATGGTCATGAAAGAAATACATCAGGCAAAAAACTCACCTTGGCATGTACTGCTATATTTGCATATTTAGCTTGCTTTCTAGCTTCTTTCCACTTTATTTGTTACTGTGTCTCTTTTTCTTATTCTTATAACAGATAGCCTCTTTTGCCTTTTTTCCCAGCAGAATCTCCATAAAGGTGATGCAACATAAATAAAATTCTGCTTGTGAATAGCCAGTTTCAATTGAAACAGCATGCTTGTTAGACTTAGATATGGAAATTTAAATAATAATTGAAGCATTTTGGGCCTGATTCTTCACTGGTTTTTATCCAGTCAGAGGTCTGGATAAGAAAGTGCAAGACAAGCAGTTTCTGTGTCAGTTTTCAACAGTTGTGGGCACCTTAATTCATTCACACACCTTAACACATTTTTCAAACTTTGATTCAGTAATGAGCTGCATAAAAGCAATTTTTTGCTCAACATACTCATCCAAATTCTCACAGTAAATAAAAATTATAATCCTTTTTCAAAGTTAGATCAGGATATTATTTTCAAATTGCAGCATTAACACCAAAAACTCAGGCAAAGATTTGCAGTTTGAAAAGTCCAGGAAAGGATTAAAAAAAAATCTACTGAATGTATCAAGTCTTGCTTTATAAGCCCCTCATTAATAAATAAATTTTAGCACTTCTTTTAAAAACACTTTTTTTCCCTAACATTGGAAAAAAATGCTTCATATAAGGAGAAGCTTGGTTTTATAGTTTATGTCTTCATCATGTCCCTATCTCACCTCGCCAAACAATAAAAACTACTTTAATACACATAAATCATGGCTGGAAAAAAAACTGACTGCAAACCATGTACTAAATCTAAAATATTTAAAGTTAAGGATTTTTCAAAGAAGCAAGTTCTTGAAAGTCCATCTTGGAGTTATTTGATGTAAATACTTAAAGAACATGAATTCTTCCTACATATGCCCATTATTTGCCAGTAGAACAGGCAAATTTCTATAAAAGAAACTGCTGACTTTAAGGTTATTTATGAAAAGGCTCAACTTTTTGAGATTTTAAATATGAGAAGAATAATATATAAAATTTGAACTGGATAAAGGAGCTCAGGAATTCTTGAGCAGTATACCTTGATAATGAGGCTCATACACAGGAAATAAATTCACTGTTCACATTGATTTCTCTGTATATTGTTGGAGTATTTTCATTCTTGCCCACCTTCCACTGCTATTTTCTGTCATATCTGCAGCAAAGGTTTACAGCCCTGTATCTTTGGACATACTAAACCAAACTATGACCTCAAATGAAAAAATTGTGACCTTGGAATTTTTCTTTTTTAGTCCCCTTTTTTAGTGAACCCTGAAAGTTGGGGAAAAAATGGTATTTTCTCTGTATGGTACTCAAATGAAGTAAATTTTGATGTCTTCTAATCCTCTCCTGTACCTATCACAGCAGACAAATCCATTCATTCACTATAATTAGTAATCCAAGGTGAGGCAACTACCTGTTACATGTACTACTACAGTAGGAATTAAGAGAGAGAATGGGAAAGAAAACTCTCCCAGCAGAGCTCAACATGACAGACTGCAAAAATCAATTTTAATTAATTCTGCCTCTTTAAATCTGCCTGCTCTTTTGGAAAGATTGCTATCTGTGTCAGGCACTATGGCAATATAATTAACAAAAGCACTGCAGGGCACTGATAGCACTCGCAGCCAATTTACTTGGCAGCATCTTGGTTTTATGAGAGTGCCAGGTGAGAAGGTCCATCATATTAAGAGTGGGATTTGTGTTCTATCTTCATGTAAAAGGTGCTCATCTTTTACCAAGAAATACCTTTTGAGGTTTTAATTATATGTCTTCAAGCAAGAATTAATGAGAGAGAACTTCTGAAAAACAACTTCAGGGTTACGAGACGGAGACTGTTTCAATGTAAGATTACTGACTGTGAAAACACATGGTGGCAGCTGTAAAGTTCATACTGGGAAACACAGGCTTATGAAGAGGTTGTTTTGTTCTGGTTTGTTTTTCCATGCTACTTGGCACACACATTTCAAGCCACCTACTGTAGAGGACTGACTTTTCTGAAGCAATATCTCTGTTACATTACATTTCTTCATTTCCTAAAGCACTTGATGGAGTGGTAAAATATACTACACTGGTAATAAAATGTCAATTGACATTACTAACAGTAAACTCATCTACCTCTGAATATTTTTTAGTGGAAACATCTCAAAACAGTGCTCTTCTTTCAGAAATGGTGAAGCAATCAAATGCAATATAATGAACAAGAACTTCACAATATTGTCTAAATGTGTCATTAAAAACCAGATTACCATTCTAGAGTGTGTGTATATATATAAATTTTATATTTTTGCAGTAGCATTCCATAATAATTAAGGAGTAAATTGGTATATAGCTTACAGAAGAATCAGGTTAGTAGTTCAGTATGATTTAGGTTTAGGTTAAAATAAAAAATGTGGATCATATAAAAGAAAGAATTTATTTGGTAAAAGTTAAATCTGCTATTTAAATAATTTGGGAAAAAACCTCATATTTTAAAAGTATGTATCATCTGTTTTCTACAAGCTGACATGAAAGCCTAAAATAAATAAAAATTGAAGGTAACACTCCTTCTCCACCCATACTTTCCTCTTCTGCTTGAGGAGGGCTTTGAAGTGCAGAGATGAAGTTAGGCATGACAAACGGGTGAGGAAAAGTGTTGCTTTATTTTTGTCTTTTGTTGCTCTCCACTTAAATCTATTTATATTGACAAAAAATTTATTTCCCCCATATAGAGCCTTTTTTTGCCAGTAATACACTAACTGTAAGCAATCTCCCTATCTTTGCCTTAATCCATAAGATTTCTTATTTTATTCTGTCTCCTCATAGAGGGAATGAGAAAGTAGCTGTGTGAGGATCTGACTGTTAGCTAAGACTTACCCACCACAATCTTACAAGAACTTGGATAAATCTCATATATGTCTTCCAACATTTATCTTTACAGCTTTGTCTAACAGAAAGGTAATCTCCACTGTTTCCTTCCTCTTATATACTGGTGGGACAATAACATTTTAATTTGATGAACTGCAGTTTATTCTTTTTTTTTTTTTTTGTTTACAAACTACTGTGTTGCTAGATCAATCAGCTCATTAATTTAAATTATTCACTCCAGTAGGTGAAAATATGAATTCAGAACCTTTTCAGTTCACTGAGAAATTCTGCAGTTCTGTTTACAGGGATGATGTACAAGAAAACTTGAAGACTGCCACAAGAATCTATTCCTGTATCAGCAATCACCTCAGTGAACCATGCATTTCTCCATAATAGAAGTAGTCCGCCAGAACTCTCTGTCATGAAACAATGCATACAAAACCTAACACTGAATGAAAACCAAGTACAATATTTGATTCATGGTATAGCAAAACGATCAGGTTTACAGCACATTTTGTTTACTTCTTTTGTACAGGTTTCTTTTTCTACAAGACTACTATTTAGAATTAATAAAACAGACCAAAAAAACTTGCACAGAAAAATTATAAAATACAATTAAAAAAAAAATTTTATCAGAAAATCTTACTGGCCTCTTTTGCTATGAAAGATTTCAGCATAATTCTGAGGCCAAGCAATGCAACTTCTGTCTCTCCTACAATAACAATAAAATTCAAAAACATGTGGACTAAGATAAAAAAAATTTGTGTAAATTAGGATTAATTAATTACAATTAAGTAAAACCAAACAAAACCTGAAACACGAAGGTAAGAAAATGTGATCAAGAATAACAGAGATTGACGGGACTGTTAACTGATGCTGGAGACTGCAAAAATTTTACACAGCTATAAGTCTCTCATTGTCACAATAGAACACAATTTAGTTATATTCTATTGCAATATTTGAAATATGCTGCTATTGTTTTGGTTTTGTATAATATTAATCTTGAAAGAAGCAGTGAGACTTGGGGCTGCACCATTCTACTTCTTCATTTGGAACTGTATGTGTCAATGTTTTACCTTTCTCTCCAGACCCACTGAAGTCAATGAGAGTTTCCTATTGATGTTCCTAACTGCTACAGCATGTAGCATGTTTTAAGTTACTCCTAACATTCCTCCTTGAAGTTAATTGAAAATGGCCAATTGTGAAATTTTACAGCTCATCTACTCAATACAAAACTCTTAAATATTTCAAGGATGTAAGTCTGTTTCTTGTAAGTCTAGATTATAAGTGCTTAATCATGAGAGAAAAAAATTCTAAAGATAATTCATGATGTCTTGAAGACTCTAGTGCTCTTTCCATCATTACAGCTGGTGCTCATTCTTCCAAATTTCAGGGTATTATTAACGTGCAAGAAACACTCCCATGCAAAGGAAAAGTGTGGAGCTTATGAGCAGCATTACTTAAGCTTTGTCTAAATGGAAATGTTCCAGATAGCTGTACTAATGACAAACTACTCTTCCTCTGACTGCTGTGGCATATTATTGGGGCTGCTTGGTATGAATCAGACCAGCTGCAGTTATGATAGTATCACTGCTCCATGGAAACCAGCTAAAAAGAAAGTGGGTATTACAGTTGACACAAAAGTGAATATAATCCAGCAGTGTTCTCTCATCACAAATAAAGCAACCAGCATGTTAAATTACATTATGAGGACTGGGACCACCAGACCATTTATTTCACTCTACTCGGTGGCAATGGACCCAAACCTGGATTACTGTGACCAGTTTTGTGCCCCACAGTGGAAAAATGTAACGACCTTTAAGAGAGGTTGAGGGAGATATGCTTATTTCATCTGGAGAAGCCAAGGTCAAAGGCCAGTTTAAGAGAAAAACAGAGCACTTCAAGGAAAGTTACAAAGATGACTGAGTCTAACTCTTCCTATAGGTGGCAGACAATAAAATCAAAGGGGAAATGGCTAAAATTACCTGCCTGAGAGGTTCAAATTAGAGATTTGGAGGCTGTTGCAGCTGTAGGTCACCTAGGGAGGCAGGATAGCCTCCATTATTGGCAACTTTGAAGACTTCATTAGACCAAACCACAGCTGATGTGATCTATTGGTGATAATCTTGCTGAGAGCAGGAGTTTGGATGGCTTCCATACGTGTTTCTAACCGCCATCTCTAAAACAAACAAAATGTTACCCAGTAAAGCACAAAAGTTAAACCAGATTGTTTTACCAAAAGTTTAACCAGTCATTGGATTTGGAGGTTTCTTTGGCAAAGGGTTGGTCCCTCCTGTAAATAAAATTGAATGCTAGTAGGAAAAATCACCTTTTTTTCTCTCTTTCTTACCCATTATTAAAAATCCTGTAAATTAGAGAGCTATAAATCTCTGGTAGCTCTTTCCAACCACTATTCAACTTATTCTATCACAGAGAAATTAATCTGAAACTTCAATTTAATATGTTTGCAGAAATATTGTTTAAAAGACCATTTTTCTCCCCACACACATAGAGCAGCTGTGTTTCATATACAACTGAAACCAACATCCAAAAAAGAAGAGAAACAATATTTTCCTTTGAAGTTCAGTTCCTTGAGAAAGAAGTGCTAGTGGTCAAACTTCAAAGAGAAACTGCCCTTCCTACCTGGCTGTAGCACTTCAGAGAGAGCTAATTTACCTCTGTGGTGAAAGGCAGGCCTTTCAAGCAGTTGAGCTGACTGAGAGAAGATGTAGCTGGTGGACTCCAGAATTAGATGACAATTTTCTTTGAAGCTTGGCTGCTCATCTCATTAGCATTTCAGACATGTTGAAATGATTTACTTTCCATTTTGATTTAATGTAGAAAGATAAATGGAAACTCCCAACCTAGCTCTTAAAGTTGTAGCTGGATTTTAAAAGGCTTTTATATTCTTAAATGGCAATCATGAAGTTTTCTGACTTACATGGTAGAGACACATAATTTTTTTCATTTTACAACACCTTGATTGCCATCCACAAGGGATGGCATAGTATCTATCTAAAAGAAGTTAATGGAAACTATTTGTAAAAAGTGGATGGTCTTATTTTAAGTGACAATGATTCTATAAAAATGATAAAACAAATCCAATGCTTCTTTGAAAAATGCTATAATTAAAATTTGCCCCATATAACTACTTTGTTTAAAGTAGCTGGCAGCTTGCACTTCATTATATTTGTATGGTGACAGCAACACAACTAAGGAAAAGGTCAGACATTGTAGAATTCTGCTGCATAACAATTTCCTAAGTGGAATATTTTTCCCAGATACATTATACATTTTTACAATTGACTTTCACAGAATTTAAAGGGCAGAGCTCATATGGTCTGCGAGGGCTTAAAATAGCCAACACATCTCTTCAACCCATGAGGGACCTGACAACCCACAAGTAGAACAGTTGCCTATATAAGATTCAGCACAAGTTTCCATCTTTCTATAACTGCCATTTTTAGTTAGGACAATTTGATAAAGCATCTCAAACAAACCCTAGAGATTCTGAAAAGCTTAGGAGAGCTCTTAAGCAATTCAGTAGCTTAAAATATAAGGATAATTGCAGTTGCTGGTAAAAACAAAAGAAAACAGAAAATTGTGCATCAGAGAACATTTGCTGTAATGTGAAATAAAAAACATGTACAAAGAATTGGAAAATGAATGAAAGGAGAAAGCAGAGCTACTCTTGAAGGAAAGGAAAAAGACAGTAAGATTCAAATGTAATACAGGAAAGGGAATACAAATGAAAATATTTTATAAAATAAAACTTAGTGAATGCAAAAATACTATTTACAAAAAATAATTGGTTTCCCATTTTACTTTTTTACTGCTAGAGGGATTTTAATTTTATGTAGAAAGAAGTAATATTAAGAGAAAAAGTGTTTAAAAAATATTGTTTAAATAAATTAATTGGTGCTTAAAGAGACATACAGTAATAGTATTAAAACACTCCAGTGCATTTTTTATTAGCCTATTAATACAAACTTCAGGTGCTAAAAGCACTCGGCCATATAACACACCTGAATTGTACATTAACTGAAAAATAAAACACACTTGGTTAAATTTCAGCACTTGACTATTGTTGCAAGTATACATACCTAAATGTACAAGCATAGTTTTGTTTACAAAACACCTCTAAGACCTACAGCAAAAATATTTGACAACAGAAAAATTATTAGTTAAAAACTTTGTTTCCTTTTCTAGAAATAAGGATATTTTGATTTTTTTTCATCTATCTCAGCTTTTCAGGAGTCGATTTATAAAAGAGAATAAATCACTTCTTACCTTATTTGGTCTCAAAGGTATGGGCAAGTCTAGTTTTTCAATGCTGAATTCAGATCAGCTTCACATTCTAGCTCACAAAATATTATGATCTAACCATCTGATTTTTTCATCGTTAGAAAAAAATATGAAGGTTGAGATATTGCGAATGAACGACGATTTGTGTTATTGTTGCATACAGTGTATCACTGCCATGGGAAAGACATTCCAAATCACCAGTCATGTCATGAAATTAAGAACAAGTGTGTAAAGTTAATGGTTTTCTGCCAATATTTTTAAAATGTTTTTAAGTTAGACTGTCCATGTCACTTTCCTCTGTCTCTACCTATAAAAAGTCCCAATAGGAGACTGCTCTCTCATAGGGTATAATTTCAAACCCTTGAAGTCAAATTCAAAGTATTTCAGTAATAATGCATACTTCAGTAACATAACATGAGATTCACAGAAGACAAGTATATATATAGTTTTTCTTCCTTGAAACAGGAATAAACAAAATAGCCAGACTTGTATAAAAAAGTATAGTATTACTGTGTTTCTGAAAAATGTTCACTGATTAAACAAAAAACTGATAAAAGCGAAGAAAAATAATGGGGCAAAAAAAATTTTTTTTCAATTTTTTTTTAATTAATAGAAAAATGCTGACCATTTTATAATCATATTTAGAGCTGTAATTTCTTCCTCTCAGTTTGGTTTTGATGTCCTTGGCAAAATTTTAAAAATTCCCACAAGTCATTACAGTCATCCATATTTATCATAGATAACTGTGTGCTTCTTACACATTGCAAAAGTGTTCAAGTATTATACTACTGTAATGGATTTCCCCTCACACATCAATCAACTTTTAAAAATCTGATAAACTTAATTCCACTTAGACCATTTAGCTGAAATTTGAGCTTCAAAATTATTCAGCCAACAAACTGATTTCAATTTCTATTGACTTGTCAGTGTCTTGGAAAAGGCATCAGCTAAACACAAACTGAGTTATTTTTCAATTAGTGAATTATTACAATTTTTTTCTGATTTTCAGAGGCAATTTTCTTCATAACAGGTACATTTAAAATGCAAATTTTATGTAATTTTGGTGCAATAATTTTAAAAAGTTTATAATTAAACAGGACTCATAAACTAATACCATAGTTGCTATTTGTGACAGTTATTTGTCAGAAGATATCTCACAATGTCTAAGTTCTCCCATTTTGACTTTATAAGCAGAAACTGTAATAAATTTACCAACTGTGACTATGTGAGGTCTGCCACTAAATAAATGTTAAAAGTTCAGTAAGCAAGTGTCTCTTAGGAAAAATAATATGACCGTTGGGAATTGAGAACACCCTACTGACCCTCCTGTGGTTTTCTGTTGACAGGCATGAAATCCTGAGCATCACTGACATTCTGGTAAGTTACGTCTGCTAGCAAGTGCCTCGCTTAAACAAGGTGAGGAAAAGTTCATGACAGACAAATTCACACATACTTTTAAAAATACTAAATTTATAGAAAGGACATTTAGCTCTGAAAGTCAGTGAGCTGAACCTTCAGGGTGGAGCCACATGTGCCCCAGCGTCTATGACTTCTTCATCAGTGACCTGGGCAATGGATTCAAGTTTGGAGAAGACACAAAACTGGGAGGAATGTTTGGTACACCAGAGCATCATGCTGCCATTCAGAGGGACCTCAGCAGGCTGAAGGTATGGGCTGACAGGAAGCTCATGAAGTTCAGTAATGGAAATTACATGTAGAGGGAATAATACCCTACATCAGAAGACACTGGAGAACAACTTTCTGGAAAGCAGTGTTTTCTAACAGTCCTGGGGGCTCTGGTGGACAACAAGTTTATACCTAGCATCTGTGTGCTTGAAGTAATGATGAACAGCATCTGGGCAGTATATGGAAGACCTTTGATGGCAGCTCAAAGGGGGCGATCCTTTCCGACTGCCCAGCCCTCATGAGACAAATCTAAAATATTGTGTCTGGTTTTGGGCTTCCCAGTACAAGACAGATATGGATTTTCTGGGGCAAGTCCAGCAAAGACCATGAAAATGATTGAGGAACTGGGGCGTCTGACATAGAAGGAGAGGCCAAAAGAGAACAGGGACTGTTCAGATGAGAGACAGCTTAGAAGGATCTTATCAAGGCATGTACCTGATGGGAGGAGTTAAGAACAAAGAGCAAGACTCTTCTCAGTAGTATCTGGTGACAGGGCAAGAGACAATGGGCGTAAAATGATGTGAAAAAGCCCCATTCAAACCTTAAAAAGAAATAATAACAAAAAAACCCACCCCACCTCAAAAAACAAAAGCATGTGCTTTATGTGCTTTTGTATTATGAGGATGATCAAACACTGAGAGAGATGACACAGAAAGGTTCTGAAGTCTCCATTCCTGGAGATATTCAAAATTCAATGAGACACAATCCCGAGCATCTTGTTTCAACTGGCCCTGCTCTGAGAACAGGTTGGTCCTGGTATTTCTCCAGAAGTGTCTTCCAACCTCAATCATCCTGTTTGATTCTGTGTGTGGGCCTCATTTGACACTATTTTAGGCTACAACTTTTGGCCACTTTTTGCTGGAGATGACACTTCATGTTGGAGCAATGTTTAATCTTCCCAGATACAGCTGCTCTGAAGAGAATCTGGGTCTACAGATAATTTTTTCCCTTTAATCTATGTAACTTTAGGTCTGTGAATACCCATTGGCTGTTGACTGCACGCAACTCAAGCAGCCCAGTTGTGTCCAAGATGACACCATCAGTTGAGGAAGATGGTGTATGGGCAAAAGCAAACTGGGACATAGATCTGTGAGGGAAATGAGTCAGCGAAGACTGCTGATATCCAAACTGTTCCTTGCCCTGGCTATAAGCTAAATACTGGCACTAAGTGTCTAGAACAATCCAATCACATCTCCTGCCTTGGCAGAGTAGAGCAAGCCCTGGGAAACTGTAGTTACCTCCTTTCTGAGGAGTGCCCACATATTTCTCTTCTGGCTATTACATGGTAAAAACTCTGCTTGTGGCTCTTGGTATTACAAAAACTTTGATATGCTGCTCACAGGGTCATGAGAAATAACTAATTAGGGACTGACAAAGTTGAAGAAACCCAAACTCCCAAAGGCTTCCCTCTTATCTCCCAGCAGATAATAGAAGATCACAAAGATGGAAGGACTTTTTACTAGAGAAGTAAAAGAAATAACTGGTAAATTTGACACTCAAGCTTAGGTCAAGTAAATTTGTAAAATGAAAAGTTACAACTCTTGGCTATAAATCTTACCTAAGGCAGGAAACTGGTACATCACTGAGAAGAAAAAAACAAGCCTTTTTGAAAGTTAGGAATATTAGAATAATTTAGTACCAGGAAACTAGTTTAATATCTACACATCAATACTTTGTAGAGAAATAGCCTTTATTGCTCAATTCACTCATCTACAGTTATTGCACTTGAAGATATATATATGTAATAGATGTATATATGTATCTATAACCAAATTTGCTTACTGCACACAAATATGCATATATACATGTGAATTATGCCTATATATATGTGCACACAGGTGGGGTGTAGACTGATTAATACTAGTTTTATCAAGCTTTTTGATTTCCTTCATGCAGTCAGATAATAGTCTTGTGAAATATCTTCATTTTGAAAACAAATAGAATAAATGAACTATATCCAGTTCCTGGAATAGAACATAATAAACAAATTACAAGCATCAGTACTAAAGCAAACCATTTGTATATTCAATTTATCCGAACTTTGGCAAAATTTTTATAACTGCTATCCACAGAAGCTGAATATACTGAGTATTGACACTTAGCGTCCTAATAAAGCATATATTGAAATTACATCTGTATCTCAGGTGTTTGCAATTTCACTGAACATGTATGCCTTAAGTACTGAGCCTAAATCCAGTGCTTCCTGGATCTGTATGTTTCTTTTCTTTGGTTTGCAGTCACATCCTTTTATCCTAGTAGAAAGATGAAGAACTCATCTTTCTTGAATGAGGGAAATGCTTGAATGAAGGAAGAATCCCTGGAACATCCAGCAAATTGTGCTGGTAATTCAGCTGAAAGAACATCTTGTAAACTGTATGGCACTTCCTACAGCTGAGTGTGGGGGAAGTATCATCCTGAAGCAAATAACATTCTTCAAAAAAACTTTTATCATTTTTATCCAGAAAATCTTGCAGGGTACTTTATCTGTTTAATAAACTAGAATACCTCAGACAAAATTACACTTGTAATAAATATTGCATCTAATTTAAACCTCAAACCTCTTTTGACAGACTATCTTAAATGCTGAAAAATCCTATCATTTCCACGTGGAGTTCATGTTAGTTGATTGAATGCACTCACAGTGCAATCTGTGAGGTTGAGTGGAAAGAAGAAAACTGAACATAGGATTACACTGTTATTGGTTTCATTAAACAAGTTTTGGGTTGCGTTTTTTGCATGCACAGAGATTTTAATCTCCTTTAGAAACTAAGTGTGAAGTATTTGTGAAGTATTTTCCCCATGCCCATTCTTGCAAATCTTGGAATACATTTTGACACAAGTCTGAAATGCCAAAAATGTACGACTCCTAACTGCAACAATTACAATATTATCTAGATGTAATTTAGTTTTTTATTATTATTTCTTTATAATACTCTTTTGTATCCTCTCAGTACATCTGTTTCATTCACATAGCTCATGTGAAATTTTTGACATCTTTTTAAAGAAAGAAAACAGCTATTCTATAAAAAAAAAAAATTATGTGAATTATGTGAATCATGATGTAAGGTTTATCAGCCCACTTCTGAGTTCTCCTATGTGTCAGTAATATTGTATAACTGACTTGTTTAATACAGCTCCTTTTATCTGTATGAAACTTCAATTATTAAAGTAGTGGAAGTCTGTTTCACTCCACTAAGTAGAGCTCTCCCACCCTTGAAAGAGAAGAGTCAAAACTTCTAGGTTAAATCTTGATTCAGATTTAAATAAGATTTTAGTTGGGAGTCAGAAACTCTTAATTTTTCTTTGAAAAATTCCACTTTGAGGAGCAGCAGGCCTTCAGCATTTTTTCAAAGGAGGATTCTACAGTTCCTTCTTGCCTACACTTTCACTCTGCTTTAGGCAAAAGAGAAAAGCAGAGATGTCAGAAAAATATAAACCATACTACTGGCCATCTTCTCAAATGTAGCGGAAGAGTCTGAAAAAATAAGAACATTTTGCTTCAGGCTAACTTTTTTTCTGTCAATATACATTTCTTCTTAGTTAAAAGGGGTAGGAGACTGAGATGAATCTGAAATATTATGCAGTTCTTGGCCAGAAAATTTTAAAACTTCAATATCTTTCTTCCCATTCTTTTGTTAAAATTTATTGTCCTTCATTCTGTCCATTCTTTTCAATAGGACATATTTTACCTGTAAAATTATTAAAATTATTATTATCTCAGTTGAAACCACATCATGCATGAATATATAGAACACCATTTTAAATTACTCAAATTATATGGATTCAAACTTTCATTCAAATATTTACTGTATTTCTGCAATTGTGAAACACAGAGCTTCTCTTGGGGCAGAGAGGCCCTGCAGAGAGACCTCGACATAATTAGAGATGGACAATCACCAACTGTAGGAAGTTTAACAAGGGCAAGTTCCATATTCTGCACCTGGCTGTGTGTATGGACTGGGGAAGGAGAGGCTGGAAAGCAGCTGCTGAAAGGGACCTGGGGGTCCTGGTCAGTGGCAAGTTGAAGATGAGCCAGCAGTGCCCTGGCAGCCAGGAGGGCCAACCCTGCCCTGGGGGCATCAGGCACAGCATCACCAGCCAGGCAAGGGAGGGGATTGTCCTGCTCTGCTCTGCACTGGGGCAGCCTCACCTGGAGTGCTGGGGGGTAGTGTTGGGTGCTACAATATAAGAAAGATATTAAACTATCAAAGAGCATCCAAAGGAGGGCAATGAAGTGGTGAAAGGTCTGGAGAGGAAGCTGTATGAGGAGTGGCTGAGGGCACTTGGTCTGTTCAGCCTGGAGAGGAGACAGAGGGGAGACCCCATTGCAGCCTACAACTTTCTTGTAAGGGGAAAAGGAGGGGCAGACACTGATTTCTTTACTCATGACAGGACTCAAATAAACGGCATGAAGTTGAGTCAGGGGAGGTTTAAGTTTGGTATCAGGAAAAGATTTATTCACCCAGAGAGTGTTTGGGCACTGGAACAGGCTCCCCAGGGAAGTGGTCACAGTACAAAGCATGACAGTGTCTAAGAAGCATTTTTGGGCAACACTCTCAGGCACATGGTGGAACTCCTGGGGATAGTCCTGTGCAGGGCCAGGAGTTGGACTTTGATGATCCTTGTGGATCCCTTTCAACTCAGTATATTATGTGATTCTATAAGTTACACTTAGTTTAGGCAGAGGCATATAAAACTCCTAACCCAAGACTGGAAACTTAAAGTCGACATGAAGCTGCCAGCTGCAGCCTGAGCTCATCACAAATGCTTTCACAATCCTGCACCACACAGAGACTGAGTTTAGATTCTCCTGGAGAACCCTTACAGGTCCTCAATAAAAAGCTAAACAAGTACAAGTCTCGGTTGTTACTATCCTGGCTAATTTTAATCAGTCCAGTAATCAGTACTCTGAGATCATGAAATTATTTCACCCACTTAATGTTTTGTCCCTTCTCTTTTGTCCTCGAGAAAGGACAAAACATTAAGTGGGTGAAATCTCAATGGTTAGCACCCTCTTAATCACTACAGTCTAATAGAGTAAGGTTACAATCCTGAACTGGTTTTGTCATTTTCTGACCCATTCCCATTTTAAAGGCTATTTCTATTTACAGTCTGCTGGTGTTTCAGATACCTTGTTTTCAAAATTAGTAAGGGACATCTCTGATTTGTAGGAATTTTTAAAATTAATTTACCTTTAGTAGCTGTAGTAGTACTAATAGTATTCATTCAAGGGTTGCAACTTTTAGAATTTTTTTATGGTTTTTTTTCTTGGTATTTTAACTCTGCTACTGAATTCAACATCATATTAGATTCCCGTTTCCTCATCATAGTGCCACATTTTATAATTTCAATTTTTCATCATAAATTTAGAAAATCCTTATACTTTTTAGATTCTGTATTTTTATAGCTGTTACCCATTCACTTAAAAGCATTTTCTTCTCTTCGATTCCTTTTCCCTCCTTAGCCATAATTGTATTTCTTTTTCATACTTAGACTCTCTTGCATTGAAAAGGCACCTTCTTTTGCTTTGTTGGGTTTCCTGACCACTATGACAAGTATTCTGATATAAATGTGGGTCCTCTCCTCACCTTGACATGTCTAAATAATTTATTTTGCCCTTGCCACCACATCTGCAAACAATGTGAACCAAGACCTTATGCAAATCTCATTTCTCAAAATTACATGTGGTATTATTCTCTCTTCTGTGCTCTTGCATACATATAAGTGATACCTTTTTTTTCCCATTTAGAAACCCACAATTCTGCCAATTCTACAAGGACAGTAATGGTCCTACAGACATTAGCATCTTATTGGCATTATTACTGTCCACAAAAATGCTTCCTAAAGCATTTCTTTTTGCTGGTAAAACTTGATTTTCTAAAACAAAGTGAAATACCAGAGCTAAGAGCTATCTTACTCACCCTTTCTGAAGTCTAAATTTAGCAAAACTCTTAAGTGATTGTTTTAAATAAGCAGAAGATACTTAAATGTCCAAACTACAGTTAGATGATTTCTCTGAAAAGATTCATTGCTGTTACCAGTAGCTATAACGACTGTGGAGATAAATGCGCACACATGAACAGGAAAGATAATGCCTCATTTCAGGTAAGATATATCCATCTGCTTTATCTACTGGTATCTCTTGCACCAGGATGACCTCTAGCAGAGTTTGGGTTCTCATCCAGAAGCTTGAAAAAGGGCAAACCATTGAAAATGCAAGAAGAGAGATATTACCTGAGCATGAAGCATAACATTACAATGTTTTATTTGTATTAACTCTACCAAATGCAAGGCATTGAAACTGAATAAAACTCAGAACAACCTGGTTTTTAAATATTTTTCCTAAACATACCAAATAGGCCCTTAATGTTTCCTTCAATAACTCTGATAATTCAATAAATAGGCCCCTATGTAGCAACAAAAAACATAATTCATATGAAACAAAATTTAATTCATATAAAGGATAGATTAACCTCTACAAGAAAACAGATATGTCTGGCTAAACTAATGATATACTCTATAAATTATGTATGAATCTGACAATTCTTTGCATTATTTGATGATTTAAGAAGACTATTGGCTTAACTGCAAAGATTGGGCTAGAACATTCTAAATCCAGTTTTGAGAGTTCTCTCACAAGTAGAGTAAGACTCTTGAAAAGAAACTGAATACATCTGAACCGTTGTTATTACTGAGAATAAGAACGTGATCTTTAGGCTTAGAGGGAAGTGGGCTGTAAGTCTTAAACTAGCCATGGCAACTTTTATGCTTTCCCTAAAACACACACAGGACTCTCACTTCTCCCCATTTAGCCATGTAATTCTCAAGCAGTCATTTCACTCTGGAGTCTGCCTACTGCAAACAGATATTCAGGTTTCCTTCAGGCACCAGATAAATATTTTTTTACCCTCTCTTATTCTTGTGATAAATGAATTAATTATAGCCAGAATGAAAGTCAGACCTCGTGTATCAAAATAAAAGTGTGTACTTGGTACTGTGTAAGGATAAACTGAGCATATAAAGGGATATCCATAATGCAAATCCCTTTTTAAAAAATTTTCCCCCATGAAAATTCTTCAGTGTTAAGATTAATAAATGAATTCACATAAATTAAAAACTAACCAGTTATAATTCAACCAAATTAAGTAATTAATACAAATCCTGATTATACATTTTGCTTTGTTTACTTCAAAACAAGAAACATCAAAAACTTCAGATTTGCCATTCATTATAAAACAACTTTACATTTTCTTTTTTTTTTCTTTTTTTCTTTTTTTTTTCATTAAAGAGGCTATATAAACTGTACTAAAGAACCAGATTCTCACAGTGGGAGTATTTTTACAAAACTTATGTATATTTTCACATTTCCACACTAGTTTTTATTAATTTCTATGCAATTCACCTTAATTCACTCTTAAAAAGTAGTGTTAGGAAAACTGGAGTGTGAAATTGAGGAGAAAATATAGACTTACATTTCAGAAGCTCATCAGAGACTCAAAACATCTGTGTTTGGTGAGAGAGGTAATTTATTTTCAGTACTCCATCTTGTAAGAATCCTTTTCTTGCAATGAAAAACAAATATACTGGTAGTTTTTATTTCATGTACAGTATTTCAGGCATGGATCCATAAAATGGGGAAAAGATAAAATCTTGGTGGCAAAAGTGAAATATGACAGAACACTCCTATTTGATCTTGGAAAGATATACACTCCCAGACTGTTTTAAGCATTTCAATACTCAACTTTGCAAAATTTAGGAGATTTAGTAAAACATCTCTTGAAGAGTGTAAAACATCTCCTTAAGTCACCTGTGCACTAATGATCAGAATTTCACTCAGATTCTAATGGTTTTATTAGATAGAAAAAACTGAAAAAGAGCAACAACAAAAACGAGGAAATAGGGAAAAGAAAATCTGGCTATGGTCCAGTGCACCATTAAAGAGCCAGATTCCAGTCCATCAAGTAGATGAAGGTCAAAATACAAGAGAGGTGTCCATAAGGAAATACACAGCCTAGAAAGCCATTATTTAAAGTCAGGGCAGCTCTTGCCAAATAGGAAGTTCTGTCTACTGATGACTCACATTCTGTCCCAGCTACGCAGGCTGATGAGGACAGAGCTGAAGTCATCCAGACTACAAGATTTTACCAAACCAGATGGGGCCATCAGCCATATCAATTTCTCTGTCACACAACCTCCCAGCCAGTCATTCAGGATCAGTTGGAATTAGCACGGTTTCATCTGAATCTTGACTTCAGAGATCTAAGTGTTGAATGTCAAATAAAGCAAAAAAAAACCAAAACAAAACAAAACAAAACAAAAAAAACAGCAGTTCATTTTTTTTCAAAAAGGAATCACAGGGTTTTTTTGTGGTGCTTGAACACCCACTTAGAAAAAGGGAACAGCAGTACATCCTCCATATCTCAAAGGAATTTTGTATGAATTCATTAATGATTGTAAACAGACTGAACTATAATAACCAGGGCTGCATGAATATGAAAGCCTGAGAGACCAGAGTGAGTAACTTCTGTCCCTGGCTGATACATGAGGCCACATGGATATGGCAGATGTTCTAGCTGCAAAGCAAAGCAAAGCAAAGAAAGCATGGTCAATGAAGATTTAATGAATTAAGATTACAGAAAGCTTAGACAGAGAACAACACCAGAGAGAGTTTATATGTGACTTCATATGCAGAAAAATGACTCTGTAACTGACTGTGGAGATTAGGGAGGGAAGAGTAAGGGAATGATATGGCAGTACAAAGTACTGATGACTTATATGGGAAATGACTATTGTGCAGTAAAATTTAACTTCAGAAAAAAGGATGAATTTTATATTTGATAAAGCAAAAAATAATCAATTACAAAAACCTAAAATTATTCCAAGAATTTCAGTTTATGCTTGACACAGCATTTAATTTGATTTTATAATATCCCTGATCTATGTAAGACTATATGTCACATTTGATAAGAAAACAGAATATTGCTAGCATTTTACAATCTCTAAGATGATTTTCATGTTAAGATGTAACTTCAGCTTGATGGTCTCTAATATATATGTTGTTTATATTCCAAAGTACCAACCAATATTAAGACACTCTATCCTATGTTTCTGGAGAAGGGGAAGAGGAAGCAATGCTTCAAATCCAAAGAGTCTCTCTTGGTTTTGCTTCTTTAAAAAATGTCATCTTTACATGTTCTATTTTGACCATTCTAGTCTATGGCAGTCAAGGACAAGATGCTACTAAAATTATATTCCCCAAATCCAAAACAAAATCTGTCAATCTATTTTCGTTTTCTAATTTCATTTTGATTTTCAGTCAGTTTCAGACAGTCGTTTAACCCTCTCCTAACCTTTTCAATAAAATATCTTATAAATGTAGCTAATACTGGGATATTTATAGCTGCAGTGTAAAAATGTGCATAGAATTAAGGAGATTCAGAGGAAATAATCTTAAACAAATGTTACCACACATAGTATTTGACAATTAACTGGACCAGATTTTCTTATCTTACTGCTCTATTCTACTACTGTCTTGGGTCTCTGATACTCTTGCAACTTTTTGCTCCCTTGTTTAAACAATGAAAGAATATTGCAGTGCATTCTATCAGGTAAAATTATCAAAAGATGATAACACAATAACAAAAAAAACAACCTATGTCTGTAAGCTAATGTTAGCTGAACGTATCCAGCACACGCTGGTTTCCATAATGGCAGTAGTTAGCCATTGGATCCACCAGCCAAGCACTGCCGAGAGCTATCCAAACCAGGAATTTCTAAATCAAGAATGATGCCTGATTGGAAATAAAAATTAATCTGAGGAAGTCCTGCATTTCAGTTTGCTTATGAACTCATATCAGACCAGCCAATTGAATAGCTCCTTCTGTCCTTCATGTGTAAAATTCTGCTCTCTGTAATCATAAAGGGTTTCTTAGCTACCTCCCCACTGCCCCTGAGGTTATGCCCTGTTATGCTGTGGTATCAATATGGTGTGCTGGCATCAACAGCCATTGGGAGACACCCTCTTAATTTTTGGGACCAGCTTTTAAAGGGGCTGTTGCAGCACTGGAGAGCAGGTTTCCACGTGCTGCCTTTTGAGAATTCCTGATGCATTAGCAAGTACCAGGAAAGAAAAGGTAGTATTTGTCAGCATACTGTCTCAAGGTTTTGCCCAGCCTGAGGCTGATTTTGATTTGTGATGGAAGTTTTCTCTCATTTCATACTTTCTTATCAGGCTTCCTACTGAAGGCTCTCTGAAAATCTCAGCTGAGGCAGAAACTCTTCTATCCTATCTAAAGAGCTTCTGTGCTGCGTCATTGCCTGTGGAAGGCTCCTTCCTGATGGAAGACCCAGTTGAACGTAGCATTAATTTTACTAAGAAGCTCTTGTGTAGACTGTATGAATCTTCTTCTTCCTGGCAGACACACAGGTGAGCATAACCAAATAAAAATACATCCATGTTAGCTTCATAAATATTGGTGAAAGATACTAGTGAAACCAGCTGTACTACTCATGACTGGTATTTGATAAGAGTAAGGAAGTGATGAGAAGAAAATGAACTTAGTATTTAGTATAAATACCTCAGAACAATTATTGAAAAGAGAAGACACTGTGGTGACATTTCCAGACAGTGTGGAGGTTTTTTAAAAACATTTAAATAACTGGAAGAAACAAAAAATATTACTAAAAAAATACAAATAATAGCCATCTCATTCCAGAAAAAAATGCTTGAGATTTTTAATAATCACTAAAAGGCAGATATTTTGCTGATTAACACAATCAGTTGAGTGGTAAGGATTTCTAAAACCTGCCAGCTATTCTACCAGCATCTCACACTCAGTGTTTCTATCACCACGAGTATGCTTCAAGATGTTCAACAAACGTCTCTCTCCATCTAGTTTTTGCAAGGTAGGGCAGAGAATGAGATGGACTCTATAGCCTTTTGTCACTGAAGAGAGAACCAGATTCTGCAGGTTTCGGCTATTTCAGATATATGAGAAAATGCCTTCCTCACAGATTTATGATGGACTTAGGAAGTTCTCGTAATAAAAACAATCCATACATTTGCCCACCTCCCACAAAAAAACCTGTTTTAATAAGCTAGCATAATTCTTCTATTTAATTTATGCTAGCTTTAATAAGCTGGCATAAATTGTTCTATTTGACATACCTGTACTCCTATCAAAAAACTCAGCATACTCTACATGTGAAAACAAGCACGAACTGTACGTTAAAATGGAGACTCTCACTGGAGAAGACAAGTATTAAATAGTAAAAACAAAAATAATAATACAGCAACCAGACAGAATATTATATGATAAAAGAATACCTTTGTGGCCTTCCAACATTGTCATTTACAGAATATATTCTAGGCAGAAAAATAACCAAGAACATATAAAACCAGTAAATGTTAATTGGTGGGGGGGAGGAAATCACTGAAAAATGCAGAATTCTAACCAAGCAGGCCATAGAAATTAAAAGAATTTAAAACAAGCCTGTGAACTTCTTAAAAGAAATTCTAAAATTGTCTCTATGTCTATGCTGTTTCTCAAGAGATTTTGTTTAAAAAGTTCTATATCTGAAATAAAACTGGAAAATGTAGATGTAAGTTAGAAAATTCATGTCCACATATCAGTTTTCCACAGTAAGCTGGGAAAGAATTAGGAAGATGGTAAATAATTCTTCCATATAAATTTAATCCCAAAGGAAAAAGAAAAAACCAAAAACATACCACTTTGATTCTCCTGATATTTACATAGCCATAATTTTTTGGCCGTACCTTATCTTTAATGAACACTGAAAACTAATAAGTTGCCTTCCAAAAACACTTAACAAATACTACTCTCAAAGACCTCATGATGATTTTCCCAGAATCCTTTGAGGAGAAAAAGTGATCACATTTATGATTATTGGAAAGGACACAATTCAATTTCTGTAGCATGTAAATGTGCTAAACTGCAAAAAGAGTATAACAGTGTTAGTCCAGATAGTTCTGTTGGCTGAAGAGACCATAAAATTCTGACTGCAGGATATGAAATGAGCATGTGATATGAGCAGACACAGTGTCAGAGAACTAACTCTCTATTTGTTTCCTTAAATCTAAATTTCAATCTTATGTAACTTATTTTAAAGTGCTAGGGGGTTAATAAAGGGTTCAGATACAAGAATGGAACAGCTTAATGACAGCCTGTTAGCTTAATTTTTAAGAAGGAACATCTCTGTCCAGAGATGATTTTCAGCACTTTAATCAATGTTTCAATTAGGTATCATTGACCTTTTATGTCATATGCCCTAGTTCAACCTTAAATAATAGAAGAACAAGCACAATTACCACAATATCCACAGTTTCCATTGTTAAGCTAGATTTTTTAAGGAAGAAGATATGACACAGGAGTTGGAATTTAGATTACGAAAGAGAAAAATAACTAAAATAGTGTATAGTAAATGTAAGTGATACA
>WBNO01012834.1:0-61391 GCA_013400575.1 Peucedramus taeniatus | reverse complement strand
AGTTTTTCCTTGTCCAGATGTCTACAAATATCTTTGTCATCTTACATTCAAAGTAGCTGCAGAAAAAACTTCTTTAGTAAATTCTGATACTGCATTTCCACTATAATCTGCGTTTGTTGCACTTCATGTGAAGTCCATACAAACTAAAGTTTAATTTCACAAAAGTATAGAATAAAAGAATGTTAAGGGTTTGGAAGGGACCTTAAAGATCATCCAGTCCCAATCCCCTCCTGCCATGGGCAGGGACATCTCCTGCTAGAATAGGTTTAATCCAGTCTTGAGCATAAGATATAGTAGTTTCCTAATGTATAGTCCCTCAAGTGAATGTCAAAGTCCAAAAAAGTACTACTAGACTAAGAAAATATTAAGACCAGAGAAGAAATGCTTCTTTGATGCAACTTTTATGTCTTCCCACAGTGGGATGCATATATTTCATGTGTGGCTAGAACTGTGAATGTATGTGTATCTTACTAACAGTGTTTTACCTAGCTAAAAAAATAGTCTTATAACCCTTTTACAGGTCATTGTACCTCAGTCATGGTCTGTGGAATACCTATGATCCAGATGTCACTAGAAGGAAGGAAGAGAGGAAAGGCATCTACATTTGTAAGCAAGGAACCAAACAAAATTAAAGTAATAAATATTTGAAAGATTAACTTATTTTTTATTGTATTGCCAATGAAATGTATCGAGACAACCATACAGAAGTTAATCCTAACTTTAAAAATTACTTGCTTGGGTTTTAAAAGTAAAAATGCTCTTACTCTAAAAAGGGATGTTTGTAGTATTTATCTCCAGTTCTTCTACATTTTTTATTACCTTCAGTGTCTTTTGTTAGTAGACACTAAAGCTTATTTTTATTTCAATCAGGCAGATTTGCAGCATTTTAAAATATGTAAATTATGCTGCACAACAATATCTAAGGATGAATTAAGAGCACTGCCAACTTAATCTACGGCATTATCACTGGCATGTATCTTGAGAAGTCAGACAAAAATTGATACTTAATCTCTTGTTAAAAAAAAACACACTGAACATCGTTAGCACTGAAACATTTCAGTGCCTTTCATCTCCAATTCTGGTTAATGAGGAGGTCATTAGTGGAAATAACAATATATTTTTATTTATTATGTATTATTTCAAAAGAGAAAAAGCTTATGAGAACTTAACAAACTTTGAATTGATCATTTATGATGATGCACAGAGAAGAAATAGTCTACATAAAGATGAAGACAAAGAGCCAACCCAAGAAGTTAAAATACTTCCAAATGCTTGTTGCAGTAGTCCCAATAAACATCCAACAGTTTGCTTTCTTAGAACAATCTTTGTGAATTTCAGATATCACATGGGATCACCAGTCCAAATCAACATTGGAATGTTGATTTGGACTGGTTGAACATAAGGCCCTAAAGTACTACCTTTGTCAAAATATTTGTTGGAGGATAAATTATTTTCAAGAAGGCTTGAGGAACAAGCTGCTAAGAAGTTTGTTGTTTTCCATCTTCATTTAAGTTGAAATGCTGCCAGTGACAGTAATCCAAACTACCGTAAGGGAAAATTAATACCAACCCAAAATTTCTTCTGCACCCAGAAAAAAAGGAGGTTTAATTATAATTTTTTCCATTAAATATTTATATTTTTTGTTTTAATTTGGTTTTGAATGAAGATAAATTATAGTTTTTAGGTCAGTTTTAACTTTATTCATACTTTATTCCAAAAGATTAGACTAATTTCCAAGTTCTTGTGATTTTATAGCACGGGGAATTTCTAAATCAATCTCATGAAAATATCCAAGCATGAGAAGTTTTGGAGAAGGCCACTGACATGTTGAGGTGTGTACAGAGGATAGGTTGCTGGAATAATATAGGTCAGCAGCTTCCTTATAGAGGACTAGGAAATGGTGGAAACCATCACTTTGGATAACATGGTTGGGTCAAACTAAAATATCCATCTTTGTCAGTGTACTGTCTCTTCCAGTGATCAACAAAATGTGTCTGGGGGAAGAGTGTAAGAACATGGCAAATATCTAGTGTTTTTTCCCAATAATATCATCCTACCCTTTAACAATTTGTGCACTCAGGGGTTCCCCCCTGAGACAGGTGTGAGGTTTTCTAGCAGTAAATTTTGAGATTTTTTTTTTCTTCCGTAAAGGAAAATCAGATGGAAAATTCCTGCTTAAAAAACTTGCCATACATGATAGGACATGATTTGTTTTTCTTTCTCTGTAATCTTATTTACAATAATTCTACATGAAATGCATGAGCACTGACAGTAGTTCCTATCAAAGATGTGAATAATGTGTGTATATACATGCAAAATATAGAATTTACTGATTTTATTTTATGATCTTTCCCCCTAAATAACATCAGTTCCCTAATTAGGAAGCTGAAATAGTGTCACCTGATTTATGTACCCATCAAAGACTACTAGCAGTAAATAGCAAAAGTGAAAAAACTGCCTCAATCTTCCAGATTCAAACAGATTGACCAAATGGCAAACACTCTTTTTTGTCCAAGTACTCAATAGGTTATTTTATTTCCACAAGTATGCTAGGCAGCTGTAGAATTATTGACTGCCCCAAAATGCACAAGAGTAAAAAATTAAAGCCAAGTGTAGCTTTATTATTAATGCAGTAATTAAACAAGGTTCATTGGATGAGTAAGATTGTACATAGAGTAATTATTGGAAATCACTTTTTGGGCTATTTTTTCTTACCAATTATAAAGGTAGGTTTTTGTTGTGGTTTTGGTGTGTGTTTTTTTTTTTTTTTTTTGTTGTTGGTTTTTTTTGATTTTTTANTTTTTTTTGATATTTCAAGTGTCTATACTTACTTAAATATCTGTGTAAGTTTTCTTTTGTTTTAAAAAATTATGTCTTAATGTGCCATAATGGCACCCTTAAGCATGTCACCTCATCGAATTCAACAGGATTTGGCACAGATCTGAAACCCACTGATGACTAAGATCAGACAAAAAACCAATTTTAACTGGGATTTTTTTCCATTTTTAAATTTTTTTTAATACAGAAAAACTATTTGAACCTGGGACAACTGTTTCACATCAGTACTTGCAGGAGATAAATTAAAACTCTTGAGTACAACTGGCCAAAATGCAGGATGTTCCAAAAATTTTAAGATTTTAGAGTAATTTTGGAATTAAATAGAAAATTATTTTGAGAACACTAGTGAGGAAGGATTAAAAAAATTATCGGATCCAAGGAACTTTTATTCAAAATATTTTGGTTTAGAACCACAGGAGACCTACAGCTATCTCTAAGCATGTGCAGCTGCCATTTGTTTCCTCCCATTGCTCAGCGCAAGCAACACAAGGCAGAGCGTTCTACAGGATGCTGCTTTCTCCCGGAAACTCAGTACATTGTTTTCTGTTGGCAAAGGTGTTGCCTTGTGCTTGTATAGCTACGGTCACAGTGGTTAGACCCATCACTGGGGCCACAGAAGACACAGGTGAATTTCTGCTTTATTTATCTAGAGGATTTAATTTGTTTATTTTATACACCGTAAGGTCTGTGACCGCAGAGCTTGGAAGTAAATGCCTTGTTTAATATTTTATGGTCTTCACTTTTTAAAAATACTTAAATACCACCTCTTGTAAAGAAATGCTCTCTGTGTCTATGATGTTTGCATTTCTCCCTCACAAGTCTTCTATTTCAAGACCTTAATGCAAATCAAAATCCTTGTTCTGCCAACTGGAACCGAGACTTCAGCCTGTGATTTGTGTATCAGAGGTGAACATTTCAGTTCCTGCATATCACTCTGTTCTCACAGACATCCACACACAGCCTGTACTGTGACACTTGCAGGCTGTGCTACAGCTGACAATGGTTCCTGAGAAAATCCCTGTTGAAATATTTCCTGGTTTTTTGGGGGAAAAGAAAAATTAAAAACCCAAACCATACCAGCATTTTCTGACCAGCTATATAGTCTTAATGCAAGCATTTTATGCCAAAAGAAAGGTTTTGTTATGCACATAAGAAAGAAAGAAAGAATTTTGTAAGAATAGAAGGAAAAGATTTTGGCCATGCCACTGTGTTTTTCTAATGAAAAGATCTTCTCAGTTCTGCCACTCTGCCAAAAGTGCTGATATTATTCACACTTCAAACATCCATGAAACCAATCAGCTCATTTTAATTATTTTCTATTCTGATAATTTCATTTGTGACTGCAACAATTTAGAGGAGATTAATGTTTCCTCAAGACTGCCTTTGCCTTGACATTTATAGGATTCTTCTTAAATGTCATTGCTTTTTCTTAATAAGATGACTCCTTTTTAACCAATATTTATATAAGCAATTAGGGAGTTAGTACATAAAGCTCTTCTAAAGTGCTTTCTTTGCAATATTACATCAACCTCAATTCTGCAATTTGTTGTGGAGTTGCATAAAAATCTTTGGTTCAGTTCACTGTTGAGGTGTATACACCTCTCTTCAATAACTTCATTACAAAGCAATCTAAGCGCAAGAACTTAGGACAGCTAACAAGGCTTTTGCTAGACCAAATCAGCAAGGAGGTAATTTATTTGAGCAACCTGCTCGCCTGTATAAATGCCTTGCTTGCTCAAAGGCTAATCCAAAGTCCACTTCAAAATTTGGTTTCACTATCCCTTATAAAAAAAGTCTTACACACATAAAATCCCAGCTGTCAAAGATGCCATATATTAATCATTTACTTACAGCTGGGCAAAAGGCTGAATTTTAAAAAAACAACAAAAGCATACAAACACCTGTCAACTTGACCCCTTTCTTGAAACAATTGCAAAATATGCGTGTTTTTGGAAAGCTGTAATTTTGACAAAATTATAAATAATTTAGTATAGTTTTAAAATTTTAATTTATCCTGACTATAAAAGTATTTGATTGAAATTCTAGTATCTAACATTAACTCTTCAAGCCTTTGCAATTCAATCGATCTTTGTGAGCTGCAAGTTCTCCTCTGTTTCCCAAAATGCTCCAAGTTTACTCATGCTCTTGTGGCCTCAGTGTTGCTATATTTATTAAAACTGAAAACACCCATTTAGATGGGTTCTAGTCTTGAGTGTTTCAGTTGAAGAGACAATAACTATCAATTTTTGTTATAAGTCAATAATAATCACTGGTTTTCTTGCTGTTTATCTTAAAATAATTTAGTACTGAATTTTATGCTGGTCCTTATTGTGTCAGAAAATAATACAGTTTGATCTGAGCAGGAAATTGAACCATTTAGTTGCCCTTCAGCTAAAACCCAAATACACTCTCTGACACTGAAAAACTGGTTTGAAATTTAGACTGCTCATGGTCAGATGTTTCAGATATAACTAGTGAACTGTCAGTCTATTACATTTCAAATCTGTTTACTTCCATCAAATTTATTGCAGCTTTCATTGAAGTAAGAATGAATGCTTTGCTACACAGTAAAGTGCCTTTCAAATATCATACCTTCTAGCAGTGTGAAACTGTCTGAAATACTGGAGATTTAAAGTGGTGAGATAAATTGTCAGCTGGTCTTCAAAACATATACAAATAATAGCTCCAGTTTCAAATCAGACTGCCTAAAATTAGATACCTAAACATCTATTTCTGAGCTCTAGATTTTGAAGCGCTTAGGAATGATCTGAACTCAGTCTTTCTGTTTGCTGATACCAGAGCGTAATTTCACACCAGCGATAAATTCAGACACTTCATGCTGCTTGAAACTAGGACAGCTACTGCCAAGAACCTGTGACAGTGAAAACTTAGTGCAGTTGCCCCCAAACCGTCTCTAATAATTTCTTCAGTTGAAGAAACAATTTGTTCTGCTTTCCTTGCTCACTTTCTTACTCATTACTGGATAATGCCTCCTCAGTTTCTCTTTCTCTGAGGTCTCCCAGGTCACTTGGTCCCTGGCCTATACATAAACATAAATATATAGGAGTACATCTTGAATAATACATATCATATCAAAAATTAGAAGTGTAGCTATATGTAGTTCAGAAACTGATAGATCTTTGGGGAAGCAGGAATATGATTTGTTAATTTGAAGAAAAAGCTGAATTAAATTTCAACAGAATAGGTCAACAGGAGAAATATAAGAACCTGAAAATACTACTGAACAATGAGCATTTATATCAAGTGAGTTTTCAGAGTTTGCGAATCACAAATGTGTACACAAAAAAAAAGTATGGTTAGAGATGTTTTTTGTAAAACCAGCAGCAGTTTTCAGTAGCAGCTGATTCCGAAATTACACATTTAATAAGCCAAAGCCCAACGGACTAGGATTGATACATGAACATATGACATACTAGCTGCCATTTGAAATTCCTTTGCACTTTAGCAATGGGTATCAGTGTCTAGAGACATGTTCCTGTATGAAAAACTGTATGCCAACTGTTTTAGACAGTTTTGTAGGGTTATTATTCCTCTTCTTGAGCACCTTTCCACAGAGAACCAAGGGAAGCAAGAGGTGTAACTGAGACACGGGCATTCAGGTATTTTAAGATCTTAATGAAAGTGTACATAGACATTGTATTTCACCTTTGTTATCTCCAAAGAGAAGACAGGTTTAAACTGAGCTTCATATATCCTCTTCTCTGCTTTGTGGATTATGGGCTTTACTGTAGTGCTAGTGGATGACATATAACAAGAAGAGAGAGAACTTCTTATGCTGGGAATTGCCAGCACAGTAAAACACAGCCTTTCTTGCCCGATGAAGACTTTTATTTTTATTTTTTTAACCAGATATATGCAAAGTAAGACCTCAAACTGGTTTTTCTCTCATTTGTTCTGCGAAACTCAAAAGCTTGCTTGCTTAAAGCCATCAGGTGACACTACTGAAAAACTGATGGAAGCAAATACAGAATCAAGAGTTGTATTTTCAGCCATGCAAAAGCTTTCAAAACTGTGACCTCTAATAAAGCTAAGCTTCAGTGGTCATTTAGCAACACTTATTTCAAGGTAACTGAAATTCAGGTAAGGTGATGTAATTAAGTTAGAAATAACATATAATGCTAGAAAAGACTTTTAGAGATAATTTTTTTTTTCTGATTCTGTAATACCACAGAGCAGTGGTTACATTTATCTGCCCAGTGCAGTGACAGATATATTTTACTCCTTCCCTTCCCAAGTAACAGTATAAAGTCCATTACAGTTCTATGGCAAATTGAGTACCAGTTCTATTACTTCAATTTGGCAATCCACAAATCCTAAAGTCTGAAATGCTTAATAACAGACTAAGCCCATATCAACAAACACAGAGCTTGAAAAACAACTGAATATTTAAACTGCAAATTAACTGTATTTTAAGCACTCTGAAATGCACAAGACATTCAAGGACATATAAATCCATGCAAAAAATTTCATCTGCTTGTAGAGATGTATTGTAGTTAATTACACTGTAAGAAAATTTTTTATCTAATTTATTGATAGTCTGTAGGTTTACTGCAACTACCACTATCTTTTATGCATCTTTACTTTCTGATTTGATAATTTTTAGAAAGCATTGCTCCAGAAATGGAAGGAATTCTTAATAGTTGTGTGGTAAATTGCCTTAAAGTGTTTTTATTTTACCTGGTTTACTGTTTTTTCTTGATAGAACGGGTCTTTTTTATGAGAAACAATATTGCACAAATGCACTGAGTGAATGTAGAGGTTCCTCTTCTTTGCAGAGATTATGTTCAAAGGAGTAAAATGCATCTCAGTCCTCCCTATAACAAGCTCTCTAATAACTGAGAATTAAAATCCAAATAGTCAACATTGCAGCTATAAAAACCCCAGCAAGGCAATTTAACCATTAGGACAGCTTGAATACAAATGAAAGATTCCAATAGACAGTAAAATAATGATGATTTTCTCCTCTTTCCATTTTTTCAGCACAGAGAGGCTTGCACACCCACATGAGGTGAGGGAACAGGAACTTTTGTAGAAGTAGCACTTTTGTTGTTAGTTCATTATTGTCTCTGTCTTTATTCTGCTGCTGCCCTTTTAGGTATAAAACTCCAAGGGACACAGAGGCAAACACTGTTTTGAGGATAGCTGTGGTAGAGTGTTTGCTAACTGAAATAATTTGCTTGCAGAAGCACCCTCCTGATTACTTCCTAGATGCCACACTATCAGCTCTGTTTCACTGCTCCCTCTCTTTTCCACAGCACTTGGCCCCTTATAGACAGAAGAATATTATACCAAATATGATACCAGGTACCAGAGATAGAATTTCAGTTTGCCTACTCCTAATAAAAAGCCTCCTAGAGAAAGTTATTTTCATGGCAAGACAGGTTTAATGATCTATGATAGTCTTACTCTGTTCCAAAGAGTATGACTCTACCACCTATTAACATGAGCAAGTAGAGGAGTGTAAGGAAGGTCATCTTAAATGTATTCCTCACAGAAGTAAGGGAAAATGTTTTTTTAGGAGCTAAGATGATTTGATTAAATCCAGCATGTAATGAACAAACTGAATGGAAAATAGAAACAGAAACCTGTTAACATGGGAAAAGTGCATTTAGGGAGAATTAAGTGTATGGGTAAGCAAGGAAAGGTGGAAATAAATATTGTATTTATATGTACGTAAAGGTATCAGAAAATATGTTCTCAAAACCTGGAAGAAATCACTAAGTCAGGTCTCATTAAAGCTTCATTTTCACTTCTGAAAGAATACTTGTAACAACATACTGTTTAGCTCTCAGAGGATAAAAACAATGCTTTTTCAATTCATCAAGAGAAGAAAAAGCCAGGGAAAGAGTCAGAAACAAGACATCTTGAAAGAATAAATCTGCTGTATTTTCAGAAGCAGAGATTATGTAATAATAAATGATAAAATAGACACATCTACTTGAAAAAAAACCCACATATCTGCTCTATTTAGGGCAGTGTATTCCTCTGTTAATATGCCAAACCCTCCAAGATACCTCTCCTTCCCAGAACTCTTAGGTTCCACATAGACTCTCACCTGTATGCTGTCACAAACCCTGATTTAGGATGCTGCCAGCTATGCCACCTTTCAGGAAGAATATGAGCTACAAAATACAGATATATGATGCAATGTGTAATCTCTAGTATGCAGACCATTTGATTATGTTATCAATGCTGTGCTTTTCTATCCTTTTAGCTTTATGATATCTATACCGTGTATGTAGCAGCTGTATCCATCCATGCTCATGACACCAAGTCTGCACTGTTTTACCCTTAACTTACACCCTACAGTGTGCAAATAAGATTTTTAACAAAAATCAAACCATATAAAGAACACAGGGGACCTATTTTCTTTGTCACTACATCTATATGGCTTGATTACTCTGTCCTGCAGCTTTATCATCCCGAACTGTGTGCATGTCTCAGGATTATGCCTCAGGCTAAGGAGAAGCATTTTCAGAAAAAGCCAGTGTAAAAGAAGAAATGCTAAGTGGCAGCTGACCAATTAGTTTGGTTATTTTTTTTTTTTTGTTTGGTGTTATGGGGACTCCATTGTGGAAGAACTCTGACGAAAGTTAATCAGCTGCAGCCTTTTGATTAAACTCAAAGTGGACAAAATCTGATTTTCATCATATGGATAAACAGCAAAATTAATTATGCCAAAAGTAATTATGGCAGGGGGAATTATTAGATGAAGTTTTACACATTTCTTTTATATAATATAGAGTGAAATATATTTTGGAAAATACTTTCTACCTTTTTTAAAGATATCACCAGTAAAATTACGCTACTTTGTTTCACTAAAATCTCACATTTGAAGTTACTGTCCATAGGTGTCAGCCATATAAGCAAACAAAATATTGTAGAGGTCAAAGTATTAACGTATGATGAGCAAGACACATTCAGAAAAAGGGTTTGTGGAACAATAAAGAATAGTTTCCCTTGGGGAAAAATTTTAATTAAAGTATCTGCTGGAACACTCAATTAGCAATTTTAAACTTGTCAACTAACTTCTGTGCAGTATCCACTCACACAGCCAAGTGTTCAAAACTATATTCTCCTCCACCTCCCTATTTAGCGCTTTCTTGTCCCATCCTGTTTGGCAATATGGGAAACAGCATTCATTTGTTCACCTGTGCAAATCCTCCCTAAACTAAGAAATGATTAAACATTTAACCTACTGAAACCATTTGGTAGCTATGCACTATTTGGTACATATTCTCTTGTCTGAGAAGTTCATAGACCTCCTTGGAGTCCACCTGCCGCGCCAGTCATGGTCCCAGTGACACAGCAGGGAAGTTCCTGTGTGGCCCTGCAGCCCCAGCTACAGACAGAGTTTTTACAGCTTTAAGGGTTCAGCTACAGCCTCTATGGTCAGCACTGAAGGAGTTAATCCTTTTCCAAGGCTACTTGCTTTCAGTTAACATTTTTCAAAGTATGCAGGCAGATGGCATCACTTGCAAAGCTATTGTTTTAATTTTTCAAGAGACACAGCAGCACCTGGAAAGCATTCAAAAGTTCCCAACAAGCAGGATAAAATCAGAGCTAGTATATTTGACAGAAATAAGTTAAATTCTTAAAAAAATAAATCATGGGGCATTTTTAATAATTGCTGAGATGTATGAATCCGTGTGGAAATTTCAAATGCATCCATTATCCATGAAATTATACTGTAAAAGTCCTCATTGCAAGTATTGCCAAGGTCAATAGCAGAAGGTGCCTGAAGTAAATGAACATAATAAAAATAATTCTGCACCTTTACAAAAGCTTATGAGCTTAAGCTTAGCCTAGATAGGCTGTCCCATTTCTTCTTTGCTGGTTGCCTAATTATTAAAGTGCCTAAATAATGAAAAAATTCTTTAGGAAAATATTTCTTGTGTAGTGAAGAAGACATTCTAATACATAATGTTTTAATAATAATCAGAATTAAGATTCATCTTTGCACAATAAAATGCTAAAGTTCTGAAACTTTGGCAGAAATACAGTTGTATTGATTACCTATATCTAGGAGTTTCCAGCTTGTTCCTTTAAATAATTTTCTCATAGATCAGTTCATAATTCAGATGTCTATCATAATGTCCATTAAATATTTACTTATTTGCTTGTCTTTACAGACAAATATTTAGAGAGATTGGATGTGTCTTCACATCCTCAATTCCTTGGTGCAATTGGGCATAGCTACAAAGTACAGAAGTAAAAATAGATATGCAATCAAATAGGAGATGTCTACTAAGGTACAAACATGGTGCAAATGAAGTCACTACAAAAATATTCCATTTTTGTTTGTGCTACATGAAGCCTCAGGCTTCTTTCCCTGTATCTGATGCATTTGAGAATTATTGTTTGCTGCAGATGTGACCCAGCTTTCCTGGCATGAAGCAGAAGGTTCCTTAAATCTAATACAGTAGCATTACTGAACTACATTACTTCTTTCCAATGGGAGAATGAAAAATACGGAAAGACCAGAGAGGTAGAAATTAATAGAAGAAAAGAAATACACAAGAGAAGGAAAAAGCAAAATTAAAAAAATGATCAAAAGCTTACAAGAAAAAAGGAGAATTAAAAAGGATAATAAGAACATCAACAGCAGGACTAGAAGGACGCTGAGGTCTTGCTTGTGCACACATACACAGAACAGATGCCCTGCACATCATGGACAAGCTCTGCCTGGAAAAGCAGGCAAGAAGGAATCTTACTGAAGAAACAGATACACGTACACAGTTTTCTGCCATTTTCAGTGATTCCCTGTCAATGACAGCCTAGTGAACTGATCATTTTTCTATGCTATTTAAAGCAGTAAGAACCAATGGTTGACCGTACATGACTCAATCTGACGCACTGCACCTACTTCATTACAAGCCGCAGAATCAACGGAAATAAAAATGACCCTGGGCTTGTTGCTGAGCCCACAGTGAGTCACAACAGATGTTTTTGTGTGCAGCTGTACTACAAGGAGATAAGCATTTTCAATGACTTTAATTTTATTGTAAAAGCTTGAGAGCTTTTACACTGTGAAATTCAGGATTACAAATCTTCAGATTACAGTTTCTCACTGTCTGCCTTTATCTTGAAGCATTCTGGATTTATGCTTATTGAAGAGAAAATAAATGCAGCCAAATCACAATCCCTAGACTAGAATGAAAAAAAAAAAGTTGAAAGAAGAAGTAAAGTAGTTAACATGTAGTTAATCTTTTGTACTTATATAGTTTTTCAGATTTCAAGTGGGAACACTCCTCTCAAGCAATATTGAATCATCTATAAAAAGCCTAAAGCTAAATTTTAGACCAAATAATATTGCAGAAGGCAACTCATCTGAGAGTTGGGGAGACCCAGGTTTGAAGCCTCTGCTTGGATCGATTCAGAACAGAAACCCAACCTGCCTCTGAAAGAGTGGATAAGTATTCCACCCACTGTGCTACTAATTTACAATTCCTGTCCCTACCAATGATCTTTTAGTTTTTATAAAAATTCAAATGCCTTCCTTGGAGAGACTCAAGCTGTAAAATATGGAGGTGAAATTACTTACTTAAAATGGGACCTGAGTTTAAAGTCAAGGCAAACAGGGATTTAAACTTTATTTACTTACAGCCAAAAAATATTCCTTAACTGCTAACCATTGTGCTAACTTCTGTTTTAACAACTTTCTTCTTATCTCTCTTTTCCTCTACTGGGCTCACAAAACAATGAAAGTACTTCAGAAAAAGAACTAACTTTGACTAATCAGAATTTTCCACACCTTGCACCACAGGCACCTGATGTGTTTGCCTGCATAGTCAGTAGATTCCCATATGGACACAAATATATTGTTTTCATTTGCACATGATTGTATCATGGGGATACAAGCAACTTTGATGTCACCATGAGAAAATGAGAACATAATGAGGAAAATTTACTCTCTGTTGTTATTCTACTTTCTTCCCCTAACATACACACATTAAAACAGAGACCAGTAATGCAGGTAGTGGAAGCACATAACAGACACCGCAGCAAACCCAGACTGGTAGAATAAAGCTGACTTAGTGAAAAAAACCACATCTATATGAAAGTTTCCATTCTACATTTCAGCTCCACAATGAAGCTGTAACAATGTCAGAGCTCTGTTATCACCACCACTCATTTGGCTCATTTGACATATTTTGATGTTAAGTAAAATATGCAAAATGCTGTTACACAAGTCAAAACCAAAATAAATGCATTGGTCTCACGTGCAGTACTGATCTAGAATATATGTAAATATTGCATATTGAAGAAAAATGTACTCTGTCATTTCTCAAGAGAAGCTTTTCATTTGCTGAAATAAATTACTAATCTGAGAGACTGCAGACAGAGTCATGTTTACAATATTTCAAGGTTCACCCTATTTCCTTGTTCTTTTGTGCTGTCTTGGCAGCGAGATATAATTCATGATTTCTTTTTGTCTGTCTGTAATGGCACTGCAGTAAATTAAATCTGGGGTTATTTTAGCCAATCATAAATTCTGATTAGTTGTAGTCTAATTAAGGAATAATGAATGGGGAAGTGACAAATTTCCTCTTCCTCTTTTTTTTTTGTAATTAGAATGCATACTGCACATCAATCAAATAATCTACCTTATTAAAAATCACAAACTTTTTTTGGAGCCCACGTGTTGTTTTGTTGGCAGGAGCATTTATCAGGTTTTATGGCCAGCTGTCAAGAAATCATAAGGTACCAACATTAAGTTATCTATCTGATAAATATCCTCAAGGAAAGATAAAAAATAATCTGCCTTAGCTGTTGCAAGAATGAGGAAACAGCGTGCAGTCTTTTCACTAAGTGTAGAAGAGGGTCAAGCTTTGATGTTAAAATAATTTTTAGGTTGTCAGAAAACAGCTAGGGCCTAATAATTCTCCCAAGCTCTTAAATTTCTACAATTTAGTCTGTGGTGTCACTTGTACTCCTCCAAGTCTTGATCTGGAGTGAAGATGCAATAGAATAAACTGAGTGCTGAAGAAACTAGAGGTGAAAACCTCTATAAAGAAGATGGATAAACACAACTTTCCACATTATTAAGTTCACAAGCAACAGATAAAATATACTTTGGGGGCTTACATCTTATGCAAAAAAATTCAACTAAGGTAGTATTAAATAGGAGAGTTAAAGAATGTTCAAAATAAAGGGATTTGCTTTTTAGATAATAGAGGGGCCAAAATACAAAATATAATTTTGGCAAAAATTGCCATGTTGGAATATTTTGTTCATCTTATATGAGAGGTATAGCTCAGATTTATAGTCTTACTCTTTTTTTTAATGGGGCTGCTCCTACTCCCTGTATTCTCCATGCTGTTCCACAGATCAACACTCTCCTTAGTGAATAAGACTGACAAAGCCTTGAAGCATTAAATGGAAGGACATAGAAATAGCATTTCTGCTCTTCAGTAAGTAGCATGAGGCAACAGCTACAATGTCATGCAATGTTTTTAAATTAAATGCTTCCGGTTTTTATGTCTTTGTCTGGAGAATATTTTGTTTCAACTATTTATTTCCTTTAGTTTTTTCACCAGGAAAGCAAATTCTGTTTGCAAAATTTTTTCTTCAGCTACAAATCAAATTCTCAATAGAAAAATATTTCCTTCAGGAAGGTTTTGACCAGGACTTCTACAGCTTATCTCAAGGCTGAAAAAACTGACTCGTTCTTGAGAATTCACAAAGTAATTATCTTTTCTTTTCCCCATATGGGAAAGCTGAACCATCACATCTGTACATTTACTTAGTATTAGATAGTATTAAAACCACCATGATTTTATGATTCCACTGGTTTAATTTCTCTTTTGTTTTTTTTTAAATAAGAATCTCATAATGCTAACATCTACTGTCGCAATTGTGTGACTTTAACAGGGGAAGGAAAGTTTCAGAATAAGAAATTGTCACATACAATATGGAAGTACAGGGCACCAGGATTAGATACCTAGCATCAAAAATAAGCTGAACCACAAAAATTACTTTGCATTACGTACAGCAGACTAGCCTCACATATTATAGAAATAAATGAGTAAATTGAATTGAAATGATACAATGATACTGGTCATCAGAAAAGCACTACTGTTACCAAAACAAGGACATTTTTTTCACTCTTACTCATTCCTTTTATCAATATACCATGACAGCAAGTTTTTCTCAGAACTGTTAAATTATATCTGAGGCAGAAATAACATTTCCCATGCAATTTTAAATTAATTGGACAAGAAAGTGCAATGTTATAATCCTAAACTAAATCCACAAAAGTTTGAAAAGTGTATTCTTCATAGAGAAAAAAATCTCATGACATAAAGAAAATTCCAGGAGAAGCTATGAGAGGAATATATTCTTTTCCTGTCAGGTGGTCTGTCTAAGAGTAGGATTTAATGAGCTTCCCATGACAGGGGTAAAGTCTACATGTCTGTGGGTATTTAGGTAAGACACAGTCAAGAGATATTTGACAGATTCCAAAGCAAAGCTTTCCACTTTGCACTTTATATAAAAAGCATCATTTCTTGCTTTGCATTGATTCTTATTGGGGTTCAGTCTCTATATAATGTTTTAACTTAAACCCTCAAAAAAAAATCTGAGCACTTAGCTCCTACTTGAGAGCTAGAATGCAACAGAAGGATATTATGGCCCTTGAATTCTTTAAGGATCTTCATTTCCTATTTAAAATATCAAGACATGAAAACAAGAACCCTATTTCTATCATCACAATGACAATAAAAAGAATAATGGTTTAAGCATGTACATATTTTTACATGAAAAATAAACAAGTTTACAAATTCCTATGTAGATATCTCATAGGGGTGACATTTATAATTCCTTCTTTCCAGGAATGGATTCCAGTCGTCTATATGAAAAATAACAATAGAACCAGGAGTTTGTTTCAGGACATTTTCATTGTGCTGTTTTCAATGTAAAGAAAATAAGGATACAGTGATACGTATATGCCACAGTATATTTATATATTGAAGATAAAAATAAAAATCCTATGCTTTTTGCATTATATCTGGCAGCCAGCTTAATCTACAATTATGTGCATTAACACAAGCTTTGAAATCTTGAAGTGTTCTTATGTTTCATTGCAAAAATCACTCTGCTGTAAAATTATTAAATGATAGTTACAACTATGGTTATAATTTGAGTGAAAATCTTTGCTTTGCTTGCAAAAAGCACTCTTGTTCCTGTTATTAGTCCATTGAGCTTGAAGGATTGGTCATTGTACTCAGATTATAAATTAAGTCTATATGTTTCTTAGATATGATTAAAACACCAGGATTTTTTTGATAAATTTATCAGTGGAAATGGGATCTGTGAAGGAGAGAGAATGACCTTGGATTTTGGTCTTTGGAAATGGTGAGTTTGAATATCCTTTCAAGTTTCAATAAGCCCAACTTGCTTAAGTAGGAAAACATTGGACAGAAATAAAATTGCATGAGTTTAAGCTTCCAAATGCAGGAATACAATATTGATCCTCAAAAATCATTATACTATGGATGCAAGAGGAGGGGAAATGAAGAAAAACTTTTTCTATAAATGCTTCAGGCAGCTATCACAAGAGACTTTCAAGTCTAAAATTTGCTGCAACACTCAGAAAATTAAAATACATAAAACGTCTCAGGGTTTTAATGTAGTACACATTTCAAAAGCCATTTTTCAGTATTTGAATGTGAGTATATACCACTAAGCAGCTGGGAAACCTAATTTAGGTTTGAAATCTGCTTACAGTCTTGAGATCCTTGGCACTATTTCTGGGGAGGTCCTTGTATAATACTTTTAAAGCAAAATAAAAATGTTATATAATGAGAGCCAAATATATGAAATATTTTAAGTGCCTATCCTTTTACCATATTCCATGCCAAAAAGTCAACACAGCAATATTATTTCAACCACAATTCTATTTCTAATACCTGATTTGAACAACAAACTCCCTCTATGGCATCCAAACTCTCTAGAATTTTTTCTTACGGGTGGATGAGAAAATGTTGAACAGGTTAAAAAAGTGCATATTTTTAAGTATTTCATCACTACTTGATGCTGTTGAATGTGGCTGTTTGTCAAAGTGTAGAAGCAGAGAAAGTGGAAGAAACAATGTTAACAGGTACTTTCAAGTTAGATTTTTTTCACTGTCAGTGGCTTTCCTTAGAAAAATGTTGAGTGAAACTATTATATTTCCTTAGTGACAGAAGCTGTTGGAGAATCTTTAAATTCAGCTATAAGAAAATTAATTTATTTGAGGAACAGCACTATTTCTTATGGCAATTTCTTCTGTATCTAGGTTGCATGTGCAATTGGTAGAAAACAAAGTTCATCTTTTTAATTTCATAGGTCTTATATCTTTGTATAAAAAATATAAGGCAACTATTCCTCTACCCATTCATGTTTTAGCTGTAGTATATATTAACTAGGAGTGGTTTATGTCTAGGAGAGTTTAGAGCTACTGAGGTTTATGGCAGTTTTATTGGAAGCATTTATCAAGATTTAGTGTTTGTCAGCAGCTGAACCAGTGAGCAGCCTGATGGTCATTCAGCACAAACACAGTGGTAGGGTGAGAAAACCCAGATCATCCCCAAAAATGAGAAGTAAAAATAAACCTTAAGAGCATTGTACAAACATTTACAATCACAGCCAAAATGTTTTCTCATCCTATCAATTAGACTGCTTTGAATTGCTATGCCTAAGTGACAACAATTCTTCAGTGTAAATGACAATATGGCAACACTGGGAGAAGAAATTATGTTGATACTCACAGTGTATTCACAACTAGAAAACATATCCTTTTATTCCCTTCTCAGTGTGGCTACCAGCCTGAGTATCTCCTGTGGGTAACTACAGGAGGGCATAGTATTGATGTTTTCTTCTTGCTGAAAATTGCTCCATTTTCATGTTAGAAACTCAAGCTGTGAGAGGGTAGAGGGGGGAAAGTCATAAGGCACTTGACTTGTAAATAATCTGTCACAGCAGGTCAGGGCCAGCTAACTTCCCTCACCAAAATGAAGAAAAAAGAAAGAAGCAGAAGACAGGGAGAGACAGATCTGATTTCTGCAAATGTCCAGCCCGTCTGCTCAGCCAGATGGCCAATTGAATCACAAGAGGAAGGTGTCACAGAGAAGCCTGAGACTTCCCTGCTTTATCATGCTCTAGCCAAAAATAATAATTCAACAGCATCCAACAGAACCCTAAAGGCTTTTTGTACCAGCACGCTGAGCTTTCCTGTAATCACTGTGATATCTTCAGGAACAAGGGGTGGCATGAATCATTATTTGGATGTGATAACATGACCCATACAAACATTAGGGGATAATAGGCAAGTCTGCACTCTGAAAATCGAATCACACCATGATCCATCATTAACCTAAGTGAGCTATTGCTTTATTGAAGTAGCCCTGTAAATGAATAGGTCACAGTCTATTTAAAAGCTGAGAGATTTGTTAATGCTCCAAGGTCTTATATTTTATTAGAGCATACAGCCCAAGTACAACTGAGATTCTAAGTGTGTTTTTAAAGGATAGGTAGCAATGAAGGGAAAACCTAAGATTTAGACTTGAACAATTTAAAATGCTCCATTAAAAAACTTATTTGCACATATATAGAAAAGTATTCTTATGTGTCTCAATTTTAGTTTTGTCTTAAAGGAGAAAGAAAATAATCACTAATTTGATCCTTTTTTTGTTCTTCACAAACTTTCATAATGCAAGGAGTAAAGACTCTGAGAGTGTAGAAAATTAATGCATTTCCACTTCTTCTGAATCAGCACTACATGACAAATTAACATTGTCCTTCAGAAAAGAGATTCAGAATTCAGAATTAAGCCAATTAATTGCTACTTTATGAACTCTGGATTTTGCATAGACACAAGTCCAGGTGTTAATACCCGTTCTTCACTGTTCAGTTTTGACAACAGGGCTGAGCTTCAGTTAAGACAAACTTTTCAAGGACTCCCATGACCCTCCTTTTCTTATGGCGTCCTGGCAGCTTTATTCAGTTATGGATGCAACAAGGAAATATGGACATCCTCTGAGACTGCTGAACCATAAAAGAAGAAGGAATTCTTTTCCCCCTAAATATTGCTGAAATCAAGTTTAAATTACAAATTACATGTCTCTTTACAAAAAAAAAAAAAAAAAAAAAAAAAAAAAGCTTTATTTTTATAAGCTATAATCTTATAGCAATTCTTTGCAATAAGGGAAGGAAATAAATGAATCTTTTAATCAAATCATTATACACTATCAAACCAGTTTTGCCTGAAAAAGGTAGAAATGGCCTTCACAGTTGGGAAGAAGAGATCTTGTCCAAGTACGGCATGGATAACTTGGGAGGAGCAGATGCCAAAGTACTTGATAAATAGCGATAAATTTATAATCACTTGAAAACACTTCTATTTCCTCCTAGGAAGGACAGATAATCAGCTTCCACTTTCTTCACTTTTACTCTCAAAAAATTGAAAAATATCTGTGACTATTTACTATATGACTCTGTTAAACAGCTGTTTTGAGAATATGTAAGATGTTTTAAGGGGCTGTGTGTTGTAGCATTTTTTGTGAATTCTAGGGCATCCACATAGAATAATTTTGGTTACATTTCTAAAGGTTTACCAGAATAAATTACTATATATTACTGTTGTTTACTGTTGTTTTGCTAAATTCTTTGTTGGGACATAGTTTTCTTTTGATAGTCTCAAATTATATACTCATTACCTGCATACTTTCTCAAGACCCTCTGACACTTTCCCCTGATGGACTGAAATTCACTGGGGAATACTGATTTTACTGAGAAGAGCCAAGTATAAGTGTATGCATTTTTTTTCTCCAGTTGCATCTTCAAAAAGGACATTCATATTCATGTTTAAACAATTCAGTTCATTCTACACTCCCACTCTACAGCTGTGGGAAAAAAATTCCAATGAAACACCTTTCCTGTGCATAATAACGAAATCCCCATGAACCACACACAGCCTTTGCAGAATGTTAGATGTTTGAGTAAGCTACTGTATCAGACCCTCCTCTAACTTTGAAGTCTGACTTACATTTGTATTTCTGGAACCTCCCTGATGATATCTATGACTGTCTCTAAAATAAAAATAGCATATAAACTTTTATAGGTAGAATATTTTCACCCTTAAACTGTTAGGATTGTATGCAGGCCACTGATGAGTTCTTCTTGATTTCTATTTGATCTAGTAACTGAATAAAAATGAAAATGTACTCTTCTAGTGTAAAAGGGCAACTAATAAATTAGGGAAGAATGTATAGAAATCAACACAATTGCTTATGACAAGGATTATGAATATAGGACAAAAAAAACCCGGCAACCTATTCTTTGATCATCTCTCTGTCATAGCCAAACAAATTACGTTGACACCTAATTCATTTTCTTTTGAGTTGCACACTGTATAAATAACAGTTGCATTGTCCTGAAAAGTTCATTCTTGTCTCCTGAATTATATGGATGAACTTTTGGTATCCAATGTTAGCATTTGGGTTTTTTTGGTGTTTTTTTTTATACTGATATTTGTTTATAAATAGAATTAGTCTTTGCTCCTATCACCAAGATACTATGATATCAGAAGAAAGAGAGAATGAATACCAATATTTCATAGAAATGTGGAGTGGTTAAGATTGGAAGGGACCTAAAAGATTATCTAGATCCAAAACCCCTGCAATGGGCAGAGATGTCACCCACTAGATCAGATTGCTCAAAGCCCCATTCAACCTGGCCTTGAGCACTTTGAAGGATGGGGCACGCACAGCCTCTCTGACAACCTGTGCCAGTATTTCCCTATTCTCAAAGGTAAAGAAATTCTTCCTAACATACAATTTAAATCTCACTTTGAGTTTAAAAACATTCTCCCTTTCCCTATCAATATCTGCCCAGTTGCTGTCCCCCTTTTTATAAGTCCCCTTTAAGTACTGAAAAGCTGCTAAATGTCTACATGGAGCCTTCTCTTCTCCAGGCTGAACAACCCCAACCCTCAGCCTGTCTGCATAGGAGAGATGCTCCAGCCCTTTGATAATCTTGGTGGCCCTCCTCTGGACCCACCCCAACAGGTCTACATATTTTCTGTGCTGAGGACTCCAGAGCTGGACACAGTACTCAAAATGGGGTCTCACAAGAGCAGAGTAGAGAAGGACAGTCACCTCCCTCAACCTGCTGGCCACACTTCTTTTTGATGCAGCCCACGATACATTTGGCTTTCTGGGCTGCAAGTACACATTGCCATCAAGCTTTTCACTTACCCTGTGAGAAGCCCATGTCCTTCTCACAGGGCTACTTTCAATGACTTCAGCTCCTAGTCTGTACTCACATTTGGGATTGCCTCGACCCTGGTGCAGCACCTTAAACTTGGACTTGTTGAACCACATGAGGTTCTCATGGCCCGACTTCTTGAGCTTGCCTGGACGGCATCCTTCAGAGTCACTCAGCTTGGGGACATCTGCAAACTTGCTAATGGCACACTTGATTTCACTGTTTATGCCATTGATAAAGAGCACTAGTTTCAGGGCTTCCCTGAACCATATTAACAGCAACTCCCAAAAGAAGCTCTACCAGCAGGTATGCAACAAGCAGGGCAGCAGCATTGAGGCCATACTCTCTGCCTGGCCAAAGGTCTGCTGTTTGCCAGCCACAGAGCAATACAAGCTTTGTGACTGAGGGAGTCTCCAGCCAAAGTTAAGCCAGATTTATTCCTGCTCTGTGCTCCTAAAGAAGCTAGAGAATCAACCTGGACAAAAAACTAGCTTCAAAGGAAATTTCTACAGGAATAAATAATTGCGACTGAATACAACATGAAAGATTTTGATGAATCAAGACTGTCATGCTTGTTCATTGAGCTGTCTCTTCAGTGAATCATGCAGCTTTATTTCTCTGACAAGGACCAGAACTAGGGCTATTTCCATCAATGACAGGAAAGTTGAAGCAAAGAGCTTTTATTTAACTTTAGATAAATTTTATTTCTCTTCTTCTACCTTGGTATTATTTCTCCATCTACCATCATTACTTCTTACTATGCAGTGCAATCCATCAGATCATTAACATATTATCCATGAGACCCATTTTGTTATTTTGAAGTGTTTTCCTGTGGCTGAAGTAATTTTCAAGGTTAATCTCTAATTCCACAAAAATCCCGTTGTTTTTCATGCTGTTGTCAAAGTTTTCAGTGGTTTATAAAAAAGACATAATGTACAGAACAGAACTGAAAAAAGAGACTGCTTCTGTGAGTGAAGGCATTGCACAGTCTACCACCTCTGACTCTGCTACTAGAGGACAGATGTTTGGGGAAAAAAAATCTGTCATTTGGTAACTGACAGTGGGAATTAAAGGACAGTAAGGGCAACAGGAGTGTCTACACTGAAGCAGTCGCCAGGACATCTCAAAATTTAGTTTATAACTAAATTTTATAGTAGATATTAAGAATGTATGGTCTGAGACAAAGCAGAGAATAAACCCAAAGCAAAAAAAAAAGAAACAAAATATTTGTTACAAGATTTCAAAAAGGAGGTAGTTATAACAAGCTTGGACAAGTTCACTTGATCTGTCAAGGAAATGCAATCCCTTTCTGGAGTTTAGCAAAGTAGCAATTTCAGAGTACCTCACAATTGGTTTTACTGAATAGAAGAAAAAAAAAATCAGCCAAGATAAACCAATAAAGAACAATGAAATTAGGAAAGAAGTTCTTTTAAAACAGAGAGGCCAAAATAGTATGTCTTAGCCCTGTCTTATTCAATAGAAATGTAAGTTTTTCAGTGATGAGAGGTGATTAATATCTTGTACTAGGTCTCAGAGAAAAAGAGTACTTTAGCAGACAGCTTCTTAGAGCCATACTGACATATAAGGGAATTATCTCCTAACATTAAGCAGACTCTTAAGTGGCATCCAAAAAAGAGACAGACTTAACCATCTTTCTGAAATTTAGGTCTCTGAGCAGTAAATTGCATTAAAGAGGGATGACAGAATCTGTACCCTTTTACCCTAATTTTTCCCTTAAGAAGTAAGCACACAGTCATGTCTACTCTGTGAAATCTGATAGTATCGCAATACAAAACAACACATACGTGAAAGCGTACCTCAACTTTATTTCCACTACTGTGACACAACCACTTATAAGTGTCATACAGCTCCTAACTGCAGGCCAGTAGGAGTGAATACACTGAGAGAAGCCAATGCACCACAGAAGACAGTAGACCTCCTGCTACATCAAAGAATTTTCTAAAAGTGAAATCTAGAGCTGAAAAGAGGTGCCATCTCTTAAAACAGACATTATATTCCAGTTCCTTTAGTGAACAGTCAAGTACCTAAGAAAAGTCAAAGATCACATGATATTTTTAATAATGCAGTTATAAAACATGACACTTCATGTTACATACTTTCTTAGTAGCACGTCTATTTGTTACCACCCTGAACCCTAATTCAGTCCTTTCAATACCTTCAACTCAACGTGCTGTACAAACTCAAATCATATTCGCATTTTAAAATGTCTTATAAAAATTGTTTCATTTAAAGGGTATGTATAAACACACCCAAACTGATGTATACATGAAATGCTTTAAGTGAAGGCATTTTTATGAGTCACTTAAAAGCAGAACAGTACTTGGCTTCATAACAATTTTCACATTCAAGGTACCTCAAGGAGCTTTGCTAATGAATAGCTTGGAAACCAACAAAGATACTGATGCTGTAGGTAAATACATATGATTTGAAGGGGAGCAGACAAACACAAAGGTATTAGAGTTTCTTCTCTTATCACATGAATAGAAAACCATGGTTAGATTAAGAAAAATCAAAGACACTGTGGCATCAGCTTTAATTCTTTTTTGTTCTGCATTTCTCTCCTGTTTTTTTTATTAGGAGTCTTCAACAAACAGGCTCAAATGCATAAGCTGTCAGAAATTAATGACAATGTGGAAATAAGAGTAAAATATGGCTGTTCCACTCAGCAACATACTGGGAGAAAAATCAGTGTATTTTATTGTTTAAAACAATTCACACTAAAATTGAACTATGTTTCTTTTCTAGCCTTTCAAGAAATGTTGAATAACTCCAACAGAACTGTCATCAATTTGCTTGTATTTGATTTTGTACTTATAGTTTATCATGGAATTTTTAAAGTCGGAAGAGAGGTCTAAAATCATTGAGTCCAACCACTAACATAGTTCTGCCATGCTCATTATCAAACCATGTCAGAATGTGGCACATCCACATGCCTTTTGAACTCATCCAGGCATGACCATTCCACCACTTCCTTAGGCAGTCTATCTCAATGTCTGACCATGCTCTTAGTGAAGAAACTTTCCCTAATATCCAATCTAAATCTCCCCTGGTGCAGCTAGAGGCTATTTCCTCTGTCCTGTCACTTGTTGACTGGAAGAGACTAAACGCACCTGGCTAGAGGCTCCTTTCAGGCAGTTGTAGAGAGTGATAAGGTCTCCCCTGAGACTCCTTTTCTCCAGGCTAAACAACCTCTGCTCCCTCAGCTGCTCCTCATAAAACTTGTGCTGCAGACCCTTCAGCAGCTCTTTTTCCCTTTTCTGGACATGCATATAGTTCAGTACATACACACACACACACATATCTATCACTGTTTGTCAATATTAAGAAAAATATTCTGAAAACAGTTTGGTATTCCTAAAGGAAGGAGAGATGCTCAACAATAATACATATATGCAATCATTTTTCAAAGCCTTATGACTGTGAATGGGACAACTGCTGTAATTTAATCAAAATGTCAGTTGTCATCACAAAATCATTACACACAGTACTCAGTATAATACACTATTAAATAATAGTGTACGTATCAATAATAATAAATAATATTTTCTGGTAATGAAGTGTAAGGAATAGAGGCAAAGGTTTTAGTAAACTTTGAATATATTTATATTAAGACTGGTATATGTTGGAATCAGAAGTAGAATATATTACAAAAAATAAAGCTTTTAAAACAAATATATCCAAACTTGAAATATATTACTGGTCTTTGTTGTTTCAGACAATCTTATTATAGTAAGAAAATAAGGAAAAGAGATGTAACGAGCACATGCACTCTTCTCATACTCTTTAAAAGCATAAGGATAAGTAAAAGCAATACATTCCAGCGCAAAAGGTATGAGATCCCTCTGGGCAGGCACTGTTGTGAAGAAATGTACATGCAGAAATTCCCTTTAGATGGCTTCTCAAGAAAGTTGGTATTCACGATGTTATGCCTAATGAGAAAACTGTGCTCCAAATAATGTTTCTTGTTATAATTTAAGACTCGGTCATCGCACAGGAAATGATGAGTGTTTTACCATTTTTACAGCAGGGCACATGGTAAGGAGAACCCTGCTCCCCACCAATGAGAAGGTGTTTTCATGTACTTCAGTGGCTGGCTCCTACAGCCAGCACGTGGCTGTGTGCCCACCTCCAAGCCTCTGTGCTTCATTACATGAAGACAGCACAATGTTCCACCCTGACTTTATCTTCTCTGTTTTTCTGTAAGACTTCACATTGCATGTTCATGTCAGAATAGTTTAGAAAAGTTCATATGGGACTAGCAGATCCTCTGAACATATTAAAGGCAATATATCTGAGCAGTGGGTGATTATAAGAATATTTGAAAATTTTGATAATGATGCTTTGCACAGTTACACGTAAGTTACTCCCTTCTCTAATTCTGTGATAACTGTTTAGGTACTTAAGCACAACTTTACAACCTTTCATGAAACATTTATAACCAAACTTTTAAGATACTATGGTAGTAGAATCCAGATAAAGACAAAACCATCAAATTTTCCTATTACACAGGTGTCAATGATTTCTAAAACATTCTCTTATACAAAACTATTTAAAGTAATTTGAATACTGAAAGAGCTGTTAGTCTAAAACTTGCTTACAGAAAAGTAATTTAGGAATTTGCTAACCTAAAAAATTTTTTAATCATCTCAAGCCCTACTGTTGAACTAATGGGTTGTTTAAGGTTGAAAGAAAGCAAAATAAGCATTTGCTTTCCTTCTGAATACTTATTACAAGTCATGTTTTTCTTCAGAAGAACAAAACTCCAACTGATGGGTGCAAAATGAGAAACTGCATATAGCGAGACAACTGTAGCCTTTTTATTTGTTATTCTGTTATCCACTTTCTATTGCATGTCATTGCAACTGAAATATTATTTCTTCTACATATTTGGAAGAAAAAATTACAAAGTACTGAACACTCTGAGGGAAGTCTGTCAATGTATTATGAAGAGAAATTATGGGAGATCCCTCCAGCACAGTGGGTAAACAGATGCCATAGACCTGACATTCAGAACAGGTGGGAGGGAGGGAGTGGGGCCAGACAGACACAAATTATTCGAAATAAAGCAAACTTGAGGAGGAATGTCATATATGGGATAGAGGCAAGAATAACAAAATAAATTTGCTTATAAAACAGTGTTTTCAAAACAAAGTATTTTGCCTATTGCTTCCCCGAAGGAAAATTTGTTCCCCCTGAGGTCTCCCACAGGGGCCTCAGTCTCTGAAAAGAGCAACATCAGGTAACTAGTTTGATCAGTTGTGTTGGAAGACTTTGGTTTGCATACTGATATGTTCTGGAGCACTCAAATCAGTTCAGCAATTAACTGCTTATGACTTCTGCAATGTAGCCATCGGCTTTCAGATCTGGAAAAATATTTTTTTAAGAAGCCTTGAGACCTCTTGAAAACACACTGTGATCAATGAAAGGTTTAACATGTTTAGAAGACTGAAATAAAGACATCCTGACAATTTTTTTTAATTTCATAAAACCATGGTTTCATGGAAATATTTTAATACTGATTTACTTTGAATATGAAATGCAATCACACACAGTGCAAAAGGTGCATTATAATAAGACCTACTTAGTATTCTTGAATTGTTCAGTTTTTGCTATTTACATTTGAATTTGAAAATAGAGAAAGAAATACCAGGAACCTCAACCATTCATTGATGCTATCCAGCATCCTATTTAGCTCTGCACAGATATTTGCAGGTACAGAAAAAAATCCAGTTAACCGTCGCTCAATAACCACAGAAATTTACAAAAAGTCCACCATCACCACCACATCATAGCATGCTTTGAAATGAGTATCTCAAAGGCAAGAAACATGTTTCCTCCTTACTCTAGATTTAATATTAAGAACTGAAATACCAAAGCCACATAGCCATTAACATCAAAGATTAGGTGAAATACTCAAGGTAAGTACCTTCACACATCGCTGTCATAGGCATACTTGCAGCATGATTTATAATTCAGAGCAAAACCCACTATTAAACGTTTGTATAAAGATTATGCATGACATACTGTTCATCACATGACTAATTCATAGAAGATCAGTTTGAAACAATAATGACAAATCATGGCTCGTATTTTAAAACCTTGTGTCAGGGCTAGATTTTATTTCCCACCATTACATTTTTTCTGCAGTGCATTTTTTTGTTTGTTTAAGGGGGGAGGCTACTCAGGTGTTTTCAAAGTTGTTTCAAGTCGAATTCACATTCCTTACCTTCTTTCCTGTAATTGAACCTTATTACTTCAAACGTCAGTGCTGCAGAAATCCCCCCCCNCACACAGTACTGAGCGCTCAAAAAAAAAAAAAAATTAAAAAAATAAAAATAAGGGGCATAAAAACCGGCAAATACATTTCCAGTCCCACGAGTTTCACACTATCTCTGAGCAATTTTCCCTTTTAACTGAGTGCCCAGATTGGCACGCTGTATTTTCCCTTCTATCAGCCCTGATCTCAGCAGCCAGCCCAGCCGAGGTGGCTGCACCCACACCTTTGTGGCACCCAGGTACCCGCGTCTCCCGGAGCCACTGCCCGGCTGCTGGAGGGCTGGACACCTGCAGAGCGGGCAGGGGAAGGCGCAGCTCCTTCCTCCCCCTGCACTGCTCCCTCTCCCTTTAGGCACTGCGGACTCGCACACTTTGTTTGGAACTTATTGAAGTTTTGCTGTTCCAGACCGGGATGAGCAGGGAATGGAGGCTGCTAAATCCGCACGGTCGGGCTTCTCGCGGGTGGCCCTGCAGCTCCTCCGGCAGAGGCAGCGTCCGTCCCTTGGTGCCCGGCTCCGGGGATCCCACACCGCAGCCCCGGCCACCGCGGGGCCATCCCGCTCTCTCCCCCCTCCCAGGAAAAGCCGCCTTACCTGCTACACGGAGCTGCAGCAGCACCAGGCAGCCCGGCAGCAGCAGCAGCAGCGACCACAGCGGCAGCACCTCGCTCGCTCAATCGCTGTAGCAGCAAGCTGCCCTTTCTGGCGTTCCCCCTCATTCACAAAGGATGTCGCGGGCAGCAAAGGCAGGTAGAAACCACTTTCTTACTGGAAGAGGTCGGTTCCCTTCTCAGAACGCGTCTGAATCGCTCTCTGAGGCTCCCTACACATTCACCCTTCAGATCAATACTGCACTTCAGCAGCAGCCTGAGCTCAGCTGCGGCTGATAGAGAGCAGCCAATTGGTATTGAGGATTCCCTTTCGGTAACCCCCTCCCACAAAAATACACCGTCTGCATTTGAAATTTTGTGAGTTGTGAAAAGTAGTTATAATCCCTTGCTTGAAAACCACCCTGTGGTTTTGGAGCTCCAGATAATGTCATTTTTTATTTTTGCATTAAAAAAAACTCTGACTGTCCAAACTATCCCCACCTGGACTCTTGTAAGCTGGGTAGCAGTCAGTGAGAAAACTGAAATACCCAACCTGGCAATCGACTTATTGACTGACTGGGAAGATGTTTTTGCAATCTAGTAGACATAACCCATGACCAAAAAAAAAAAAAACCAAAAACCCAAACCCCACAAAAAGCCACCTTCCCCCCTAAAAACCAAAAAAGCCTCTAATCTGTCATCCAGACATCATAATTTTTTTTCTCCACAAACTTCCCATATTTCTGACCAAAAATATGCCTCTACTTCAAGCAAGCAAAAAAAAAAAAAAAAAAAAAAAAAAAAAAATTAAATAGTGGCATATACAGTCACAGTAACATACCTAGAGAAGAGAGATTTTTATTTTGCCCAGTCCTGAATTTTATTTAGTGGATATGGCTTCATCATTTCATCAAGGAAATGCTTTACGTCTGAAGAAATAACTTTATTTTTAGAACCTTACAACTTTATTTCTAGACCCTCATGGTAAATGCGCCACCTTCTTGTTTGTTTCTTGGTGTTTATATGAAGGCAAGAACTGTTTTAAAATAGGTTAAGCCTGAGAGCCTGCTTTTCTGACTTAAAGGTATGGTTCATGAATTACTGCAAAATTAGAACATTTTTAATAGAAAAAATCTTCAACAAAACAAACCTGGCTAAAATACACAGAGGTAAGTGGGTCATGTAACATTAGCACTCCCCCTTTGTGTGGATAATACAATTTTCATAGCATTTCAATATTCTAAAATGCTATGAAAAATTAGTAAATTTGCTAGTAAAAACACACTTGGGTTTCCCTCAATTCAGTTCAAAAAAGTGCAGTGCTATATATATAACATAATATCCATTTGACAGAGGTAGACAAATAAATTACAGATACATGCATGGATTTTAATGTGGCAGGCAGCAATTTCATTAATTTTGGTCAAATAGGGGAATAGGCCTCACTACTCAGGGAAATACAAAGCAGCTCTCACCTATGAGGAAGGGCCTTCCTCTCAGTCAAAATATGGAACACTTTTTGCATTATAATGACATAGTCCAGGATGTTTGGCTTCTGGCTCAAGGGCCATTTTCAGCCTGTTAGGACAATTTGTATGACCTCTAGGCTCAGTTTCAGCAGCCCTCGTCTCCAATAATAACTTGTGGAAGAGAGTAGAGTGTGCTGAACTGTAGTGACTATAGGACAGTTTCGAGCTCCCTGACTTTCAGGGAATTGCTTCCCCAATGTAATTCCAGTTCTGAGCATGGTACCTGCAAAAGAAAAATACACCTGACCCATAATTTATCATTGGAGGAGCCTTAAAAAGTCTTTATCAGTCTGCTCATGTGTGCTTCTCAGATCAAGTCTGAGAACATTCTGCAGAGAGTAGAAGGTAGGCAAAATATGTGTTGAAGAAATAAAAAGTTTTCAGTATATCTGAGGCTAACCATCATAAAGTTCAGAAGCACAAGAGACATTGCCAAACTGATCATATAGTGCATCCCTACATGTACACACATTTATGCACAACTGGCAATATTGTGGAAAAGACCTCGTATCACCATCCAATTGGTGAGCTTTCCAGCAAAACAAAGTCATAAAAGGCTATGCCATGACAAATTAAGATTTTCGATCTTTGCCCATGCCACACACTATTTTACAATTGAAATGCAACTGCATGAAGCTGTGATACTTGCTAAAACCAAATTCCTAGTGATAGGGAAGGTGTGTGCTAATGTTGTTATAAACAATTCCATGGGTGAAGGGATGGGTGTTAACATCTTTGAAATGGGTCTTCATGGCTCTACTTCAAGCAGCAGGTTTGTTTCAGAGCACAGACACCTTGGCTCCTGAAACAAACAAGGCGGTCTGCACAAGCCTGAACTTCTGGACTTTGGGGTAAAATAGCAGCTTCCAGGGGGGATACGTGGTAGATGCTTTGGGAAGGCTGTACCTTCCTAGTACCTCAGCCGATGGGGAAGGGAACAGGGCAGCGGCCGGGAGTTTAGCATATGAAGAGGCTGCGCCCTCCAAAACCAAGAGAGAGAAAACCCCACGGGCGTGTGCCCCAGTGGACTCTCTCCCCTTATTCAAATAATGTTGCAGGTCTCCCCTGTCTCCTTTTTGGACACTGGCTTTCTTTGCATGGTTTTCTGTACACTGGATAACATGAAAAAAAAAAGACATTTCTCTTCCCAGAGTTAATAGATTGGGGCTATCATGTAGGAAAACAACATGACAAAATTAATCCTCCCAGTGAGCACCAAGCCCATCAAGATGAAAGATTCTAATATTGATAGTAGGGAAATGGTCTCATCTACATCTGGTCAGCCCTCCCAGTCCTGCAGCAGTCCTGTCCTGTAGCTCTCTCTCATCCCTTACAGGTATGATGTGTGCTCAGAATTAATACATGAGCTATTTCTCAAAGTCCAGCTTCCTCAAAACAGTCAGTTACTGCGTTGTATTTAAAAATGCTGGTAGTTAACCAGAAAAAAACTCATGCCCTAAGAGCTGTTTGTATAGGTTATCAAAGCCACTGGGTTCTCCTCTTACATGGAGTCCTATCGTTGTTGTGCAAAAAGCTGTGGGCATCCTGACATTAAAATAGTTTCTAGGGACTTGAAAAAATGAAATAACTTCTTTTTTGTCCACCATGTGAACAAGCCATGAAAGTGTCCTCCAAGCATAGCAGTTTAGATGTGTAGTGACTGGAAAATAGTTGAAGATGTTCCATATTTTAAATCTAGGACATCATCAGCAAGTATAATTTTCATCTTTTTCAATCCTATTAACTGATGACAAGGTAAATGTTGTTATTGCAATTCCTTAATTGATAATATAGAGGTGACTGTAAAAAGTTCATTCAGTCTAATTATTCCCTTATAATGGAGTATACCAACAATAAAGCTCATACTAGCTGCAAAACTACTGCAATACTTAAAGGCCTACTTTAAACAATCTTTATTTCAGCTTTACAGTTTGATTTAAAGTTTGACAATTTAAAGTTCAAAAGAAACTCTAGAAAACAGACCAGTATCATTAACAAAGGAGTATATGAGTCCTTGCAAAGCCATGAAGTTAAATTGCTAATTTTAGCCTCCAATTTTGCTATCTGTCATAAAGAAGTATGTGTGTGGTTTAAAATTCCATTTGTTTTTAAAAATATTTTTTTAGAAAACACTGAAGCATGAATAGTTCATTTCTTAGTGTCACTTCAAAGGAGAGATAGGGCTACTTATTTATGAGAGAATAATCATTAAAGTTGAAAATGTATGTAGCATGGAAGAAAATGCATCCAGAGGAACTGGAATTCCTCCTTTTTTGAAAATTATTTACATGCCAGTAGAAGCAAACATGATTGAATTTTACCCCTGTATCCCCACAAATTCTTCTAATACTGGTCCAGATAACTCAAGTTTCTTCTTTTTCTTGCTGCTCCTAGGATTTTTCAAAGATTTCTGTTAAGAAAATGCAGACTGGACAAATACTCTTTACAGAGTCTAAAAGATTTCCCATGCCAGCCAAAACAAAGTCTGAGATTTTTAGCCTTGCAGCGTCATAAAAACACATTTATAAGGATAACTGAATTTATTTATGCAGCTACTTATTTGCCTGACTTGTGCATGATAGAATTCAAGGTTTAGTCATTTCTGAGGAGAATTTGTGTCATCTGTGTCATCTACACAATGTAAAACTAGGATTAAAAGCCCACATGCTGCACAACATCGGTAAAAGGGATCTGAGATTCCACTTGTGAACTTTTTTAGTTGATAGATATTTATAAATATGCAAGATCATGCAAGCAGTCTTTACCTGAGAGTTTCTTTTTGTTGGGCAACCTTATTCTAAACAAGATTCAAAGAGAAAGCTGAATTTTATAGGCATACTTACTAGGAATCTTCTACAATTTCTGAAACTTCTGCAGTTAGACCTCCCTGAACTTATACCAGTACATTACATTAATAAAGTGGTAACCTGCCTCTTAAGTGATTTCCTACCTTGTTATCCATGTAGCCATCAGGCTTCTATTTTTTCTGTAGTTATAAATACAGATTGTTATAGTGACACCTAGAGAAACCAGCTTGAGATCCAGCATTATCCTAAGTAGAGCTGGGTAGTATTTGAAATCCCTCCCTAAGGTCACAAGCAGAGTCAGAAACGACAGGTGTCCTTTCCAGATGATGTCTAATCTGTCCTGGAAATCTCTGAGGATAGAGAATTCACAGTCTCTCAACTAGCCTCTTCCACATTTTTGCTACATTTACGAGAGAACGATTTTCCAGGTGCTTAACATGAAACTGCCTGGTTGAAATTTAAGTCCTCTGGGTTTTGCTCTACATATACTCTGGTTTAGCATAATGTGTATTATTCTCTTCCTTTTTGCTATGATATTTCATATCATGCAGATATGAAATACAGATATATCATCTCTAACAATCCTCGTTCCTTCCATCTCTCTTCACAGGACTTTTTGCTTCCTATATTCTGAGCATTCTTTTTACTCTGCTCTCTTCTCTATTCAACAGATTTCCTGTTTCCTAAAATTAAATGTCTAATGCTGAATACAATAGGGCTGCTGTGCTCTGTGCTGGTAAGGCACATCCTGAGGATTATTAGAAAGGTAATGCCTTCATATTTGAGCACTGTCTTTATGCAGGGTCAATGCCATTCTTCTCTTTGTCATGCTGTTATCCTAATAATCAATCCTTCTCAAAAGAACTTGCACTTTAAACAAAACATGAGAGAGAACTCTCAGATGCAATCAGAACAGCAGCACACTATGAACAGAACAGTGCAGGCATGACTGACTGTTTAATTGTCATCATCAACACAGGAAATGAGAGACAAAATAGGGTGCAATAGTGTTTGCATGAGGCATTTTGAACTTCTCGTATTTCTTATTACATCCTTTCCCAAAGCTTTCAATTTGTCAGTGTCTATGCCGCTATCCTTGTCTCATCCAACTGCCTACTTTCCACATTGTCTATATGTCTGCAGATTGTACTGCTTTTTATCTATCTACCCCTTGGAAGATGTACCTTTAGACACAAAACATAACCTGCATCACATTTAATTTGTAAATCTTTTAATATCAAATATTTAGTCACCTTGGGTTTTTTCAACTTTACAATTGATACTACTTCTTAGAATGTGTTCTGTGGATTTGTTGATTTTTTTTTTTTTTAACTCTTGTATTTTAGACATAATGACTGCTAAAAAAGAGAGAGCAGATTTCACCAGCTGAATAGGTTTCCTTGCTGGTCATTCCAGCACTGAGTCACACTTTGCCTGGCCTAAAGCTGAAAACATGAGACAAAGCATCAGGACAATCTTCTTGCATCCTTCTTTTGTGGCTTGTCCCCATTTAAGGCCTGCCTACTAGTTCAGTTAGCTTTGCTCTCCACCAACATTGTCAACAAACAGTTAATCATCTCACTTTTCAGTAAAACAGTCAGGTTTTGATGCATTCACAAAAGCAGTAAGTCAAATAGAACCATATAGCTAACTCATACAGTTATGGAATATGTCAAATTGATGCAAACTACACCTGGCTGTGTGTGAATTTAATTAGCATCACGAGCACCAAATGGATTATCAACATGAGAAGGAGAGCAAAGGTTATAGCAGTTATTAAGAAATACGAAGTTATGTCAGTAGCACAGATGAGAACTATGTGTGGTTATCACAGAATGGAAATCAGCCCTAATGTACACAGACAGTAGTTCATAAAAGAGTTGTTTTGGTTTTTTTTAACTTTCGGTATAAACTTTGCTTTTAAATAATGTATTCTATTGACCTACATTTCCTAAATGTTAAGTTTTCTACATTATATATTTTGATAGTACTGTTGAAACTGTTGTGTTCTAGCAAGTTATCACACTTCTCTTCTGGGGATAAGTACATCTCCATAAATTGTTATCACTAACCTTAGATTCTTGCAAGCTTTTTCACAGGAGTGCGATTATAAATACATACATATTAATATAATCCATTTTTAGTCATTTCTTATTTTACTGCATCTCTAACAAGACAGTGAATTTATTTCACTGAGAGGTAAATTTATTTTCCTGCAACTCAGAAACTCTTAAATCCCAGTACAGCACCTCCTCTAAGCAATAGGCATTATGTTTAAAACAACGTTACATTTTGTTGCACTTATTTTAATTACTAAGGCAACTATTGAAAGTCTGTTGTCATTGTATATGCTTATCTAGATGATACATCTAGGCAAAGATTCTCTCAAGAAACACAATAAACTTACCTACATTTTGAAATAAGTAACTGTTCTTTGTATTTAAAATTACATTTCTGCCTTGCTAAGTTTGCAACTGTGTTCTATGTACTATGTACTCATTTCCATCCAGTGTTTACATCATGTATGTTACACTTGAATAACAATTTTATACAAGTAGATCTAAAATTAGTTTTCATAGCAATAGCAGCACTCTTTTCACAAGGAAATAACAAAGAAAAAAATGAATTGAGGGAATACTTTCTATAAACAAAGGCTAGATGAGTGTTAAATCACTGAACTGGAACAGCATGGCAGACCTTAAAATAGTCATATCACGTACTTGTTTGCAAGTCCTCCAAAAAAGAGCAGCATGAATTTTACATGTACCTATCTAAAGTGTTTTAATATCTACTGATGAAACTGGATGCAATTATTATTCTGACCTCAAAAATCAACGCACTGTTTTTACAAGTTTCTTGCAACTTATAACAAGTTCTCTCATTTATTTTTTTTTTTTTTTTTTGCTACACTAATGTGTGAAATGTGAATACAGACGTTTTCATTAAGATAGAAACTATTCTTGGAGAAGATTGGATATTTTTCATAGTGAAGCACTAGGTATTGGGCCAATGAAAAGTGCCACATAATTACCAAACAGTCAGAGGTTTTTTCCAGGAATTCAGGCTAGAAAAAACTCATTGAGCCCGAGCGTACACACACAGGGATGAAGCATTGACTTAGAGCTTACAGAGGGTAAAAATACTTCGAGGGTATTTTGGCTTTCTCATAGAGGGGCAGCAATTCAACAAGTTCCTGCTTCCTCTGGTCTATTCACATCCAGTTTGAGCTCTAACATCAGTCAGTTTGAACCAGAGAGTGCCCTTCCTTTCGTTTCTACTGTGTACCTCTACATCACCCTGAAATTCATTACTCTCTTCTCCTGAGGCTTTTGGAGGTGGCAAGATTTATCGGCCACTGGATAAGTGAATATAGTATATAGCACAGTAGTATTTCATTCAGTATTCTCCACAAAGATGCCCAAGAAACATCAAGGGATCGCCAACCCCTATGTTCACAGAACATATGTTTGCAGTCCACAAAACATCTATTAGTTGGGAGTTATTTCTTTGGTTCTGTACCTTGGTTACTGTTGATGTACATAGGGCAGTGCATCCATCCATCTTGCTGAAAAGAGGCCACTACTACTAGATAAAAAAAGTAGTAGGTTGGAAATAAATGCACAAATGATCCTTGACAGTCCCTGCCAGAAATAAATAATGAACATTTATCAGGCTTAGAACAGAACCAAATTAATATTACTGAAAATATGAATGGGAACAATTATCTTTTTTTTTCAACTTTAATTGCATCTTATAGCATGTGGAAATTGCTATCTCTAAACGTACATATTTACATTTTTAAGATGCTTTACAGAATTTGTTTCAAAAACTTTCAGTACTGTTCACACAAATTTTGTATATTTACACAGACTGCTCACTCCAGCTTCCAAGTGCATTAGTAGAAAGAGGACTAAAAATAAGATGGAACAAAAATTCAGCCAGTGGCTTATACAGATGTGGTCTAAGTGCATGTTGCAGCATAAAAATACAGCTGTCTATACAAGATTATTGCAAGGTCCAATAATAGCTACAGATAAAAACTAGTACATATTGTCTTAATTTTACATATAACTTAGAAATCAAAGAAACACCTAAGTTTTTTTTTTTAGTTGCTGAAATGCTGCACTCCATCCTCTCCCTGGTTCTTTTTCCACTCACACTATAGAAACAAAAGAAGCAAGCTGCTTGATAACCGTATCAAACACTAGAAAATAGTTAATTTTCTCATTCCCTTTTTCAATTAAAAGTATTCTTGAACAATTTGCTTTTCCAAGAGAATACTGAAGTAGTGGTCTAAGATTTAGGCTCAAAATCTTGAAATATTTGTCATTTTTTCCAACACTGCAGTTTCAAAAGAACTTTGAGCAGGCAACACATAGTACCACTGCTACTGAAAGAAGTTGTTTCTGTTTGGGACAGAGTGGGTCCTAACCACTTCCTCCTGTTATGTAACAAGCACCATGAGGACCAAAGCAAACATCCTTATGTCATTTTTAAGTAGATGAGTCAGGAAAACCAAAACAGAGTTGTGAATCAAACTGTTATTTTTTTTTCATTGACACCCCACACACACGCACACACACACACACACACACACACACAAGCACACACACTAGTTTGTTAGATTTTTCCCTGAGGTCTAATTCTATGTATAGACACACTTCCAAGGAGAGGTGAAATTGTTGCATTATGTAAAAACATTAGAGAGAATTTTAATCTATTAAGAAATGCAGGCTTGTTGTTCTGCGTCAGAACATTGAACATATATAATAAAATTATTGCAGACTACTTTTATCATGACAGAAACTAAAAGAATTTACAGACAAAGTAGTAAAGAGTGTGAAGATATTATTTTTAAAATCTTGTGATACCTATAGTAATTAAAATACACTGCTTAAAGTCTGGTACCTGCTCCCAGAAATGGGTAAGAATGGATGCTATAAAGATGAAGGAAACAGTATGTGTAACTCATTTTGTAATCCCTTTTACATATGGACATTGCTACATGCTTGAGAGAAAGGTAAGACTTGATACTGTCAGATTTAGCTGAATGGTGTCTTGGTGGGTGTCAATCCATCTTTTTGCAAGGATCTGCTACCTTATGTATTTATTTATGGGAAGGTTGTTACTTTACAGGGAAAATCACATAACATCTGATTTTTGAACATGTGAAAAATTGGTTTTCCTTCTTTCCCCAAATGAACAGGCAGATTGTCTTAATATCATCTGTTTCCTTCTACTAGCTTTTGGTTTATTCTAGTATTCTTCAAGACATAGCCTTCAAGCAATGAGAAAAAGTGAGCAGATGATAAGAGGCAGACACTACTATAAAGTATTAATTTGCTAGTGCCAGGTAATGATAATACTGCATAAGTAATATCTGAAAAACTGATACTAGTAAGTAATTAAAAAGCTGTGTATAGACTGTGGAAATTTGCTTGGGTGGAAAAGGCAATAATTTTATTTTTAATTTCTCATATGTTTTAGCACTTTATCTATTCGAATACATAACAGGGAGATGATTTTCAAGACAAAAAAAGCATCAAGCAAACCAAAAAACAAAAACAAACCAACCAACTAAAAAAAAAAAATTAAAAAATATAATAAATGGAAAGGATTATCATTTAAAATACAGGAATTTCTTGCAGTTCTATTTCATTTAGAAAGCTTTGATTTTGATTGCTCTGCAACTGGAAAACATTAAGAATAACTTGTAAGAGTCAAGTTTATAGAGCTGAAAAAATAGAGCTAGAAATAATTCTGATTAAATTAGATGTCCGAGATAAAATTCTAATGTCATTATATCCTTAGTGTTTTAATGAAGCTTGAAGCTGAGATAAATCTTGAAAAACTGGTTCCCGGTAATTCTTAGCTACATCCTTCTAGTAAAAAACATGTTTAATCAGTGAAATCATACTGATCTGGGGAGATCACAATGCATTTTACTGAACTGGAAGAAAAACACAGTAAAGTAAAAAAGCTTACTAAGATTTGTATGACTAACACTATCTCTATAAAGGCAAATAAATTTGTATCTAGAAATATGCTGATGATAATGGAGAATGTCCTTCTTGCTAGCAGCAGCTAAAGAAGCAAGACTTATGTCTCTCTGCAGAAGGAGGTTCGATTCTACTAAAATTCTGTTCCAAGATGCATGTAAAAACCCACTAGGGACTATATATCCATCAGCTATCTTTTATTTCAAAGACAGAGGAAATTCAGTAGCTCTTGAGTAGATTTTGGTTTTGTTTTATTACTCTCACTAGAAATATGTCTTTAACTTTTGAAAGTGGAAGTATAAAGAAGCTGTCATGGATACAAATAAGCCACCCACACCACTGCAATGTGTAGTAAGTCAGCATAAATGGATATACAAACAGAAGATTTAAACATAAATCTAATAAAGGAGAATTTCAGAAACTTTTTATTTGGGTGAGCATCAGTGCTTTTTCAAACTATCAAAACTATCCATTGCCAGAAAAATACTCAGATTCTAACCCAGCTTCTAAATCTCTTCTTCTTTATTCACTGCCACTTTCTTAGGAAGGTGAAATGATACCAGTTTCTCAGAGTGTAATAATAAAAGGGAGTATTCTGGGACTAGACTTTTCTATTCTAAAAATGACAGAAAAACCATCATGCTCCATGCTGGCTAGAGATGTGAGGCAGACACATTCTGATAAAATTTGACTGAATATAAAGAAAACCTATGGAGAGAAAGCAATGGTAGATTTAGCAGGCCTGATCATCAATGAATAAAGCAGAAGTAACTTGAACTCAATAAAGTGTATGTCTGTAGGTATTCCACTGAAATTACTGCAGAGGAGTGCTCTTACATGGATGGGACTGTTAGCCTCCAGAGGAATTTGTTTAAGAGTTGAATCCTCACTAAAACAATGCATTTGATTTCTTCCATTGTGAAAATAGTGATGGTATTTTCTGGTATTAACTCAGTTTCCAGAGTTAATTTTAGCTGACCAACTTGAATTAGTATGAATGCTATAACAAAACTCTATGGGAATTCAGAGCTTTTTTCTTTAGTGGTCTGCTATGATATTTACGGGTCTCAAAATGATAATTTTATATGCCAGCCAAAATCAAAATCTGACATCAAAGTTACATTACTCTTGCAATTCCTACATTACTGCCATATGATCTTAAAAAGATCTTTAATGATGTGTAAGGCACAAAGATTTGTAGTTTCTTTAGTGCACTGGTCCCGTATAAACTTTTGTCAAAAAAAAAAAAAAATCCAGCACATCTATTGCCAACAGAGAGCTACTGTTGGCAAGTTTCTAATATTTCACCTACTCAGTAGTATATATACAATCACACTTCAACTAAGGTGGATATTTTTCCTCTTTTTTCTCTCCCTTGCAGGTTGCTGAGCCAACAGCATACACAGCATATGTCAAAATTAAAGGATATTTTTTTTCAAATTCTCTGCAAAGTTATTTGCTCTCTCTCCACTTGAACTCAAACATTTGAATTTGAATACTTTTTTCTTGTTACCTCAGTAGTATGGTGTAGTGGTTTTGGTTTGCCAATTTAAGATTTCCCCAATTTTGGGATTTCCCAACCAATGCACTGATGAGTGTGGTAGGTTTCAGTGCTGGCCAATCACCAATGCTTTCACTTCCTGATGTGAGATAGGAAGATAGGATTAGAAGATAGGCAAAGCAGGCTGAAAACTTTAAAAGGGTATAAAGAAAATTTTATTAACGGTAAGTAAACAGTAACTAAAAGAAAACAGTAGTAAGAATCAAAACAAACTCCTTAGAACACTTCTCCTTCCCCCACAACCTTTTCTTTTCCTCTGACAATGTAAAGAAACAAAACCTAAAATCTCCAGTCAGTTTACCACATTTAAAATAGTCTTCAGTTTACTTAGGGAGAGAAGTCCCTCTTGTAATGAGATTGTATCTTAAACAAGTAAAAACCACTTCGAATATTTCAGTGGTTCTTCAGAAACCTTTCAAAATATATTGCTTTTGACTGCTCTTGAAGAACATTTCTATTAAGAATCTGAAAATTGTATTTAAGTTAAATTTTCTGCAGGCGAGTTTGTTGTTTTTCTTTGTGATTACACGTGCAATTAAAATAATAAACTTCCTGAAGAAGGATTTCAAGCAGTCTGGGAGCCTGGTTGTGAAGTTCCTGATGCTCGTACTCAGTGACACAGTTTGCTTCTAACTCAGTTTGGTTCTGAATGGGGACTACAGTCTGAGATTCTTTGACAAGTGGAGTGCAACACATTTACAGAAATAAGATCAGAAATTATAACTTTCTGAAACAAAATTAACCTTTTTTATAACAAATGAAAATATTTGACAAGCAATGACTATTTAAAATATATTTTTAGTCTTAAACAAATATCCTTGATTAAAAGTAGCACGAAGCAACCTCTGCAGTCACTCCAGGAATTTAATTTCTCTTAACACAGGAAACTAGCTTTCTGATGAAGGTATATTTCAAGTACTGAGTAATTCTATCTCCTTGCTTTAGCCAAAGCCCATTCCTGACTACACAAGACATAAAATAGTTATAAGCTCTGTAAAAACCTGAAAAATATGTAAACTGTGGGATTGTTATGATATGTGGGATTCTGTGAGAAAAGACACTAAGAACATGGAATAATTACAAAGGACATTATGGATGTAGAAAAGTAGTATGAAATTTTAATAATGAAGAAAATTCAATCACAAAGAAATTGGATGAATATTTGATAATTGCACTCACTAAGCAATGGAGTCTGAGGAAGCTAGATCTCTGAAGCTAGAAATCCACACTCCAAACATGTCTAAATGTGTATTTAAAATTAAGCACAATAACATAGTAGTTTTTACTTTGGAGACAAAGTAAAAATTATCAACTTTGTCCTTGCAGTTTTCTCACAGCTGCTCTTTTTTGATTCTTCCACTAAAACAGTTTAGCATAATGAAATTAAAAGGAATTCAAGTAATTGTCTAGATTATGGAGCCAGTGTCACCACTTATAGCCTTCAAGGGCTGGCAGATGCAGTAGCACAGTTTCTCTTTCATTTGTGGCACGTTGCCTACAATTATAAGAAGAAATGCTGCATGTTAGTTGTTTGCATCAGAAAGTGACAGTCTCCACAGCACAGGGATAAAATCATCCTTTCAGTGCTCAGCTTGATCAGCCTGGGGGCAACAGCTGCTGTCATTTCAGCTGTTTGTTTTAAATGTGTACTTTTTGGTACCTCAAGATGGCATTTCTTCTTCAAGCAGAGCCCAAAGCTCACAAAGCCATCCTCCAGTGTAAAAAATACAAATTCCTACCCTGTACTAAACTAAATAACCACCAGCATGCTTTATCTGGAGGTAGGTTCTGGTGAGCTGAATCCTAACCACAGTCAGTCACTTTCTGGTTTAGGGTGTTGCAGCATTATCTTGCACTATCTGTTTCTAACTAAAAGGGTGTGGGAAGAAATAAACACACAAAGCCTCTGATGGTCCTTTCTACCAGAAGAAGAAAATCTCTTTTATGTGTCATATTTAAATACACAGAACACTGCCTTATTTCATGTCTAACCAAATGCTATCCCATTCCTGAAGACTGTAGAAAAGTATGCATTTGTCACCAGGCAGCTCCATCACTGCTAATAATCAGTTCATTTGAACAGAATCTCCCCTGAGGAACATCTAGAATTAATTAGAACTGATCGAACAGCATAAACCATCATTTGTTGATGCTTTAGCACATATATCTAATCAGTTAGGCCCATAATAGTGGTATGGCATGTTATTTGTTTGTAAATACTTGGGCAGTTACCATTTTATTTATAAAAAATGCTGATAATTGCTGAAGGGCTTGTGAGTTTCTGCATAAATTTTGATTAATTTCCATATTAATGATGTATTATATATTATTCCCCATTCATTATTCCTCAACAGTTATTTTCTTCTAAGAATTTAGGCCATCTAATTGACTGAACAAATACAATGCATTGTGATTTAAGGAACAAATCACATACCAGGAATATTGAAGCACAAACTTCAGTATTCCAAAAAAAAAAAAAAAAATTTCCCACAAAAACTTCTTGATGGTATTTTCACATTGCTCCGTCAAGATAAATTAATTTTTCAGGTAACACAATTTGGGAACAATTGAGGATGTTCAGGAAACACCAAGTATTGTTCATTCCTGTTATGTGATATAATGTTTATCTCCATGTCATGTAACACATTGTACATTGTACATTTACACACTTATGAAGAGACAGGCTTTTTAGGGGAATAAGTTTGGGGCAACCAGTGTAACCATGCATAATGCTGTGCAGGAGTGTGCAGTCTGACTTATAACAGAAAAATAAAAAGCTAATAATAGTGATAATGGCAAGGAGGTAGCTAGTAAAGGCATATAGAAAAGGTGGTGTTGTTTCCACTGTAATAATAAGCTCCTCTGTAAAATTTAGAACCTATTCATAAGCAATGCTTGGCAGCCTTTAGACTAGCAGAGATATTCACAAATATTAAATATTAATATGAAGATGTGTTGTTAGAGTTGTTCTCTGTCTTTTCTTCAAGACAATGAGGATGACAGAAACCAGCTCTTGAAGATTATTTTCTCGCACTCAAGATGCATAGCTATTCAAAACACAAGGGGTTGGTAATGGCTTACAAACAGACTGGCCCCCGCTGGTAGCTACAGCAGGAAGATCTGCAACATTATTCATTTAAACAGACTTTTGTTTTCCCTGGTCACAGCTCAGCCGACGCAGCGTGAGGGAGTGCAGGAACAATGATCTCCTCCCTCCTTCCCTGCCTCGACTCGCTCGCTCCTTTTCTCCCACTGACCACCACACTCAGCAGGTTCTGAAGGCAACCATGCTGATTGTGCTTGCTAAATATTGAAATAATAAATTTTGGGACTCATATAAATTACAGCATCTTCTGGCTGGAATCAATGGACCAAAAAAGGAGGGTGGTAACAAAATCCTGACAGACCATAGATTAATGTCATTGTACTGTTTAAACTTCATCTGTTGTATGTGCTTCAGAGGTTAAAAAAAATTGCAAGCTAAGACAGTAATATCATCTTACTGTGTTAAAGACACCTATTAGTCATGTCCAAAGCAAATAGGGATTTATGACTCAGACATAATTCTTCCAAATATGCCTGCTGCTCATAAAAGGCAGAGATATATGACTCAAAAATAACACTGAGACAGGAATAATTTTACACTTCACTTTGCAACATTGACTTTCCTCCAGAACTTACAGTGAAATCTCCACGTTTTATGAATAGGCTTTTGCCAATACTATAGATTTATAGTTTCAGCTTCCAAATCAGGTGAATTTCTCAGCCAAACAGAAGAGGAATAATTTCAGATAGAAAAGAAAGATACATTTAGATCTTTGTCTGCTAAACAACTGAACACAAATTACATAGAATTACAGAATTATTTAGGTTTAAAAAAGCCTTTGGGATTATTGAGTTCAACTGTCAACCCAGTACTACCAAGTTCACCACTAAAATATGTGTACACATCTCTTAAATACCTCCAGGGATGTTGATTCCAGCACTTCCCTGGGCAGCCTATTCTACTATTTGAGCACCATTTCAATGAAGAAATTTTTTCTGAATATCCAGTCTAAACCTCTCCTAGTGCCACTTGAGGCTGTTTCCTCTTGTCCTGTTGTTTGTTACTGGGGAGAAGAGACTGATCCCCACCTGGCTACAGCCTCCTTTCAGGGAGTTGTAGAGAGTCATAAGACCTCCTCTGACTCCCTTTTTTTCCAGGATAAACAACCCCAGCTCCCTCAGCTGCTCCTCATAAGATTTGTGCTCCAGAGCCATCACCAGCTCCATTGCACCTCTCTGGACATGCTCCAGTACCTCAATATCTGTCTTGTAGTGAGGGACCCAAAACTGAACACAGGATTTGAGGTGTGACCTCATGAGTGCCGAGTACAGGGTGATAATCACTGCCCAGATTCTGCTGGCCATACAATTGCTAATATAAGCTCACATAGCCTGTGTTATGGGTTACTTACAGTCTCCATTTTGTTGTAACAATTTGATACTATAATTTAACTACATTCCTATGATCTTTCCCTGATGATTCTTCTAAATTCTAGTTTGGTTCTATCGGAGTTATGTGCATTTCAAGTAACATGAAAAAAAAAATAGATGTAGGGGAGATACACAGCTGCTGTTTATGTCTGAGCTGTAACAAAATATGGATAAATGTTCTTTCGCCAAAACTGTTGCAATCAGGACCCAGTAGCTGCAATGTGTATGGTAGCCCCTGGCTATTGGAGAGTGCAAGAGGACTGGCCCCTGGTCAGAGTGCTGAGAGTGCAAGAGGACATCCTTTACCTGCTGCATCAGCCCTGGTCTGCTTCTCATGTCCTTGGGCAAACCCATGCATAGCTATAAAAAATCCTCTTCTGAAGTTCACTTCCATTTAACTCAGGTCACGCCTTTAGGAGGGGCTTTGCTCCTTTGAGAAATCACAAGTTTGCAAAAAGTTCACCTTTTGCTATAGACAACTGTCTTTTGGTTTCAGATGCCAAATATTATGTTCACAGATCTATCCTTTCCTCAAGAACACTTCAGTCCCCCTTTTTGCTGAGCACCATCCACTCATCAGGGGTAGTCCCTGGAACACCATCATACAATTGTGCCCAGCTGACCTCTTGGTTATACTGTACACTTGATGGAGTTGTTTATTCTGAGAATTAAAAATATTAATATCTAATAAAGTTTGGTGAAAGTTTAACATTATGTCCCATAAGTCAACACTCTGTTATTATTTATTTCTCCTTCTTCAACTGTTCACTTGTCCAGTTAACAAATACCATGAAAGTGATTAACCACAGACCCGAAGAGAAAACAAAAAGTAATACCAGAAAGATCTCATGATGTTGCTTAGGGCTGAATTTTGATTTCTTGTATTTCCATATTTCCTAGTCAAGGAGATCTTTGATTGATGCACATTGGCACAGCTCTGAAAGCTTAGTGATAAATGAATATCTGCACTTGCAAAACGCCTGTCCAGTGTACTGTTTTCTGTAAGGTGTTCTGGAGAAACTAGCTATTTCAGTAATCTAATACCAAAACCAGAAGTTGTATCTCATTTTCTCCTTAGCCCAAGTTATAGCCATCACATTTTTCACAGCAAAGAAACAGTAAGCACTGAATCCTCTGTGAGCCTGTTGTGGTGCTGTACCTCTGCAATTTACTGGCTTGTGCCCAACCAGACCAGTCCTTAGCAAGGGCAAATGTTTAGTAGGTACAGCCAGGCCTGTGTCACCTCTCATAATTTTGTAGGTATAAATAAAGGTACTTTCCTGTCCATCAGCTGAGCTTCCTGTCTATAACTAGCATGAAATCCAACATACTTCTGTAAAAAGTCCAGAACTAAATTTTAAAGTCCCTCATCCACAATCAGCTGAAATAACACGACACACTGCTTGAATTTTTCACTTTCCTAATGTAAAACAAATAGTCTCATATTTGTTATCACAGCACTAGTAGCCACAAGAATTCAGTATCAGCTTTCCTTCAAAAATCTCAAGACTGTCTTAAAAGTGATGAAGAGAAAACTACCATGGCTTTGGAGTTCTGCTGATTACTTTCTTAAAAGAAAATTAACTCCAACAAACCCAAATGAAAACTCAGGACACATTTTAGTCATATTTTCAATTGATTACAGAACATTTCAGAGCCTAAAAATAAATTTAAAACCAGCAACATGTTTTCCAAGAAAATAATCTAAGTAAAAACCAGAAAAAAACCCAGACAAGTGATTCCAGGAGGAGGGTGTGTGGTTTAAATAAAATACATGAGTAACAGTAATATCCTGGAAATAAATCAGTGCTATTTTTTTTCACCTTTTTTGCAATCTTTTTATCTAGATTCACATTTTGAAGTCAATAATGGAAGTTACAGAAATATCCTGGTCATCACACGTATGAAGAAGCATGGAGGACACAAAATTTTCCCTACTTCTGCTGAAGAAGCTCGGAGTCCTTACTCTGTTCTTTAAGGAATATGAACATTAAATGTTGCCTCGCTGTGACAAACTAAGTATATGCAACTGCACTACATGTTCCAAGTTTATGATGAACTGTAAACATTTATTTAAAACCTCTTCAGGGTCTTGCTTTGGAAGAAACCACAGTAGCACTTTGTGGTCTGTAAATTCCAGAAGCTCTGTAACTAGCAATTACAGAAGATAGAACGCAGTGTCTTCCTCCATACTATTTAGGCACACAGCTGCTGAATGCTTTTTTCTTTCCTACAGCCTTTTTGCTGGTCTTCAAAGCTGCTCTTTGCATTTAAAATATCGATCCACTACATACAGAAGCTCAACAGAATCCATTCATTGACATATTTTAGCAAATAATAAGGTTAGATCGGGGATTCCAACAGCCACACAATGTGGCTGTTCTTCTTCTAAACATTCTTTATTTTTACTAATCAGCATCTTTTCTTCTGTATGTCCACTGGACGTCTAAAATCCTATGCTGCACTGCCTTCAACCAACTCTACCTCAACAGGAATCTTCCAGCTACTGTGTAATACTGTAAAGTGATTTGAGCTATTAACCAGTCAATTAACCATACAAAGCTACTCAGCCTTCAGTCTTCTCTCCAACACTATCTGCCTCCATCTGTTTCTCCTTCCATGCTTTTTGTAGGTATTTTTGATGGTGCAAATTGGGATAAAGATAATGTTTTTAAAATCAGTGAGATAGGAAGAGAGAGGATGATTTCTAGAAAAATCCTATACTGGGTGTACAAATGGAAAAAAAAATAGTTTGCCTGTTGCCTGTCTGAAAGGCTTTTATCCAACTAATTTTCTCACTGCAGGGGGAAAGTAAAATTGGCATGCACTTCTCTGGCAAGTTGTTGGAGCCTAAGTGCCCTGACTGTCAACCCCTCCTCCTCCTCCAGGCTGACTGCCAGCATGTCTCTGCCTGTTCTGGGAAAGCTGGGAATACAGAAATCTTGGGGAGAAGGTTGTGACTGAGAGATCCTATTCACATTTTTCCTGCCAATAGAAAAATAAAATAAAATGAAGAGCTTTATTAACATTGGCAAGAGAAGTAAGGTGTCTGGTAGAAGAAAATCCAATTGGCTTTAAGGTCTGAGGCTCATTAAAGACTTCAGAGAAAAATGATATGTAGATTTACTTCCTTAGAAAAAGGAAATCTTATTTGTTAAGGAAGATAAAAAGAGGTGTAGTCATTTTTTTAATATGAATTCAAATTAACATGATAAATTAACCAAGTGTGCTATCCTGAATTTACTGCCAGGTTCCATATATTATATATAGAGAAGCAATAACCATGAACATTTTCTGATTTGGAAAGGAAACAAAGCTAATGATTTTTCTTTAACTGTTCCCTAAAGTTTTATATTAATGCTCCTCATTTTGTGCCTATCCTATCAAGGCTGAAACCATTAATTTCTCTGAAATTTTATTTATTTTATTAATAAAGACAATATTCAACCTCACTTCCTGTTTTGCCAATATGACTCCCTAAAGTGAATTTTGGGTGACTGCTCTGAATGATTTAATGAATTTAACAAATGTCCAAAATGTAAATGGAAACCTCAGGAAATTATTGTTTGCTGACCAAGTTTTGCTTATTCTTCCGGCTTCCAATCAGTGAGATGTGGAAAAATTCCTCAAAATAGAGGAGATTGAATATTTAAAAAGTACAATATCTGACATGGTGAACATGGAAAAGTTAGTATTCTTTCCAACTGAGAATGGATCAAAAAAAATTTTGACAGTCAGTGGCTTAAGTCACTGCTGAGATGATTGAAGAAACGAATCATTTAGCCCTCTGATGCAATCTGGAAAATATCAGCTACACTAGGCTCATCCCAGTATGCTGTCCCCTTTTTAATTTTTCATGTGACAAGCAGATTCCACATATTTTACCTCTGTATCAATTGTGCAAATGGAAAATTATATAAGCTCGGGCATCAGTAAAACATGAAGTATTCTGTGCTTAAAAATGCCTCTATTTTTGCCATTGTCTTTAGATTGAGAGGCTGACTTAGCAGGGCTGAATATATGTGTGCTTTGTATTAAGCTTCCTCCGGTTAAAGCATGTCACTATTCAGTCTTTGATCCTCCCAAGTCAGAGCTGAGTGGCAGAGATGGCTCAGTGAGACTGCTGCTGCACTGAGCTCCTTACCATCATTCTTAATTGCTTATCCTCACAGCTCATGTGCAGTACTTTTTGGCTCCAGCTTCTCTGTGTGACCTAGGGGAACCTAGGGGAACCTTTCCAGGTTCTGCACTAGCGGCACAAGATCCATTCTCTCTGTCCAGTTTTTACTTCCCATTGACGTTATGTTGGCACGCTGTGAAAACAGCTGCTCAAGCTGCTATCTTTCCTTACTTTCCTCTGAGGTTTTTATCAGTCTATGCCAACACTTAGAGATGGTGTTGATTACATCTTCTTTGCCTGATTCCTGAGGTTTGACCCCATAGTCTGATGCATCCAATATCTGCTGCACCATCTTTATCATTTATAATAATAAATCTTGAGTAGAATTTCTCCTTTGAAGCTGTTTTAAAGAGAGTTCAGCTAAAACTCACAAATGTCAATATGTTGACAGTCATATATTGAGTAAATTATGCCAGGAATCTGTGAAAACCTCCTGAGAGTTTAACCTAAGCAACTTTATACGATTTGTGGCCTCGCTTCCCAGGGAATTGATAATGAATCAAGCTACTGTGGCTTACCAAGCATCTGCTGAGCTACCTTTCACATTCACTGCATGTTCTTAGCTTGCAACAATAGTGAAGTAACGTGATTTACCTGAACTCTTTCACTATGGGTTAAGCTATACTATATATGAATTAAGTGTGCAGATATATGCCCTTAGTTGTATTCATGACATATTCTGACTGCAAGTGCGAACATCTACCAGAGTAAATATTTGCCTCCACACTATAGAAGGGGGAAGGGAGGGAATATTTGAACAAGAGCTCCCTTGCTCTCAGGAAGTGAAAACCATCAGCCAACTTTGCTGTGTTCCTTGGTGACTGCAGAACAGAACCAAGTGTTGGGAGTTTCCGTGTCTCTTTGCTCATCATGTTTCACAGCCTATTTAGGATGTCAGAAATTCCCTGGAGGAAGAGGGCGGCTTCCCTGTCAAAGAACTGGCCGTTCTGGTCTACACTTCCTTGGGGAAGCAAGACAAGGATTTCACTGGGGAAAGCTCACAGTTCTTGTCAGCCTGCAGGACCACTACAAATGTTGCTGAGTGCACCAAAGATTGGATTAATGGCTCTGTCCTGCAGCTTATTTTTTCTGCCAAGAGTGGCACACAGTGAGAGATGAAAGAATACTATCATTACTCCTTCTGTAGAGTTATTTCTTTCTATATATAAATTTTTAACATTGGGCTTCCATGAGCCATGCATTATACTATTGTAGAGTACCTAACACATAATGTATACTTTCATTTACAATGTGTAAACAAGCCATGATTACATGAAATATAATCTAGAGTGAGGATTTTAAGTTCTCCTGTCTGGTCACTGCAGTCTTGGCTTATATAAGTACTTGTGATTTTGTGTAGAGTTTGCTCAAGGCCAGTGCAGGAAGAATTTCTTCTCCATTCATCTGCTGTCTAGACAGGCATACTTTTAAAGCTGTACAAGCTGTTTCTGGGTTTCCCTGATAATGACTGTACCAACTTTGTTCCAAAAGAACTGCAGTGAACTTCAGTGACATTTACTGCAAGCATGACATTATTCCAAATATTTTCTGAAATTTTAGTAGAATAATATTTTCACCTGTAAGATGATTAATAAAACATCAACCCTGAAGAAGGAGTTAGGTAAATGTTTAACTTTAAACAAGATCCAGCATATGATGAAAAGAACATTTATTAAAAGGAGGAAAAATGAAGCTTGCATATTGCATATTTGTTTGTTGCTTTGTTTATTTTTAAAATTAATCTTTTGCAAAATTTATGAATTTAGCACCAGCAAACCCAGGATTTTTCCTTCTAGAATACATATTTCTGTAGTACCACTCACTTTGAACAAATACAATGCATATTGAGATGTAATAAAAAAAGGAAAATATATTTTATCCAAAAATTAAGTAACAATTTAAACACATGCAAATAACGTATGCTTAAGATAAACTTTTAAAAGTAATGAAATCCTTTATGAGATTCTAACCCATGATTTTGGGTTAGTACCTACTGTATTTTACAGGATGAGAAACACTAGGGTCTTAATTGACTCATATAAAAGTGTCAAATGAAGGCTTAGCTATATGCAGCAAGGCAAAGAAAAAGTATTTATTTTGGTTTCTCCTAATTTTTAACGCTACCTAAGAAAAAACCCTCAACATGAGCAGCATTCCTGAAAGCAGTTATATAATCATAATACATTTAATAATTAGCATATATAAGAAAGCTAAAGAAATCTCCTTTATTTTCTTCATTTATGTTAAAAAGTAATTAGATAAATCTCCTATTAAGAAGTATTTATTTTGCATGAACTCCAGAACAAGAATAATACAGTATGCAGTTTAACCCTAATATAAACCACTGCTTTTATTGAAAGAGTTCATCACTGCTTCTCTATCAATAGAACTGAAAGCTCTCTAAGTTTCAAGAATAAGTGTATCACACATCCAGCTACAAGTGATAATTAGGTTGTCAGGAATGTTCTTCCTTACATCCATTTGACTGTAAATTCAATACAATAAATACTGTGGTTTTAATTTAGATTTAGCAGGCAAGTATTTAAATAGGTATTCATAGGTAGGTTACTTTGGTAATTGTTTTAGGTACCACCAGGATGTAATACCTTTTCTTTTTTGTCTCATTAAATAGAATGTAGTCAATGTAGATGTAGTCAATGCAGTGGTAGTGATAGTTTTACAATGCTCAGCTGGATTTTTATTAGCAAGTCCATTTTGTGACTCATCATTCATAATACTCCAGAATCAGGAAATTCATAGATATAGTCACTGTATTTTAACCCAGTCGATGCAGAATTTACATGTTAGATTTCATAAAGAGCTGTGAACCTTTTCATAGACTGCATGTAGACCTTTATTCCCATACACGATATTCTATTTGAACCTCTTTTTTGCCAGTGGAGTTAAATGAATGCTACAGAAAGGAAACATTGTATTTAAAAAGTACTGTGGAGGGAGAAATCTCAAGAGATTTATAACATTCCGTGCATTTGATTAGCCTGACTGTTAGCCCTTCCTTGAGACAGGTTAAATGAATTGGTTTATATTTCATATAACAAACCATTCACTGGGATATCTTCGCAAGATCCTCTAGGAATGTGGTAATTTGTTATAATTTACTGCTTACTTGGACTGTTTCTGTCAGAGACATTTAAATTCAGCTTCAGTTCTACATAAACACCTCACTACCATCTACAGATCAATCCTTTAATTTTAATCATACAGCTGGAGCAGGAGTTCAACTTGTTTGAGGAGGGAAGCCCAAAATTTCCCCAGCAAAATCGAATAATACGGCTGTGCCTGGCTTGCCCTTCAGTATACTTAAAAACAGCAATCATGACCAAAGTAAAACCTGTCACAGATGTGAGCTGTTCCACTGTAGGCAGCTCCATATGCCTCATCCACCTCAGGCTTTAAAGCACTACATAAATAACCAGGAGGTTTTTCCTCTGTAGGAAGAGTGTCATATCTGAGAAGATTAATTCTAACTGGAACATTAACCACCTGACTGCTAGCTCTGTAAAGCCTCACAAAGAGGACAACTCCCACATGAACTTCTAAACTAAAAAAAAACAAAAAACAAAACAACAGAAATAGCATGTACCATATACACATAAACACATATTTATGTGAAACCATACCGGTTAAAACAAAACAAAACAATACGCTTCAGGTTTCACCTACCTTCCTACCAAGGAAGGCAGATGAAGCTTGACCCAAACTTTTCCGTGCAGGCAGAGGTGATGGGGAGCTGCGGTTCGCCTTGATTTAAAGGTACAGCACCACCTGCTGTCAGCACGCACCGCGGTGGGGGAGCGCCGCTTTCAGCGCTAGGCTTCACCTCACTTGATCCTTCTTGGCAGCTTGGACAGTCTGCAGGTACTCTGGTAGTATCACTAAAGTTAGGGCTACATGTCTCAACCGTGACAGAATAGCTTTTGCGGGGAAAAAAAAATCATTTTTTCAGTTTGGATAGAGCAGAAATTAAGGTAACGATCAAAGAAACTCTTCATGGTGTGCCGAGGAGATTTAATTTGATCTTTAGAACTAGCAACACTGTAATTTAACTCATGATTGAAAATCTAGTGGCAAGCTTATATAGATCTTCCCAAAAGGAGAATTTTAACAGGTTTTTGTATGGAAAATATCTGTCCGTTTCCATAAAATTTTCTTTTATGTTCTCTAAAAAATAATTTTTGCCATAATTTACCTCTTAAATAAAAAATAAAAAAAATGGCATCTTGCTATAACACAATACCCATCACTTTAAAATTATACCACTTTATTAAAATTATAATTTAAAATATATTAATTCCTAAAACAAGTTGCTCACATACTCATATGCATTTCTTAAGGCTTAAATGTCTCTTTTGTAATGAGAATAAAATTTCACTTATATACCTTATATTAGCATTGTTGAAATGTCAGGCTATTATATAGATTGTGCAGCCTCTATGACAGGGATTAGCATTTTATTATATGTTTGCTTAGTGACTTCTATAATGGGACCCTGCTCTGGCCTCATTTTCATAGCAGGAAAGAAAAGTAAAACCAATCATAATCAGAAAGTGCTCAGCCTTATGAAACAAATTTTCCTAAAACTTCTAAATCCCGTCTCCAGAGCAGCTTCATGAACACTTACAAGGAAGCCTGAAGAAAACACAACCTTCCTGGCCCCATAAAGTGTACTGGAGCATCACTTTACTTTTCAAACCTACTAGAAAGATGACTATTCAATACACTAATAAAGCAGCAGCTAAGCAAAGGACATCTATGAATTAACATCAGATTTTTTTATTTTGATTTTTCAAACTCCTGTCTAAAATTTCAGGTAGGTAAAATCAGTTAATTTTGTCAGGTTCTCAGAGGAAGAAGTGAAAATTCCTCAGTGGAGCACTGAGGGAATACGTGATAGCCCCAACTCCTCCAAAGGCTTTTTGATGGAGTCCAGAAAATTTCCATTTCTTTTGTTGTTCTATGTCAGCGACATCTTTTTTAGTGCTCTCCTGTTTCTCCAGGCACTTAATATTTCCACCATCTTCACCATAAGCAAGTGTAATAAACCTCACTGGAGTCACAAGTCCTGTATTAGTGAGCGAGCTCAGTGGGAGAGAGAACTGGCAGGATACATGCTGACCTGTGCCAAAACCATTATTAATTCTTCAGGTACTGTTAGCAGCTTCAGGCTACAGAAAAATAATTTACTTAGAAAAGCAGTAGGGACTTTTGTAACACCTTGCATGGTGAAAAGACATTTTTAGCTCTAAATACAGACAGACAGTAGTTTTCAGGGAACAAAGCACATAAATCTCAAAGTTGTGCTTTGTTGATGTGTATTTTCTGGAATTATACTTACTACTATGAGTATTTAAAAATCTGCTTGTTAGGAAATTGCTAATTTCATTGCCTTTTGTGCTAAGCACCCAGATGTCCCAAATAACTCTGTATTTCTATAGTTATAACAAACACCAAATCAAATTATATTATTCATATAGATTTTGTCGCAATCAGAATTCTCTAGATACAGGTATTCAAAATGTCTTTCTCTAGACTCATGGGCTTCTATGATCATGATACTGAGTATCATTAACTCAGTATCTATAGATTAATTGATGACTTTCTGAAAGATACAGGCTGGCCAAGAAATTAGACTCTGTGGGAATACAGAAAAGAAAAAAATTACATCTTCAATGAGACACTATAAAACCTAAAATATTGGGGGATTCACATCAGAAACCAGTGTTTTGCTTTTGGTCAACAAGTCAGACCAAAACATGATTTCAAGAGACGGGCTGTAGGTTAATCAAGATTTTTAACTATATTGGGGTTTAAACTATTAATTACAGACAGCAACAACTTTTCTGAGGAGATGACCACACTGATAGGGTTGGAGTCATCGTGCTATGAGCAAAATCCATAAAATTACTTCTTTTTTCTAGAGCATGTTTTGAGGAAAAAATATGAGTCTTCATCTTTTCCACCTCCAGACTCCTTGCAATCTAAACAGAGGCTTCATTGAACCACAACTGTGGTCATAAACCAAATACAAAAGTGGATCATTGACACATTCAAAAGGTGTATGTGAGCACTATTTCTTGGATATTAAGGGTTCCGAACCTATTCCTTTTGCTAGTTTTGTGTAGCTGTACTTTAATCCCGCTTCTTTCTCCAATGTACCAGGTTATAGCAATGTAAGGGTGGTAGCTGATAACAGAGATCAAACCCCATCATTTGGGTTTAGACACAAGCCTGCAGAACTCAGAACCATTTTGGCATTGACTTCAAAGATGGCAAACTGCAGAAATCTCAGATTCTCAAGAACTTTTAGCTCTTGTCCTAGAAGTGTCAGATAATCAACACTTGTTTGTCTTTGGGAATGATGGAGTGAATTCTAGTGTATGGCAACAGCAGGTCTAAGAGACAAATTCAATCTTTATGACTAAAGAATTTGATGACTACTGAACAATCTTTAATGTCATATCTGTAGACAATCAGTGCAGAGATTTGAGGATGAAATTAATGTAGAAACTTAAGAAAGTACTTGTGCTACAAATTAGCTTTGCCTGTATTTAAAATCATGTGCATCTCAGAATTAAGTGAAAGCCTGTAAATTAAGAATTTTAATAAGCTTTACTGATCAAAATAGTAAATACAGAGCAACCAATAATCTTATTTTCATTGATCACGTAGCATACTATAGTCCAATAAAGAGAAAACATTTAAACAATAAGCATCCCCTAGTAATATAAAAGGAAAAGAAACATATTTATGGAAAATTTGAAGGTAAGAATACATGCTAAAAAATAAGGAAGACTTCTTTATGATTTTGCATTGGATGACTTTTCATGTTTTCTGGTTTTCCTGGGTCTATACATAGAGAAAGATCAACTTGCGACTATGTCACAAATATGAAACAGCCATAACATGTAAAGAAAAAGTGTGTGTGGGGAGCAATCTTTTTTAAGGTTTTTAACTTTAGCATGTTGAAATACATTTGGTAACCCTTCTAAAATTTGGATGGCAATCCAAAATAAAATTTATTTCCAATCTTTCTGGGAATTATTTTCAGTGGTTTGGCTACGTTTTGAAAAAACAAACAAACAAACAAACAAACAAACAAACAAACAAACAAAAAAAAACAAAACAAAAAAAAAAAAAAAAAAAAACAAACAAGGAAAGCAAAAATCTCTTTCGGTCTCTAAACAAGAAATAACATTTTTAAAAGGCTGAGGTAGTTGAGGATTCAGCCTCCCCAGTTAAATCTCTGTGCTTGTATAATTGGTTCTTCTCCCAGTACTGAGTTGTTAATTAAATCTCAGTAGTAACCAAAGCCTCAGCATAGATTTTAGTATACATAGCTTCATTCACCAAATTCTCTTTCTGCTTGTTTGCCTGTTTCAACACTGAAGGTGTCCTTATTTTGATCTTCTTCTCTTTTTTCTTTTACTGTTTGATAGAAGAGAAAAAACACTTGGATATTCTATTCTTTGTACTACAAATTGATTCTAGAAGTAGTCCTTTTTCAAATAAAAATACTGTCTTTTTTATGGTCACAGTTGCTTTTGTTACAAAAGATTAATTCCGTAAGCATCTTCATGTTCATCACAATTCCAGTGTCTTCATCTTTACCAAAACAAAACCAAAAAAAAAAACCCAATAAAACCCTTAACAGACAAAACAAAAAAAAAACCTCCAAACTTAAAAGGATTTGTGTACTATGGCAAGAGTAATTCTATCAGATTATCAAATCATCCTCACATTTTTTTCTGCTGCTCTATTTTTCTTCTTTTTAGATTCTTTTTGAAAACAAAACATACAGAAAGACAACTATTACAACTATGACTGTTATATCAACTTCTTCACAACTAAGGAAACTCTTCAATGAAATTGTCTACAGGACTGGTTTGCAAAGTCCATTAAAAAAATGATGCCAGAATATTAAAATAGAAACATCCATATCTATGAAATCTATTTGCACATTTTAATACATAATAAACATTCAATTTAAAAGAGACAGGACTTTCTTTGCAATAAATTTAAAAAGTATTATTGCATCAACTATGAATAAGAACATGGAAGAAATTACTATAAAGGAAGAAATAAGCAAAAACCAGGTTATCTTGGGTGTATAGTTAAAATTCTTGCATCTTTTTCTCAGTTCCTTTGCTATCTCTAAATAAGTCTTTGTTGTTCTGGAAAGTGTGATTCTGGATGTTTTTCAAAAAACACGTTTTTCCCTCAGCACTTTGTACATATATACACCAGACCAGAACAAATATGAATTGCACTAGAAATAACGCCTTAAAAGAAGGACCTTCAAAACAACAAGAGAAATAATTGACAGTAACTCGTTGGCAAATATATTTCAAAGCATAGCACGGAACTGTAAGAGTTCATGTTAACTTGTCAAAAATAAATAATTTTTTTTACTTTCTTAAACTCAGCAATTTTACCAGTCTTCAGACATTAAAAACTTCTCACAGAGCAACTCCATTTTATTAATCACCTTTTTTTGCTGGTTAAGCAAACCCCTAAGATCTATCAGTCTTGGAAGTTGCCTACTGGTTTGATTCACCTTAACTTCTGAGACAGGATTGAATAGGAACATTTCTTTGAGAGTGAACTTTGACAACCTTTTTGCTTTTGTTTATTTGGTCATTTGTTTGTTTGTTGGGGGGGGGGTGTTTGTTTCATTGTTTCAGTTTTTGTAAACAGGTAAGAGACCAGAGATACAACTAAAAAAATAAGTGATTTTTTCTTCTCTATGGGCAAAACAGTCTGTGCTGACAAAATAGTGCCCACCTAAGGCATATTCCCAAGCTTTATCTTCTGTCTATTTCACATGAAATGGCTTTCCTCATGGGTTCATGATCGATATTTTAATCTACTGTTCTGTTTTGAATCATGTTGAGATTTTTTTTACTATCTGTAATTAATCTGATTTATAAAATCGTAGCTCAAATAGTATTTTACCAATTTTTATAATCTTAAAAGGGAACAGAAATTTATGCTAGAAAAATAATCTATTAAGGCTAACAAGATTGTCTTATACATCTAATCTCATGAGGTTTAGGTCCATTCATGCATTTTTTGGAAAGTAACAATCTTTGCATAGGACTGACAGTGGTGCAATGCTGGAAATATATCTTGCTATCAAACCATCCTTCTAAGGCTTGTGGAAAAAAAAATCTGGTTATTTCAGTGTGATTCCTACCACGCTTCTTTATTTATCACAGCAGTACAAATAAAATTGATGCAAAAGGAAATCTTGCCTTCTGGTCATTCCACAAAAGAGATCAGGTCACATGATAACCCCTAATAAATGCTGCCTTCAGATTACAGCTGGTGCTTCATTTTGCCACAGTAGTAAGAAAGACTACGTTTTGATAGTAGTTATTGAGCAAATCCTCCAGAGAAAGAACAGTTTTTGAAAAGTCTTTTAAAAAGTCTTACTTATATCTTTATTTCCCATTTAAATAAAGGTGGATATTTAATTTCTTCCATTCTTTGGAATTCCTTAGCATTTTTAAACACCATCTCATTCTGGGAATAATTAGCAAAAAGAACAAAAACTAATATAGAGTAATCTAAATACTACTGCAATTTTGCAATAATATTCCATTTTTCTAGACTTCCTTCACATAAATTCCTTCTCCAAAACTTGCATGTAATTTTTTTTATAATAAATTGCAGATCATAAAATTATAAAATATTTTGGGCTGGAAGGGACCTTTAAAGATCATGTAGTCCTATGCCTATGCAATGAGTAGGGACATTTTCAACATCAGATTGATTGGATGCCCTGTCCAAAGTGAATAGAATTATTTTTTCTCACAGGATTATGATGATTCAAGTAGCCATGCTTGATGTAATTTATTTGTAACTGCTAATTGGCATTTAAGATATCTGAAACAGAAACAGGATCTGGGGGTTTCCTGGTGTTGGTTTTGGTCTTTTTTATTTTTTTTTTTTTTTTTTTTTGGTTGGTGGGTTTTTTTTCCCGTCTATGTCTTTACATAGCAAATATCTGTAAATGAATAATTCAAAACCTAAGCTTGTGCAACTGTCTAAATTTTCAAGAAACATGATGTGAAATATTTTTCTAATGCAAATAAAATGCACTTTACAGAGTTCTGTTTAAAATTCCTTTTTAATACGAACCTTTAGAGAATGTTTAAAAATGCATTTTCTGAGCATTTTCTGTCCTATGTTGACTCTTAAATGAAGTAAATATTTAATCAAGATACCAGGGGAGGAAGCCACCTGGGCACCATAGGCTATTATATTTCATAAAATGTTAGGTGGTAATATTTAAGTGTGAGGAAAAAAGTTTTATTTCTGGCATGGGATATTAACATTTTCCATCTTTTTCACATTTGATCATGTATCCAAGCTACACTGGCTCTCCAAAACTTGAATGTCATAGTAGAAAATTAAGAGGCGCTGTGACATTAATTCAGTTTGAATATCTGTAGGTTCTCAAATGCATTAAAGATCTATTACTCCTTATCAGTTCAGCCTCAGTATCAGCTATCAGCCACTTATAAAGAAAATAACAGTAATATGGATTAGGTGTCAGTTGGCAAAATTATGAAGTCACCAGCAGTTATCTGTGTGTGAAATAACCTGATCTTTCAAATGAACGATCTTTAAGTTCATTTCAGAGAGGAGGTGTCTTTGAAAGTAGATACTGGCTGATGAAGTATGGACTTTAAGGAAATTGTTCCATTGAATATACTTTTTAAACAAAGAAATTAGGATTAAAAACTATGTTTGACACTCCAGACAATTAAATATCCTTCACAAGCTATAAAACATTTGGGATGATGTAAAACAAACCAGCTTTCCACCACATTGTTAGAAAGGAACTTGGGTATACAGCCTGAATGTCTGCATATCTCAAAGTAAAACTGTCATGGTTTGACACTGGCCAAACACCAGGCACCCACCAGGTGCTCACTCACCCTCCCCTTTCACAGCTGGGCAGAGGAGAAAAAAATTTAACAAAGGCTTCATGAGTAGAGATAAGGACCAGGAGAAAACATTCTAAGGACAAAACAGGCTCAACTTAAAGGTATAATGAGAATGTATTACTAAAAAAAAAAAAAAAACAAAAACAGAGGAGGATAATGAGAAGAAAAATAAGCCCATAAAACCACCTTTTCTTCTCCCAACCCCTCCCTCCTTCCTGCCAACAGGGCAGGGAGACAGGGCATGGGGGTTTTGGACAATTAATCACCCAAGGTTTTCCTCTGCTGCCCAGGGAGGGGAGTCCTTCCCCTGCTGCACTGTGGAGTTCTTCTTCTCGCACATGTTTCCAATCTCAGGAGCAGCAGCCAAACCATAATTGAGGCAACATGAGTCCCTCCCACAGGCACAGACTCCTACCAAAACTGCTGTGGTGTGGGTCACTCTTCCACAGGGTGCAGTCCTCCAAGGACAGGCTGCTCCAGCCTGGAAGCAGGGCCTCCTCTCTCCACCAGGTCTCTCAATGGATCACAGCCTCCTCCAGGCATCCACCCGCTCCAGCATGGGCACCTCCCCCACGGGCTGTGGGTGGATCTCTGTGTCCCCCGTGGGTCTCCATGGGCTGCGGGGGCACAGCTGCTTCACCATGGTCTCACCAAGGCCTGCAGAGGAATCTCGGCTCTGGTGCCTGGAGCACCTCCTGCCCCTCCTTCCCCACTGACCTTGGTGTCTCCACGTGGTTTCCCTCACATGTTCTCACCTTCTCCTCCTCTCTGTCTGGAATTAAAATTGCACCCAAACTTTGTTTGGGTTTTCTCCTTAAATTTGTTATCACAGAGGTGTTGCCACCATCTCTAACTGGCCCAGCTTTGTCCAGCAGTGTGTCCATCTTCAGAGTCAATCAGGGATTGAATCTGCCAGACACGGTGGAAGTGTCCAGCAGCTTCTCACAGGAGCCACCTTGTGGCCCCCTCCACTACCAAAAACCAGGCTGTGCAAAACCAACGCAAAGACTCAGAAGACACAAAGAATACTGAGAAAACCTATCCAATCCCGATCTTTCCAGTCTCCAAAATAATGAATGTTTTTGACTTGCTGCATCATTAATGATTTTATTCCTGCCTCTTTCTAGACAAGCTGAAGTTCTGAAAAATGTTGCACACACATGCCTTGTTTTTCTTATGTTCATGTTTCTATTTCTTTCCAGAAGATGGAATCACTGGAGTCATATACTCCAACCTTTCTTTTCACTATTAAATTTTCCAAGAACAATAGGTGTTTTGAAAATGACTGTATAAATAAAAAATATATTAATTTATATACTTAGTCTAAAATCATGTTGCCATTTAGACCTAAGGTGCATATGTTCTCCTCTACACCTTTCCTTAAAATTTAATAATATTGTGACATTTTAAATGACACATTAAAATCAATATACAACAGTTGATAATCTTATTTGTTAAAGATAGTGTTTTCACCCACTCTTTGAGTAATCTCTGGAGGTGAAGTCTATCAACGAATTTTTCAATCAATGTACTGCTTTCACCAACACACAGAGGTGTCTAGAGTACAGGTCTTAGGAGGAGCAGCTGAGGGAGCTGGACTTGTTCAGTCTGGAGAAAAATAAATCTCAGGAGGGACCTTATTGCTTGCCACTACAGTTTGAAAGGAGTCTGTAGCAAGGGGAGAGGTCGATCATTTCTCCCAAGTAATAAGTGGTAGGGCAAGAGGAAATGGACTTAGGTTGCACCAAAGGAGGTTTTGATTGAATATGTTGAAAAATTTCTTCATGGAAAAGTTTTTCAGGCATTGGAACATGTGGTCTTCACATTTCACTGAATATAATTCTTTGGCCCAGGATTTTATCCTGAGAAAAAGAA